>OX388325.1:7949613-8363613 GCA_947579605.1 Athripsodes cinereus | reverse complement strand
AATAAGAAACTTAAAATATCCAATAATATTTAGATTTATTAATGAAGATGATTCAATTTTGTCATGTTCTTAGCCATATTTATACAAATACATAGTTAACTTTGGTATAAATATTGTTTTAGTAATACCTATATGGTATGTCTTATAGTTTTATTCACGTTTAGTAAAAATAAAGAGAATATGTCGCAGACTTTCATGTGCTTTATAATTTACAGTTATTGAAGTGTTTTTGGGTGTGCCATGTTGTTGTTTTCTTGTTTCTTGAAATTTCACGACGCCATTATGGTGTGGTGACATGTCAGGAAACAAGATGACAACAACACGACACATCCAAAGAGCTTCAATATCTACAAAATTTGAAATTTCCCGCCTACAGCGAAAGCGAAACTCAGCTGTGCGTACCCCACACAGAGATGGGGCTTTCCCTGTGAACTTCCATAGAACGATTTATTTGTATGCAGCTTGGCTTCTATACTTTAGTATATTTATTATTCTATGGTCTGAACAAGGTGACGTTTGCATCCTGTACTAATTAGAAAGAAACACAAAGCACCCAGTGACTTCCTCTGGATACATTTAAATTAAATAAGTGCATTTTGATAGGTACTAATATTGTGGCCCGGCTTCAGATCACAAGACATGATGGAGGGAACCAGTGCTGGTGAACATAACATTGCAGATTGCCGACTGGATAAATGCGTCTTGTGTGACATGCAAATATGTGTCACGGAGTATGATGAAATCGAAACATTTTTGGCAAACATTAAAGTGAAATGTGAACCTGTGGAGGAAGCAAGATGTGATATTGGATATGCAGTTCCGCATGATGATAAAAATATACAGAAACCTAATATTCAAATTGAATGCGAGAGAGCCAACAATGTGACAGTGGCCAGTACATCTTCAACGCTTACAGACTATGCGCCAGGTCCAAGCAATAAAACTCGTGTAAAGGAAATGAGACGCAAAAATGTACGGATTGCGAGTAGGAAAGTTAGCAGGAAGCCTTTTGAGTGTAATATTTGTATGAAAATTTTTAGTTCTCTTGGTTGTTTGAAGAGACATAAAAAGATTCATAGTGGTGAAAAACCTTTTGAGTGCAATATTTGTATGAAAAAATTTTCTCAATCTGGTCACCTGAAATCTCATAAAAGAACTCACAGTGATGAACCTTTTGAGTGTAATATTTGCATGAAAAAATATTCTCAATCTGGTTACCTGAAATCTCATAAAAGAACTCACAGTGATGAAAACCCCATTGAGTGTAATATTTGTTTGAAAAAATTGAGTTCTCTTGGTTGTTTGAAGAGACATAAAAAGATTCATAGTGGTGAAAAACCTTTTGAGTGTCATATTTGTTTGAAAAAATATAGCCGTTCTACTCATTTGCAGAGGCATAAAAGAACTCACAGTGATGAAAAACCTTTTGAGTGTAATATTTGTATGAAAAAATTTACTCGTTCTACTGGTTTGCAGAATCATAAAAATATAATTCACGGTGGTGAAAAACCTTTTGAGTGTAATATTTGTATGAAAAAATTTACACAGTCTGGTGCTTTGCAGAGGCATAAAAGAATTCACAGTGGTGAAAAACCTTTTGAGTGTGATGTTTGTAAGAAAAAATTTTCTCTGTCTAGTCGTTTGGAGAGCCATAAAATAATTCACAGTGGTGAAAAACCTTTTGAGTGTGATATTTGTAGGAAAATTTTTTCTCATTCTAGTAGTTTGTGGTTACATAAAAGAGTTCACAGCGGTGAAAAACCTTTTGAGTGTAATATTTGTAAGAAAAATTTTTCTCAGTCTAATAGTTTACAGAAACACAGAAAAGTTCACAGTGGTGAAAAACCTTTTGAGTGTGATGTTTGTTTGAAAAGATTTAGCCATTCTGATAATTTAGTTACCCATAAAAGGATTCACAGTGTTTGAGAAGACTTTCCTTTGCATATTATAGGTAGTACTGTTCAGGAGAACTCACAGCGCCAATGAAACGACCTCAAAGTTAAAGAACTTAAACTAACTTAAGTAGCATTCACATCGCTTCACTTTGTATGATCATCCAGAGTGTCAGGGTCAAACCTGTTTATCGAAAGTGAACACGTCTGTTCACATTTGTCCATCCTATGCTTTCACTGCCGTGTCAACACTCACGCTCATGTTGTATGTAGTTTGACGTATTAACGTAAAAAAAAAATATCATTTATCAAAAATTAAAACAAGTTTATAGAATTCTCGACAGCATGATAATTTTGTACATGATTCTGACTTTCAATACAAATTCATAGATAAAACTTGTTTATGGTCGTTTCAGTGAAACGTCCTTTCATCGAAATTATGTCGGGTAGTAATCAGAGATGTGCAAAATACTTCCAAAAAAGTATTTAAATACAAAATACAAATACTTTTGAATTTTTGTATTTCAAATACAAAATACTAAATACTTTTTCAAAATGGTATAAATACAAAATACGTATTTTCAAAATACTTTTTTAAAATACCTTTTTAAAATACTTTTTACAAATAGTCGAACAAGGTGTAAGACAAAAGTATTTAATATTTAAACCATTGATGAATGAAAAAGAAATTAAAAACTGAACAAAAGTATACATAAGTGGAGAAAGGGTTGACATGATTAGAAACAGTTGCCTTGTCGCCAGCGCCGGATCTACCATAGGTTCAAATGGTTCGGCCCACCAGGGCGCATAAAGTAAAAGGCGCTACGTAGATTAACTCTAGTTTTAGTTGTAACCAGAGATTTTATAAATAAATAATATAAAAAGTACTTCCGCTTGCATACAAAGTTACACATATCACAAAATGTATCGGTTTTATAAGAGAACATATTTTTGAAATTCCCGCGAAAAGTTACACGCTCTAATGCCTAATCATTATCGACTTATAATATACACATTTGAGTTCAAAGAATTTTGAATGTTACGTACTCTAACTTTTCCATACATAATAAAGGTCCAAATCTTTCATCTCCGTTTTTTTACTAGCTCCTACAACCGAGTAATAAAGTGAAATATGTAATAATAAATATTGTTCATAATTCATTCGATTGCGGGTGCATTGCCGTAAAATGAAATAAGAAGAAGAATAATAAATATTGTTCCTTGCGTCTCACTAGGCCACTAATACTTCCTCAACGCTTCCACATAGATTCTCACTAATACATACAACGCGCCTTTTAAACATTTCGCTGTCTTATACAACCAAGTAATACTGTAGAATGAAATAATAATAATTACCTACTGAACCAGCGCCTCTACTAACACAACCAAGACCGCCCTACATAGATTCTCACTAATACATTCAAAAGGGGCGCTATGATTTTTCAAATAAAAACCAGAAATATAAATATTACCTAGCGTAAATAATCTGTGGTTTGGTTGATTATGAATAAACATTACTTAGTCTAAGGAGCGCTCATCGGATCGACTCTTCCTAGTGAATTAGTGATATAGTATAACATCACTGGATGTTCGTCAGAACACGAATTACCTTCGTATTTAGACAAGATGCACCGAAGTGTATACGAATGTTCCCGAATGAAATGTATGAAATTCGCTTCATAGTCGCAACGCAATAGGTACGTATGCTTTAATATGCGTAGATTATAAATTATAATATCGTAGTGATAGTACTAAGATAATTATTAAAAATATTGCAACCATTAGGTATGTTATTATGGGCATATATTAAAATATTGATTAAAATAGTTATTTTATTTATTTATTTATTTACATATAAACGGCTGTATCAGCCTTTACAAATAAAAGGAACAGTCAAGAGATTTAAAACCTAATGTGTCTATATTCGAGGTTATGTGTGTGGTAGTAGTTATCTTCAACTTTTTTTTTAAATTTTTATATGAAATACCTGAATATGTAGGTAGCTATATTTACTTCCATACGAGTACATCGCAAGTAAGTAAGTACTGAAATAATAGTGTAATATTTGATTTTGTTGTTGTTTTTCATCATATTTAACAATGTCTTGTATTTGAGGGAATTTTTTTAATATCAAAATACTAAATATGTTTCACCTAAGTATATCAATAAACATAGTGTTAGGTCGATACATAACATTTTATAAGATACTAATTACATATTGTAAAAGTGGCAAATAAGAAATGTAACTACTTATTTTTTGCGTGTTATACAGTTTTGCTAAGATATGAAAATATTTTTTGCAAAAAAGTTTGGGGGGGGGGCGCAGTATATATATTTGAACCAAGCGCAAAATGCGGTTGATCCGGCGCTGCTTGTCGCTACCATCTATATGCGGACGATTTGCAAATCTATACACATGCTAAACTTCACAATATCTCCTCTGCCATTTATTCTACCAATGAGTGTTTGCAACAGATCTCAAACTGGGCTAGTGCTCATGGATTACTACTCAATGCCTCAAAAACCCAGACAATATTCATTGGTAGCCTTCACTCTATATCCAGGTTGAAAAATATGAATTTACCTCCCACTACTATGAATTCAGTAGCAATACCCTCTTCGGCGACAGTAAAGAATTTGGGCATAATCATGGACCAGAGACTCTTGGCAGCATCAATTTAACACTCTAAAGATGCTGCAAAAATTCTTGCCCACTAAAGTAAAAATTTTATTGGTCCCATCCTTGCTGTTGCCCATTATCGACTATGCTGATATCGTGTATGTGGACATGAATCAGGATCTAATTGACAAACTTGATCGACTTCAGAATGTTTGGTATAAGGTTTATTTTTAATCTAAAATAAAACTGACCACATTTCTGAATATCGTAATACCCTGAAATGGCTTACTGTACGACAAAGACGTGAGCTTCATCTACTCACATTTGTCCACAATGCTCTGTACGCAGGATCAACCCCGTACTATATTAAGGAGGCTTTTGAATACTTGGCGAGTCACGGTTTACCTCTGACGTCGAATAACCAGCGCATCCTGTCAATCCCGGCTCATGGTACAACTTTCATCTCAAAATCTTTTGCAGTTCAGGGTGCTCGTTGCTGGAATAATCTTTTGTCTTTCAAGCGAGCCGTTAAGGAGAAAATAATTTCCACAAATACAAACACAGCCTCTGAAACCTGAAACCCATCACTCCTAACCCCCCCTCCTTTTTTCCCCCTTTTCCTTTCCCTTTATGTATGTATGTTTGTATCCTTTTTTTTTGCAGTCTCTCCCTTTTTATATATATGTGTGTATGTATGTATGTTTTGTATATATGTTTACTTTGTGAATGTATTTTTTTTTTCTTTTATTTCCAAAATCCTTTA
Organism: Athripsodes cinereus; assembly: GCA_947579605.1. Taxonomy (NCBI): domain Eukaryota; kingdom Metazoa; phylum Arthropoda; class Insecta; order Trichoptera; family Leptoceridae; genus Athripsodes; species Athripsodes cinereus. The sequence continues at coordinate 8,358,338 of OX388325.1, read as the reverse complement.
GATCATTGATTTTATGTTTATCATATGTTTTTTTTTTCTTTTTAAGTTAATGCGCCCTTGAGGTAGATCTGTCCACAAAACGGCGCTTTAAAAATCATCCGATTATTATTATTATTAATACTTTTGGGTTAGTTGGAAGAGATCGCGATAAACTCGCCCTCTGTATATTGATTGTATTTAATTTGAATGTATACCTTTTATGTAATTGTTTTTTATCAATGTACAGTAAAGAATGAATAAATAAATAAATAAATTAGATATAGCATTGCTTGCAGACAATTGATCAATACCATTGATGAATGAAAAACTGGACAAGAGTATACATAAACGGAGAAAGGGTTGACATGATTCGATATATCATTGCTTGCAGACAATAAGGATGAGCCTTAGGAAGAACTGTCAAAATAGAAAAAAAAATTAATTGAGTCATGACTAGGGAATCCAATCCCGCAAAAGCGGGATCCCGTAAATGCGGGATCCCGCACCTTTTTTGCGGGATCAGAAATGCGGGATTACTCATGCGGGATCCCGCACGCTTGCGGGACTGAAAAAAATATTTAAGAATGGGCTCAGACGACATTCTGATTATTTATTAAACCCAGCACAGCCTCAATGATAAGTTAGTTAACTACTTTGCCTTGGATCTCGTGACTTTTCTATAGAATTTGTATGGAAAATAATTAGAGTTTCCTAAATCTAGATGTGATCGCAGCAACAACCGATGGTGCAGCAGTCATGAAGAAAGTTGGGAGATTATTATGAGCGCACCACCAGTTATTCTTTGCACATGGATTGCAACTCGCTGTTCTTGAAGTTCTATGCAATCAGAGACAAGAAGAAGAAATAAAGTCAAGTTGAAGTACTCGAAAATAGACCGGATGGTGGGAGTGATAATGAAAATGATGACGAGCAAGTGACTTTTCGGTAGAGGAAGACATTCAAGAAGGAGATTTGCTACCACAATGTGTAGATAAGTATTGTCAGACCAATAGATTTTTCAATGAAAATCATTATAACTTATTCCATTTTTTGTTTTTACTGTTTCAAAAAGTCAGGAAAATTGTCAGGTTTTTAGTTCAAAATCTCCAGTAACAAATGATCTTCTGCAAATATATATTAAAGCAGAATTCTGCAAAGAATTATTACAGCTGATCCTAGATTGCCGAACGCGCTGGAACAGTCTCGCATCAATGTTATCGAGGTTCAACCAAGTCAAACAGTACATACTTAAAGCACTTATTGATCTTAAACTGACATCATCTTCATTTTCATTCACTGATGAAGAATTTATAACACTGAGTAATATTAAACGAACTTTAGAGCCAGTGTAGCTTGCTGTAAATGTCTTATGCCGCGAGGACGCAACATTAGTTTCTGCAGAAACCACATTACGTTTCATGATAACCAAACTGGATCGACAAAATACCAGTTAAGCCAGGAACTTGAAGTGTCGCTATCTTGCCGGATAAAATAACGCCGCACATTAATGACTGTCGTGTTGCTGTGCTTAGAAAATCCTAACAAATATCTAGAAAAAGATTTAGGATCTACAAATGTGGTGGACGTTCCATTCTTTCATCCAAGCAAAGTTACATTTCGAACTGAAATGAAGTGTTCAATCGAGAGACTGTTGTCAGACTCGCAGGTACAACCTGAAACTCATAACCAACAAGTTGTTGACAATGGCGATGAAGAAGACACGCCTTTATCGAATCTATTAAATGATGAGCCTTCGTCTATACTAGAAGATGAATTAGAGCACAGTCTCCGTACAGAATGGATAGTCAAGTAATATGAAGTCAACTCCACCTAATAGCATGGAAGCTGAACGTGCTTTTTCCGCCGCTGGCTATTTATGCAACAAGATAAGATCAAATCTAAAAGATGAAACTTTAGGTACTTATCATTTCTTCGAAAGTATTATCAGAAAAAAGCTATTTTTTATGCCTCTAAAAGTCGAAATTAATAAATATGTTCAATTGTTCATACAAATTACAAATCTATAAGGTGAAATGTTGTATTATATCGTTCCTTATAAGAAGCTGATTATTTATACCTCTAAAACATCATTATTTCCACTTGTTAATTAGTAATATGAGTAATAAATCTGCATAATAATAAAAAATATTAAAATTTACTCGTCTTTATTTAATACTAGCTTTTGTAACCCGGCAGTGCTCGGGTTTAAATAAACAGAAACCGTGCAAATACATGGGTTAAAATGGCATATCCTTATTGGACTAAAATGGAGTATGTGCTTACGTGGAAAAAAGTAGTAAAAAGCCATATCCAATGAGAATACTTAATGTTTGACTCCCCACATGCCCATATTTAAATAAAAAATTTGGTAAGTACCTTTATGAAAAAAGTAACATCTTCCCAATGAAAAATCTTAAAGTTTGACACCTCGCATCCCGATATTTAATCAAAACAAAAGAAAGTAGGTACCTACCTACATCGAAAAGTGCTAAAAAACTTAAAGTTTTGACATCCCGTACTTAAATAAGAAAAAAAAGCGGGTAAGTATCTCATTTTGAGAAAAAAATTGTTGGTACCTAAACGTTATTCTATTCTATTCTTCTCAAGACCATCCAATCATTTGCGAGTGATTTTGGACCTAAATGTTATGTATTTGCAACATCCGAATTGGTATTTTTAGTTTGTAGTACCTACATAAATATTCAAGTGATTTGCCATGAAATAAAAAAAAAAGATAAAGAAAAATATTAGGCAAAAATAAATAGGTTCTCGTGGCTAGTACCGAGGTACTTTTGTATTTATTTGAAAAAAAACAATTAACATTGTTTATGGATTTTTTACATAATACTATTCTCATATACAGTATGGATTTCTATGGTCTCATAATATCCTCCATTATGAAAATAGCCCAAAATGTCAAAAATATGCAATTTTCATTCACATAATTCAGGATTTTTTGTCATTAGCAATCACAATGTTTCATTATGTAAACAGTCCCTAATTATTTGGTTTCAGTATTGTTTTATTTATTGTTACATCCATTTTGAAATTAATTCAATACAATGAAAAATGTTTGACTAAAAATATTGGATTTCCATACATTGCCAAGCGAATGTATGGGAATCTCATTAAAATTGTAATATCTTTATCAATACATAAGATATTTAAAATGTGTTTAGCCTAAAACCTGCCCAAGAGATGAGACCTCGTATAGAGTGTATTATTTTACTTCTGTCTTTCTTAATTTCAGAGTCCATTAAGGACATACGCACATACGAACGGATTAGAATATTTATGTGTGGATTTTTTTTTAAATAACTAAGTATCTACTTGAAATAGTTTTTTTTATTAAAAAATCTCAATCCCGCAAATCCCGCGGGATCCGCGGGACTGATGACCTCAATCCCGCAGGCTTGCGGGATCGCGATTTTGATGTGACGCGGATTCCCTAGTCATGACAAAATGTACCGTTGTTAGAAGAGATAAGCCGAAAATTGTCATAAATGGATTGAGTATCATCAAGCAGGTAAGAGAATTCCTGACTTGGGCTGCAAAATAAATCAGAATGGATAATCCAAATCTGAAATCGTATGGACTACTGTAACATCATATTATATACAGGACTGCTCCAAACTCTTCCTTATCGTCTTCAGATGGTTTTTAATGTTGCCTCTGGGTCATTTACAGAGAGAATGAGAGCTGCCACATAACTTCACTACTAAGAAGTCTACACTAACTGTGAGTCCTAGAGATAGTGGTGTTTAAACTGTGTCTCACTGTCCACAAGGCAGCACACCACCCACTGAGCTGGTTCCGCTGACGAAAATGTGTGGCGAAGGCTGTGATCAGCTTCTTAAACTCGTTGAACTCAAAAGGGCAAATACCTCTAAATTTGCAGAAAGAAGAAACAGAGTCGCAGCGTCATCTGCCTGGAACAGATTGCCTCCAGACAAAATTGAAAATGCTACCATTCAGGAGAAATCACAGCGCCCTTGAGATGGCCATGAAACATTAAACGGCGTCATGTATAATTTGTTCAATCATCATTATTATGTGTGTATATCTCAAACATGGAGTACTCTAATGGAAACGTTGTATTTGTAATTCAACAAATTGGCAAAAAAAGCTTGCGTACGCGCATATCAATTAATGGCAGAATTTTGTTTCAAACAATAAAAAGGTATTTTGTAAAAGTATTTTGTGTAAAATACAAAATACTCAAAAAAAGTATTTCAAATAAAATACAAAATACTTTTTACAAAAAGGTATTTGAAATACAAAATACAAATACGTATTTTGTATTTGTATTTTAAATACTTTTATTTCAAATACGTCACATCTCTGGTAGTAATCGATTTCATCTGTCATCGCTAGTGATCACTATTGATGAAACGCCCGTTCACACCTATTCATCTTGGAGGATCATCCGGAGTGATCACTGAAAGTGAACAAATGTGAACGACCCTATAATTACGTGAGAATAGAATTCTTCAACTCGAGAACGCTAAAACATATCAAGGAGTTTGTTACTATCAAAATAGCAGGTGACGGAAGTAACAGATACCGAATCGACCACCTCATGATCAAGGCTGTTCTGACCTAAGGGTTGTCAGAAAATTTAGTGGAGCGTATAGATTTTGTTGTTTTTATTGTATATTTTTATTCATAGATGGATGACAGATATTTGCGTACTTAGTTGCAATACTGCTCAGTTTAAATTCGTTAGGTACATTTGTAAAATTTGCGTTAGAAATAGTGCCTTCACGATAAGTTTATCATGTATTATATTAATTATATTTAATGTATATGTTCTTTACATATGTAATTACTTATAGTCATTGTAAATATAAGAATAAATAAAAAATTTCATTTTTTCAATCCTTTTTATTTTTACTTTACTTCTAATATCTACCACTTCTTGTAATATTTCTCAGATCTAACTTACTTTGGGAATGATTGAAAATGTTTTTTTTTATCAAGAAAAAAAAAACTTCAATAATATATGTGTTCGATTCATAGTAGGTGCGGTTGGCTGGACGGAGTCACTATACAACGATGAGTGCAGTCACCTGCTCTGAAAGGATGGATATGTGAGAAGAATAAGAGAAATGGATTTGGCGAAGGTTGTGATTTGTTGGTTGGCGAATTTATATGAAAGGTGACAGTTTGAGTATGAAAGAGAATGAAAGATGCAATGATAGTGGAGTGTGAGAGAGAATTCTTTGATGGTGTAGGAAAGGCCGAGCGAAAGCAGTCGTTATCCAGGCGTGGATGTGGTCAGTCGTATGAGTTGTGTGCGTGAGGTTTTGATCGCGGTATAGTCGAGTCGTCGATAAATTATGTTTGAAATAAAAGGGTTATAATATTTTTTTTTTTATTTTCCTTTATTGGCATTTCTACAGGTTTTTACATAAATATAGTATAAAACAATTAGGTATAGTATTAACCCAATTACAGAATGCACAAATATTTACAAATACTGTATATGATTAAGATTCCCAGATTAAAAGTACCCATCTATGTAACCCAAAACAATAACTTTAAATATTCGAAAAAAAAAATTAAAATAGTTACGGAACTAAAAATACATTACATAGTCACCATAAAATAAGATAAAAATAATAAGCGTTAATGTAAGAAGCGCAAGATTCAATACGCCAAAAAATAATATGTAATAGTGACAAATAAAAGTAAAAGTAAATAGTTAAAATTAAAACAATGTTTATAAAAATAATACTTAAATAAAAATGATAATCAAAGATTAAAAAAAATAACATAAAATATAAACAATGGTCATTAGGAAAGGGAAGTATAGGAGACTCGTCCCAAAGAAGGGATAAAGGTTTTCAAACTGCACCATCAACTCATCACCGCCGACTTTATACCAGACTTAAACTGTGAAAGAGTGGAGCCGAAAATATCAACCCCCTGAAATGCGCAATTGTAGCTCTCACAGGAACGGCGAAGAAAACTATTCCTGGCACAACTCGTATTAAAAAATGCAGTAATGTAAAATGTCCGAGGATGTCGGGCAGCAGTTCTAGGAACATGGTAGTGCACTAACTCAGATAATAAGTAACAGTCGTGTTGTTATTATTCCCTCCCTCACCCAAACTTAAAAAAATTGATCTTTAACATACATCAGAAGTGGGATTATCCTGTCCGCGTGTGTAGTTTTGATTTGCCGAGAATTTTTGTGTTTTGTTGATACCGCCACGTGTTGCATTGTGTGAATTGAAAATTTCGATAGAAACGATACTTGTTGTGATAGTGACACTTTAATTTGTATGCGATATAGACGCTATTATTGTTTCTTTTGCTATTGTATTCTTGTTTATCCAAAAGAAAACCATGTTCCAAGAAGAACGCGATGTTGCATTCTTCCGTGAGGAGACGGAAGGCGTCATTGGGGCGCGGTTGCAAACGACGCGTCTAACGGTGGCGCGTCCACACAAACTGATGAGGCGGGTAGCGGTGCAGCGGCGGCACGCATTGGTGGCGCGGTCGGTGGAGCTGCTGCGGCATGCGTGGTGTCAGATCCCTTGATGGAGGTACTGATGCAGCAACAGATGATGCTGATGGAGCTACTGAAGAGTCGAAGCCAACCGACATTTCAGATGGTGCCGAACTTTAGTGGCAACTTACCAAATTTTAGTGGTTCTGAAGGAGAGATGGCGGCGGACAACTGGTTAAAAACGATTAACAGTGTGGCCAAGCTCCATAACTGGCCTGAATCATTTAAACTGGAGGCGGCGCGATCGCACCTTGTCGGAGGCGCAATGTTTTGGTTGCGCGATCGAACCTTTTCGTCGTGGTTGGAGTTCGAAGAGAACTTCGGCAGGACGTTTTTAACGACGAAAAGCGTCGTCGAAAAATGGAAAGCGGCCAATGCTAGGGTGCAGAAGAGAGAAGAGGAGCCGACAGCCTACTTCCTCGAAAAAGCGTAGGTACCTGTGTCGGGCATTACAGATGGAGCTGGAGGATTTCAAATCGCTTCTCATCGAAAGTCTCTGGTCGAAGGAACTTGCCCTCCAATTACTTGCTCGACGCCACTACGATGAAGACGACATATTCAAAGACATTCAAAGGTTCGAGACAGCCATGGGAAACTGGTTTACTCGAAGTAAGGAAAGGGATAATGATAAAACCAAAACGCCCAAAAGTAGACCCTTGGGGCAGTCCAAGTGTTTCAACTGTGGTGACCGTGGTCACCTGTCTCGGGCTTGCCCTGTGGCCACTACAAATGTTGTTTGCCATGGATGTAATGAACCAGGGCATACTGAAGCGAATTGTCCAGGGAAAGTAGAATTACTAATGTCAATGGTGGCCAAAACGAAGGTCGAAAATAAAAACGCAGTTGACCAGACAAAGGGCATGGAAAAGCAAATGCAAGAGTTGAGAGACATTATTTTGAAATTCGAGGTAAAGATTATGTCATACAAGAAGGAGATTGAAGAGTTGAAACACAGGATGAAGTCTTCACGGTTCAGAAAGGAAGACACAACGATAGAAAGGAATGATGAACCAGCAGAGGTTGAAAATTAGATCAAATTTAACAAAGACCAGAATGATCACAAAAAGGAAATTAAAGCATTGGAGTTGGAGGAAAGGTGCAAGTCACTGACGAGTCCTGCCAGGACACGGAGAAGATCGAATCGTTTGAAGAAATTTTAATGAATTATTTTATTTTGTTATTGATGCTTCATTGTAGATTTTGTACCGATTTGTGTTTTGAATGTTGATGTAGTGACTGAAGGTATGACTGAATGTTGTTTGGAACCCAGAATGGCCGGATGTTAGAAATTTATATGAAAGGTGACAGTTTGAGTATGAAAGAGAATGAAAGATGCAATGATAGTGGAGTGTGAGAGAGAATTCTTTGATGGTGTAGGAAAGGCCGAGCGAAAGCAGTCGTTATCCAGGCGTGGATGTGGTCAGTCGTATGAGTTGTGTGCATGAGGTTTTGATCGCGGTATAGTCGAGTCGTCGATATATTGTGTTTGAAATAAAAGTGTTATAATAAGTAACAGTCGTGTTGTTATTATTCCCTCCCTCACCCAAACTTAAAAAAAATTGATCTTTAACAGTTGTCATGGTATAAAGCGCTTATGCTGATTCGTAAGCGTTGGACCACCTAATGCTCTCTTCTCTACCATGCACGTGATCCATATCTTTCAATTGAACTATAAAAAAACATTTGTATAGAATTTTACTCAACAGACACCTCATCCCCACAACTAACAGACTGTGCGAACTTAAATGATCATTTGTGTAGGAAACAGAATAGGTGCTCCGACACTTAAGAATCGGCTTAGACTGGTTTAAGTGCACGTTACCCATGGTACGTTCAAAGGTTGACAATCAGCGAAAAATTGTCTAAATCCTCGAACGCAGTCATAAGGATGGTTGCTTTCAGTTGATTTGTATGCTATCTTTTAAGTAACACTCTCTCTTCAATGTCCCTTTTGAAAATGTTTATTTATTGAAATATAAAATAATAACAATTTAGTAAAAAATATATAGAACAGGACAATAATAACACAAGTAATAAAACAAAAATAATATCGAATAAATAAATGATGAATACAAATTGGTAGTAACAGAAGGCCGAGGTGAGGTATCCAGAAACGTGTTGATTGGCGTTTAGAGGGCGCGAGCCCGAGAGCCACTAGCGCCTGAATGGTGTGAAAACATTAAACCCTCCCAAAAAGGACATACCTACAAACCTACTCTGGAGAGTAGGGTGGACCAAGGGAGACGAAAATACGAGTTCGCTACCGCGCAACGCCGCACTAGGCAAAACCAACCCTCCCTAAGACTCTCCAACGTCAGGCGGGGTTAAGCCCGGCTGACGTAGAAGCTCCCAACGAGATACCTACACATCCACAAACACCAAAAACGCCCTCAGGTTCCTCGGGCATAGCAGAACCTCCCCAAACCAATTGGTCTGGGAGTGTTATCACTCATATCAAATATGTAATAAATGTTTTTTTTTAGTAATAAGGTATGTATGTAATATTATTAAATTGTGAATTTTATTTTAATAAAAATATTTGAATTTGAATATCACCTATCATTCCCAGGTGGGGTAGACAGAGAGGACTTCTTTCGCTTCCTCTACATTCACCCAGTTACTCATACATGCACGCCGATTCCTCTTACACGCGACCCTCCTTAAGAATTTGATCCTCGTTGTCAAGCCACGTAGTTCTTAGACATAGATTGGTTATACACAGGTGGATTGATAAGTCAGGTAAAAATGGATGAAGCGGTGATGCTAGTATGCAAATTATAACATGTTTGGACAGGTAACAATACAACCTGCTGTGAGTAGAGACATATTTTCGGTTAAAAACACATTTTATTGTTGCCATTCTACTTTGAATTGATCGAAATTAATATTTCTTAAATAATAATAATAACAAAGTAATAATAAGTGATGATGTAATAATAATTAAGTGTGTGATGTTCTATAATGATTAGGTTTGATCGAATTTGTTTGATTATTAGTAAAAACCCTATAACCCCTCAAAGCACGAGCTCTGCTCAATTTTGAGGGTAAAAAAAAAAAAAAAAAAAACAGATAATATAAAGATTTGTATAATTGTGCTTATTGTATATTTGTATGTGTTTATTATTATCTTAATAAAATATTTGAATTTGAAATTTATTTGAATTTATTAAAATACACGGCAATCGACGACAATATGACCAGTCCATTTGATAGGTCTTCTATCACACCAAGATCGCCAATAGAGATGCGATATGATGAATCTGAGTCACCCGTAAGAGGTCCAAACCGGCCTGATGATGAGTGTAAGGTGGTTAAGAAACTAGAGTCGGACGCAAGATTGGAGGCTTTCAGAAAACATATCGAATTCATAAAGTCAACCATATCTGATGGCAAGGGAAAGATGCCAGCTGTAAGCAAAGACTGCATTTTCGAGGAGTTGCAGGAAATGTATGATGCGTTTGTGTCCATTTTGGTGATGAACTCAGAGGTCAGAGGTGAGGCAGCCGCTTTGCAAAAAGTGATCGAAATTGATATGGCAGATATGAAGGAGACGGTTGTTCGGGAGAGAAAAATTATCGAAGAGATTGGGAGAGGAATGAACATGAACGAGGAATGCATTGCAAAAAATAAAAAAAATGAAATTAATAATACACGAGGGGATTTTCATATGGGTAACGAACGTGGATTCTCGCTTATCCTGAGAGCTGTTAATGGCGGAACAACGCCTGATGAAATGGAGTCTTCATTGAGGCGTGGTCTTGATGTTGCTTCCCTTGGTATAGCGGTGGCTCGTATGAAAAAAAATCCACGTACAGCCTCCCTCATAATAACTTGTCCAAGTAGAGCTGATGTGGTGCTGTTGACCAACATGATAAATGAAAAAATTTCTAGTAAATTTCTGGCTGAAGAAATTAAGAAAAAAAAGCCGTTCATAATATTTCGAGGAGTGACGTCAGATTATGACGTCAATGGATTGGTTAAAGATTTGTGTGCCCAGAATCCTGATCTCAAAACGTCTATTGGTGAGGATGATCTTAAAATCAAAAAGATACTTAAATCAAAGCACAACAAAAACTCGGTGCATCTTCTGGTGGAGGCTTCAAAGAATGCAAGACGTCTAATCACTCGTAAGGGAAAAGTCTACATTGGATATCAACGGACTGGAGTGGAGGATGCTGATCCGGTCGTGATCTGTTTTCATTGCCTGGGAGCAGGACACTCTTCAATATCGTGCTTAGATAGAGCAAAACCATCTGCATGTTCACACTGCTCTGGCGAGCATCGATTCAGCGAATGCGAAAGAAGAAACAGCCCTCCCGAATGCAAAAACTACAAGAAATATGCGGCAAGAATAGGTAAAAGTGTTGATTTTAATCATAGTGCTATGGACAAAAAAAAGTGCGGGTATTATTTGCACATTTTGAGAATTGCGCAAGAGAGAATTGATTATTGACTATTTAATGAATTATCCTTCACTGTGAGAATACCCTTCTTTAACACTATAAGTACTAATTTTTTTCGTAAATATTATTCGCACGGCGCAGCTATATCAAGCAAAAGTGACATACGTCGAGAGTATGATAATTTTTTTAATTTTTTTATTTGTTACTCTTAATTTCGATTTGTAACAATCAACCTTTATGTATCTATATCGTTAAACTAAAAACTATGTGTATATAGTAATTTTTCATCATTTTATCAGACTATTTGGCGTGTTTTCTTATATATTTTGACATAAAAACACTCCAAGGGTGATATTTGTATGAAAAAAATTCTTGATATTTTTATTTGTTAGTCTTAATTTCGATCTGCAACAATCAACCTTTATGTATCTACATTTTAAAACTAATAAGTATGTGTATTTAGTAATTTTTCATCATTTTATGAGACTATTTGGCGTGTTTTCTTATATATTTTGACCTAAAAACACTCCAAGTGTAATATTTGTATGAAAAAATTGTGAAATTTAGGAGGAGGAGGACAATAACATGGCATGTTATAGAATTTGAACTGACAATTTTAAATTATAAATGTAGACAAGGCTATACTATACTATACCCTCACGCCGTGTCCCAGGTGGGGTAGTAATAATAATAATCTTGACAATTTATTGAGCGCCGTTTTGTGGTACAAACCACCGCAAGGGCGCATTTTCAGTTTTTTTTATATTTATTTATCGTTATTTATCAAATTTTAGCATGTTTTATAATTTTAATCAAACTATTGAAAAAATTTAATGCATTTCTAATTGTCACAAAAAACGAGAACGGAACGCCTTGTTGATCTTTCCTTACATATGTCTTTCGCTTCCTCTACATTCAACCAGTTTCTCATACATGCACGCCGATTCATCTTACATAAGACGCGACCGTCCTTGAGAATTTGATCCTCGTGGTCAAGCCACGTAGTTCTTGGACATAGATTGGTTATAGATGTAGACAAGGCAATTGAATGAAAAATGAAATACAAATACTATACGATGTTTGGAGCAAGTGGACGAATATGTTTATTTAGGATTTGTATTGGCACGAAGAGGACAGTTTGCATGTTTCTTACGTGCAGCTGATCTGCTGGCTACCCCACTTGTGGGATATGCCGTGATGGTATAGTAGTATAGTAGTAGTAGATGTTTGTAAGGGATGGTAGGTACGAAAGGGACATTGAAAAAAGAAAAGTGGCTGGTGCGAGAGTGAACGGTGCACTTCGATCTATTGTTAGCAATAACAATGTCTCGAACATGGCTAAAATGCTGGTGCACAACGCCATCCTCGTACCGACACTGATGTATGCAAGCGAGACTTGGACATGGCTGAAGAAGGACGAGAGTGCAATAAATGCAGTGGAGATGCGATCACTGAGAAGAATGGTAGGTAAAACATTGCGTGATAGAGTAAGAAATGAGGATATTAGAAGAATGAGTGGATGCAAGAGCAGTGTTGTTGATAGAATGCGTGTAAATAAATTGAGATGGTTTGGTCATGTGTAGCTAATGAATGGTGTAAGATTGACGAAGAGGGTTTATTTAGCTGAAAGAGAGGGTGTGAGGAAGCGCGGGCGTCCGAAAACCACGTGGCTTAACCACGTGGATCAAATTTTCAAAGACGGTCGCGTGTTAAGTAAGAGGAATCGGCGTGCATGTATGAGAAACTGGATGAATGTGGAGGAAGCGAAAGAAGTTTGTAAGGATTGATCTATACGGCGTTCCGGTCTCTCTGCCTACCCTCCGGAGACACGGCGTGAGGGTATAGATAGATATAGATAGATTATATGCTCAATACATAGTGTACGGCCCTCCTTGCCTTTGCTGCGGGTCACCATTGAACCATCTGAAGCGCACCCCGTGCTAGCACCCACACTAGCATACGTCATTGTTTCCACCAAGGAAGCCGTTCTGAGGAGGGACCATGCTCCACGCACCCACAGGTGGTCCGCCTGCTCGAAGGTAACACACAGATGACACAGACACTGGTATATTAATAAAATTTCACAATTTTTTAATACAAATATAACACTTGGAGTGTTTTTAGGTCAAAATATATAAGAAAACACGCCAAATAGTCTCATAAAATGATGAAAAATTACTATATACACATAGTTATTAGTTTTACGATATAGATACATAAAGGTTGATTGTTAGAAATCGAAATTAAGAGTAACAAATACAAATTTAAAGATTTTTTTCATACAAATATTACACTTGGAGTGTTTTTATGTCAAAATATATAAGAAAACACGCCAAATAGTCTCATAAAATGATGAAAAATTACTAAATACACATACTTATTAGTTTTAAGATGTAGATACATAAAGGTTGATTGTTGCAGATCGAAATTAAGACTAACAAATAAAAATATCAAGAATTTTTTTCATACAAATATTACCCTTGGAGTGTTTTTATGTCAAAATATATAAGAAAACACGCCAAATAGTCTGATAAAATGATGAAAAATTACTATATACACATAGTTTTTAGTTTAACGATATAGATACATAAAGGTTGATTGTTACAGGCCGAAATTAAGACTTACAATTTAAAAAAATAAAAAAATATATCATTCTCTTGACGTATGTCACTTTGGCTTGATATGGCTGCGCCGTGCGAATAATATTTACCTCTTATTCGCACGGTAGTGTGCGAATAAGGATGAAATATTATTCGCACGCCGTGCGAATAAGACCAACCTAAACTAAAATAGTTGTGTTGTTGTTCTATGATTATTGTTACATTATATTTTGTTGTTCATTTCTTTTGTTCTTCTTGCACATCATCGTTCATATAACAAATCAACAGAGCAGTTTACCTAATAAAAATGCGATGATGTGCATTAGCAGGATTATCTCTACATAGAGATTATCATTATCGTGGCATTGTATCTGTGGTGGCGGGGTGAGGGGGCGTGGGTCGGTTTTGCGGTGTTGAGTTGTTCCCTCCGCGGAGGTGTGGGTGTGTGTCGTGCTTCGCAGGTGTTGGCATCCGGGGTTACCTAATACCATGGGCTACCCTTGATCCCATTACTTTGTGGGGTGTGATGTATGCCTGCATTTCTGTGGGGGGGGGCTCGGTGCTGCGGGGCTGACTTGTGCCCCTTTGCCTTGTCACCGCAGATATTGAGTTACGCTTTAATTTAATTTAATTGAATTCTCTGATTGTGCATGCTGTAGACGCTCTTAATTGGGGAACTGGCCAGATCTTATTGTATGTTTGTAATTTATGTATTGTGTTGTCAGTTTTCTGTGAGTGTCTCTATGAAATAAAATAAAAAAATAAAAAAAAGTATAAAATAATAAATAAATAAATCATGATGATGATGTTGGATGATTTCTTCGGAGTCGTTTGCTGGAGCATCCATCTCAAGGGCGCGGGAAGCTCTATTAAATGAATGATATCTTCAGTTTGCTCCGTCATTGTTTGTGTAAGGCATAACATGTGGACAATTCACACAGATCGAGCTAGTCCCAAATTAAGATATGAATAGTGAATTATGAACACTAATGTGACGATACACATAATATATAAATGCACAAAATTAGAAAAATCCTGTTTTTTTTCATTTTAATCTGGTCGGAAATCGAATCCGAGATCTCATGACTCAAAGACAACAGTTATCTCTGGGCCTCGGTCACCGGCAAGGCGCAAGACAAGTCAAATGGGCAAGATAAATCTAATTGAATTTAGAACGTACTGCGTTCGAAATGATTTTTTTAAGATGTTGGGTTTATTAAAGGTAAATAAACTCTTAAAAAGGTGTCAAACTGAAGTTGTCAAACGTTATTAGCATTGAAATCTTTTACCAGGTGTAGGGAACTGTGAAATGTGTAACATACTATGCCTAGGTAGAAACATAAAATACATACTTATGTATATATTATGTCGTTTCAAGATTGAATGCTCAATAACTATCTTAAAAGATACCCAAATAAATATAATATTATTCTATTGAGTGTGCAATCACTAATAATAATAATTACAAGACTGAATACCTACAGATATAATAATAACGACAAAACTCAGGGACTCAGTTCCGAGAAGTTTCAAAAAATAGCAGGCAATAAGAATTTTTATAATTCTTCTTTTAGTAGTTTTCGGCAAATAATAGGTCTCCCATTTTTTTTTAAGTTTTCCCATGTCATATACAAAGTATGTATTCGTGTACCCGTCCCAAGGAGGGTAACGAAGGCATTCATTCGAATATTTCTTCGGAGAATGCTTCGAATCAGGGATGTTGCGGATGTCGATTTTTACACATCCGCGGATGTGAATGCGGATGCGGATTTTTGAAGGCTCACATCCGCGGATGCGGATGTTCATGCGGATGTTTAAGATGTTATAGAAAAAAAGTAGGAACTATCTTAATTGGTAGGCCCCACTGTCAAATATGTGACGAAATTGTTGCTACAATAATATTATGGATTTTTTGGCGAAACATTTTTTTTCTTTTTTGTTATTTGCAAAAATAAAATAAATCCGGCAAAAATAAAAACGTGTCGGATCTTGTCACCATTTTTTTCGTTCCCATTGGTTAATATGTCAAGTGCGAACGGCACGCGCCATTCGCCGGCCCCGCCCCATTTCTATCTTGTCGCAAATTGTCTTACATCCGCATCCGCATGAACATCCGCATCGATTATTGCGGATGCGGATGCGGATGCAGGTGTCCAAATCAGGGATGTTGCGGATGTCGATTTTTACACATCCGCGGATGTGAATGCGGATGCGGATTTTTGATGGCTCACATCCGCGGATGCGGATGCGAATGCGGATGTTTAAGATGTTATAAAAAAGTAGGAACTATCTTAGTTGGTAGGCCCCACTGTCAAATAAGTGACGAAATTGTTGCTACAATAATATTATGGATTTTTTGGCGGAACATTTTTTTTCTTTTTTGTTATTTGCAAAAATAAAATAAAACTGGCAAAAATAAAAACGCGTCGGATCTTGTCACCATTTTTTTCGTTCCCATTGGTTAATGTCAAGTGCGAACGGCACGCGCCATTCGCCGGCCCCGCCCCATTTCTTTCTTGTCGCAAATTGTCTTACATCCGCATCCGCATGAACATCCGCATCGATTATTGCGGATGCGGATGCGGATGCAGATGTCCAAATACATGCGGAAGCTCTGCATTTGCGGATGCGGATGCGGATATTCGCAACATCCCTGCTTCGAATTGTCACCAAATGATTGAAGATTGATGATTGAGGTTTTCATCCAGCTGTGTGGACGCTGCTATATATCATTATGCAGCGATGAGCTATGCTGCTTACCCTGATTGTCTTATTTATGCAGCACAAAAATGAGGATTCACAGTTAGTCTGTTGATACGCCGTGATGGTAGAGTATAGAAGAGACAATAAAATAATATTGAGCAGGATGGGAAGCAGTTTTACGCGTGGAGCACCCGGTAAAGAATTGGTGTATCACTCTTTTCCGTAAGTTTTCGAGTGCTCTGTAAAAAGCTGGTGTTCAAAAAATAAAGTCATCTCAAATTCAGCGATGAAGTTGGCCACCCGTTCTGAATGTCTTAATTTTTAGAAGCGAGTTTTCTTACTGTTTTTAAATTATCACTATTAATTCTTGTTTTACACTAACGTGTTGAAACCGGTCGCAAAATTAAAATTAATAGTGATAATTATTGAAAAACATAGTAAGAAATCTCGCTTCTATTAATCATGTCGCGAAATTATCACATTGTAAATGCCACTAATATTAATAATATTGTCTTAATGATTTATTGGCACAGAGAAGACGGCCTGCATGTTAATTGCATGCAGCTAGTCCGCTGGCTACCGCACTTGTGGGATATGCCGTGATGGTGTAGTAGTAAGCAACCTACATACATTGAAAGTAATAAACAGAGATATTTATTATACTGCCTGATATCTGAGAACGCTGAAACATGCTTCGATGGGGCAACACATAATATTTCTGTCGGTGTTTCTGAAGATGTCACCAGGGATTTGACGAAATTTGTCTCAATTTAGTTAACCCTGTATTCTTTGTGTTTTTTTTACAGTAATTTTTGTATGAAAAATGTGCATCTGTTCTTATACTTTCGTATATTTATGAATTCTCAAACTTTATTACTTTTTTATTAATAAAAAAATTATATTCAGATATAAAATTAACTTGCCTTTTGCATTGGCACTCAATTTGTTTTTTAATATAATATGTTTAGTGATTTGGGCACGTGGAAAGAATGGACGAGGACACAAACACAATGACCAAGAAAATATAATAGGTATTTCATATGGCTGAGAGGATTAGTGCTAGGAGGCATGGCCGTCCGAGGATCAGATGGACACATAATACAAACCAGATCCAATAATCCTACTGGTCGTACATATTGTGATGAGCACTTGAATATGAGAGCATGCGTGAGGAATGATATTATGACAGTGACGGAAGCGAAAGATGTACCTATTCAAGGATAGAAGTAAATAGTAACACCGACATCTTATAAAATAATTTACAAAAATAAGATTTACCGGTAAATTTATACATCTAAATTCAAAAATCTATTGTAATTTAATACTTGAACACAGATATTTCAGGCACAATGCTGGCATTTTCAACTCGCGTTTTGAGCTTAATTCTTTGATATCCTGTATATCTGGATAAGTGAATTTTTCCCGGTACACTGAGAAAAATACTCACAACGAATCATTGGTACCTACGTATTATCAGATTTGGACCAGTATGCAAACGATTCGTTAGTACGAATTTATAATATTAACTTCTCGCAAACAAATCATTGGTAAATTTACCAACAATTTGTTTGCGATAGGTTAATATTATAGATTCGTACTAATGAATCGTTTGTACTATCTCTGGTCCTAATCTGATAGTACGTAGACGTACCAATGATTCGTTGCGAAATTTCGTTAGTATTTTTCTCAGTGTAGGTACTAGACTGTTAAGTTTTTGTGCTGAGAAGTGTGGATGGCAATTCTACTACCGCGTTTAAAAAATACCTACTTAACAAAAAAAAAATAAAAGTGAAATAAATAAAAACATTACGTAGATACCGGATAGATTATTACATTATTGAAACTTATGAATCACACAGTTTTAGAATCAGTGTCTTTAGTGTCACGAATAAGTATCTACATTTATTTATGTTTCTTGTTTTCTCTTGACATTTGACAGTCGATTTTCTTTCATGTGAGGATATCAAGTCCCATGAGAGGTATCATGGTTTGTTTTTTAATGTTTTTATTTTATTTAGGTAAGTATTTATGTTCTATTTTTTAAGTATAATTTGCACCAGGGGGGTGCATGTATGTTAAAGGTTGACAGCCGCTGATGAATTTAGGAGTTGGGGAGATTAAGGAAGATTGACAGTCAGTGATATACAGTGGTACCACGACATACGACTATAATTCGTTCCGCAACCTTGCTCGTGTTTCAAATTACTCGTATCTCAAAGCAAATATCCCCATTGAAATTAATTAAACTACCATTAATCCGTTCCAGCTCCCAAAATGTCACCACAGTTATTTTTGTTACGTGTTTTTGAATAAGAAAAATAATTATAAATGACAAATATTGTACAAAAACATAATAAAAGAAAATGTAAAGAAATAAACTAGATTTATAAAGTGTTACTTCCGCTTAATTTTCAACACTGCTTTTCTCTTCACTGGTCTTTTTCGCCACGCATTTCTCACTTTCACCTGTAGGCCGTTTAAAAAAAACATGTCCAAGGAGGTTTGTACTTTCCTTCCTTTCAGAATGTTCCGGAAATGAGTAAGGCAAGTGTCATTTAACAACTCGTATCTCAAATTTTGCTCGTATTACAAAGCAAAAAATAACTCGCTCGACGGCTCGTATCTCAAAAACTCGTATGTTGGGGCACTCGTATGTCAAGGTACCACTGTATATTAACTTCTAACATATTTCAACATTTTTAACTCGGTTTAGCTCAGGAAATAATCATCAAGAATTGATTTAAAAAAACATTAGTGATATAGAACTACTACTCCCCCCTTTTTCTTAATTTTTTAACTCCTGAATCTTTTTCTCTCTTGTCCTGTTCCTCATGTCTGAGGATGGTGGTAAATAGTAAAGCCTTTGGGTGATCTCTCTCCACTTGTGACACGTGAAGAGCGGCCGGAATGGAACTTTCATTGTCTGGATCAATATGTATAGTAGAAATAACGTTTGTTTTTAATTGCATATTATTTCGGGTGCCTTGCCTCAAAAAGAAAGAAAGAAAAGAAAGAATTACATATAATTATACATGTAAGACCAGACCAGCAGGGTTACTCTTGACAAAACTAAACACGATCTTAATCTAGTCTTGATCTTGATCATACGACGCACGAAGGGACTATGGTCAAAAACACCGCGCTACCGCTAACGCGCGATCGGTTTGCGTGTATTTTTGGCCAATAGTCACTTCGTGTGTCATATGATCAAGATCAAGACTAGATTAAGATCGTGTTTAGTTTTGTCAAGAGTAGCCCTGCAGCAGACTCAGATAAGTTTGGATAAATTTGTTCATTCCCAATTTTGTCATGGTCGGGAAACGAACCCAGGACCTCATGACTTAAAGGCAAGAATGTTACCTTCGTGCTACCGACTAATATCTTAAATTTTGCCGACACAGAGGGGACGACTTGTGTGTTTATGGTAGCAGTTGGTCCATTGGTTTTCTCACTTGTGGGAAATGCGGTGACGGTATGAATGAATGAATAAATATTAACTACTACTACTACTACTACTACTACTACACCATCACGGCATACCCGGTTAAGAATTGGTCTCTCACTCTTGTCCCTAAGTTTTCGAGTGTCCTGTAAAACGCAGGTGTTCGAAGAAAATAAATAAAGACATTTTTTATTTCAAATTCAGCGATGAGGTTTGCCACCCATCCTGAATGTCTTATTTTTTATTAGCTTCCCCACTTGGGACACGACTTGAGGATATAGTATAGTACCTACTAATAGTAGTAAGACTACTTGTATGTTTATTACATGAGGCTTTTCTGCTGGCTACCTCATTTATGGGATATGCCGTGATGATATAGTAGTTGTGGTAATAGGTAAGTATGTTTATTCATTATTGCATACAGCAAATAATCCACTGGCCACCTCACTTGTAGATGATGTTATGATAGTATAGACATAATTTGAATGTATTATGCATCTGATAGGTATAAATCTATATAGTTTTTATTAGGTACTTACTTAATACAGGATGCTCGCTTTGGTAATATAGCCGCCATGCGTGCAATATTCCCGCTAAAACAACCATAAACAATCTTGTGACAATAAATCATTTAGGGATCAACCAGAACAAAATGACGGAATGCATTTTGAAAATGTATAGTAATAGACCATTAAAGGTCACGTGGTCTTGTCTATGGATTTGCTTTTGCTTGGGGGGCAAACAGTCAGATTGCGCAAATCATCCTTGTAGGATGTTATGCCATAAGAGAAAAAAAAGAAAGTCAGACGACAAAATAATAACAAAATCGACACTGACAGTTTTTTTAATTATTAGGTATTCTTTAGGCGTTCCACCTAATATTACACCGTAATCGTCTGTTGTGTTGGGATGCCTGATGCCCCTCAATGATTTTTCTGTGACGTCATCCTTTAATGGTCTATTATTTTGTCCTGATACTGCTGAGTCCAGACGCCATTAAATTTCTGTAATAATAAAATGTATTCGCCGTTGCCTTATAGTTGAATTACACAGGGAAATTTAAAAATAATGAATAATGGCTAAGTGGTTATAGAAATGAGACCCACTTCACACCTGCAGGGTAGCGTGGTGTTTTTGACCATAGTCCCTTCGTGCGTCGTATGATCAAGATCAAGACTAGATTAAGATCGTGTTCTGCTGGTTGTCTCAGGAGTCGTAAACTCCTATTTATCCGCACATTCAAACCATCGTTGTCCTCACGGGCTGGCGGGGGGTGGATCAAAATCTCAATATCAGCCTATCGTTGAAGGAGAGAAATTGCAGTATGAATCTGGAGGAAGTGAAAGAAGTATCTATAAGAAGCTACGTTCTCGAAGTCTATCTCAACTGAATCAAGGGAGAGTGACTATCCTGGCGATAAAGTCATTGTATGTTATGTTGAAAATATCAAGTAGGGGGTAAAAATCAAGTAGATAACAGAAGTCAAAGATATACGAGGTAGGTAATTCAAAGAAAAAAACGGTCATGCAGCCAATCAAATTTTGCATCCAGTTTTAAGACTGACGTTGGTTGTAAGACAATACATTGCTAATGCTTGAAGGTCATCAATGTTGGAATACAAAAATTCCGAAATAACGTACCGCGCTGCAAGTCTAGTATGTCTATGATATACATACATTCGTTACGCAATGATGAAAGTGGGATGTTTAATAGTTCAGTCTAATTGGGAGGATGGCGCCGAAATAAAGTTCAAATAATATTTTTTTGAATGTTGAGATTGTTTTATTCTAGAACGACACGTGGTTGTCATAATTTAAACTCATTCTCTTTCTCATAATAACTACTTAGTGGAAGTTTTGAAATAATAATAAAAATAATATGTAAATGCTATAGACATTAACTGGTAACCTCTGAAAGTTCGAAAAAAAGAATACTATAATAACAATACTGTGCACTTCCTTCCGTATTTTTTTGCTGGCACGGAGAGGACAGCTTCCATGTTTATTGCATGTGCTGGTGTACTGGCTTATGGCTTCTCCACTTGTGGGATGAGCCGTGATGGGATAGTAGAACTTTCTTGAAGAAATGTGCTATTGAGATAATAATATTATGTGTTAGGGCGCTCCTGACTATTCTTTTCACATACATACAGAGTTTGTAATATATGCCAATTTATTATTTTTTTATTACTTTACTATCACGGCATGTCCCACAAGCGGGGTATCCAACGGACTAGTTTCTTACAATTATCATGCAGATTGTCCACTCCGTGCCAATAAGAAAGATAAGACATTCAGGATGGGTGGCATGGCTAATCACTGCTGAATTGAAGATGTTGAATATCGTGAGGTTTTATGAACACCTGCCTTTTACAGGACACCCGAAAATTTACATAAAGGAGTGGGAGACTTCACCTGGGACACGACGGAGGAAAGCTTATTTCTGCTTGAATTTGGTCAAAATGTGCATTGTATTGTTATATATCGTGTATTTGTCACATCTCGTAATTGAGAATGTCAATTTCAGCAATAATTTCATTTACAAGTAAAAATTTCTTCTTCTTCTTCGCCCCCGTCTTTATCCCATTTACTTGGGGTCGGCTCTCCTAGTCCTCATCTTCCAAGTTTTCCATTTACAAGCAAAAATTTGACAGGTATGTCCCCGGTAAAAGGGTCTTATAGATTGATGGTCTATCTGTACTATTTTCAGCAAGTTTTCAAATGCACTGAAAAATATGTATATGTATCTACTCGTTAAAAAAAATGCGTATAAGAATTCACCTTCATTTTATCAATAATATGAAGTGTTCCACCCATGCTAAATATTTTATTTTTTATTCCTATGGAAAGGAGGCTTTCGTTAACCTATATTCTGACAGACAGTGTCACTGGGAGGAATTCTTGGAGCGAACTCATCTGGGGGGGGGGGAGCTGCAAGAGATTTTGATGTTTTTAATGTGTTGTTTATTTGATCGTTTTTGATTCTATCCAACACGAAAAGGAGAAGAAGTAAACCTATATTACATGCGGTGAGTCTGCTGGCTATCCCATTTGTGAGAAATTTTTGATGGTATGATTAAATTAAATTCTATTATCTAATACTAGATAATATGTCTAGTTATTCGGATCTATTTAACTATGCAATTTTTGTGAGTTTGGCTGCATATAAAAAACCGGATGTAAAAGCTCGTTTGTTTATTAATAATTACGTAATAATGGGGTCTATGTAGACCCCCAAAGTGGTGACAGACGTCACGCAAAAGACGCCGTTAGCCAATGAGCCATAAATCTTAAGTGTACCTACCTATCCCTAATTGTGACTTGAGAACACAAGTAATATATGTACATACCTCTTAGTTTATTAAATATAATATAGTCATTATAATGTACTATACAACCATGACATTTACCACAAAAGGAGCACCCAGTATATGTAATTAACACGCAAGTCGTCATCTTCGTGTCAATGTTAGTAATGTGAGAATGCATTAATTATGGTAGGTATATATACTGTAGACAAAATGAGTGCGGGAAAGTATGGAGAATTCCCCTAGAAGTTAGGCTAGAGGTGATTCTAAAAATGTTGTAAAAAACGAGAAGATTGTGAAATATCTCAAATTCCTATACTAATTTGGCGATGGGGGAAATTTTTTTGTATGTATACCAAATCATGAAAATTGAGACCAAAAAAAGTCTGACATAGTTGTCAATAAACTTTTTAAAAAGTCTTAGACAAAATCTTGGGATGGCCTTGATATAACACTCCTACTCGATGGGCCTTTGTTGTTTTATCCTACCCATGGACGTATTTTCATTTTCTCTGTCTTACAGGGAATTTCGCTATCGCTATTTCGCTATTCCCTCAAGCCATATCCCAAGTGGGGTAGGCAGAGAGAACGGAACGCCAATTAGATCTGTCTTTACATACTTCTTTCGCTTCCTCCACAGTCTTACAATTTCTCATGCACGCACGTCGGTTTCTTTTACTCAAAACGCGGCCGTCCTTGAGAATTTGATCTACAGGGAACTTGTTGTTTTTATTGAGGCAATGAATATTCTGTGGTGATCTTTGATTTGTTTGTTTTTTTGTTTTGTTATTTTTTGTCTGGTGTTGTATGTTTTTTTTTATAAATAAATATTATATTATAACTAAAACCTGTAATGATGAGCAAAGTTAGTTTAAAGAAAATAATAAAGTTAGTTAGTTGGAAGACATCGCATTTTAGCGATAAACTCGCCCTCTGTACATTGAATTATATAACTGATATTTTTATGATACTGTTTTATTTTGTAATATTGTAACCAATGTACAGTGAAGAATAAAATGAATAAATAAATAATTAAGATAATAAAACTTTTAATAACTTATGGAGTCTTAATAATAACATACACAGTACAAACCCAAAAAATAAAATAAAGTGAGACGTGGACATGGCTAAAGAAGGATGAAAGTGGCATAGATGCAGTAGAAATGAGATCGTTGAGATGGATGTGTGGTAAAAGTCTGAGAGATCGTGTCCGTAACAGTGCTACACGATAAGAATGTGGAATGGAAGTTGGTGTAATAACGAAGATGAATGTAAATAAGTGACAAAGAAGATATATTTGGCTGAGAGGAGTGGTGCACGGAGATATAGCCGTCCGAGGATCAAATGGCAAGATCATTTAAATCAAATCCCACAAGACTGTCACGTGTTGAGCGCATTGAACAGGAGAGCATGCATGAGGAATTGTATGATAGTGACGGAAGCGAAAGATGTATGCAAGGATAGAAGGAAGTGGTGCTCGATCCTATCTGCCTACCCCGCGAGAGAAGCGGCGTGATGGTATGTATGTATTTATTTATATTATGGGTTGTTTCAAACACTAATCCCGCCTACTTCTGTCAACATGGGCGGATTCATTTGGGCTACGTTCCAACGAATAATACAATATTAAGATAGACACAGTCATTAAAGATTATGTCGGTGTGTTAAAATTTTGAAAACGGAAAGCTGACATCGCCGTGTTCATAAATATTTAAGTAGGAACATTCATATGCATATCTATGCAATATGTAGGTATATCAATTTACGCTATACTTACTGTACAATGCTATACTATAATACATCCTCATGCCGTGTCCCAAGTAGGGTAGGCAGAGAGACCGAAAAGCCATACATTTTTTTTATTTAAAAAAAATAGATCTATCCTTATAATACTTGTTCCTTCTTTCGCTTCTTTTACATTCATACACGCACTTTCTCATACACACACGTCGATATCTTTTACTTAACACACAGCTGTCTTTGAGAATTTGTTCCACGAGATTCGTTCCACATGGTTCTCGGATGCTCGTGGTTTCTCACACTCACCCTTCTTTCAGAGAAGAAGAGAAGAATCCTTTTCTCATCCATTCATTCCACATGTCCAAACCATCGTAATCTTTTTCTGTCTTCTCTTCCGCTCATTCTTATAATATCCTCATTTTTCTCTCTATCTCGATAAATTTTACCAACCATTCTCCTCAGCGGTCGAATCTTCACAGCATTTATTCTACTTTCGTCTTTCTTCAACCACGTCCATGTTTCCCTTGCATACGTAATTGATGGTGCCAGATTGGTAATTTAAATTAATCTCCGCTCAGAAAATGGGTACCTAAATGTCATTGTTATTTATAAAAAATATTAGTTATAAATAAAAGATAATTTACTGAAGGTTTTGTCACCTTTCTGAAAGTCTTTTTTTCATGTTTATATTATATGATATGCAGCTGGTTTGCTGGCTACCCCATACCGTGATGGTATCTTCCTCTTTTTTTTTTATTTTATTTTATTAATACAAACAAACAGCTTTTACATTTTATATAGTACAACTTAAATATTACATTTTTCACAAACCAGTGAAGTTTGTTAAATTATTTTATTTAACACTATGTTCCAAATCAAAAAAAAATATAACACAAACAAAAAAGAAGTAAAGTGCACTCTATGCACCAGCTGAGGCAAAAATATAAAAAAGTAAAGAAAAAACAAAAACGTTCACCCATGTAATGAATATGCCATTACAACATACACAAGTAATGAATGACGCCCATGAGGGGGGCAAATGCTCTCCAAGCAAAAAGGGGTATATAGGGGGAGGGGGGGAGTTAGGGGAAATAATGCTCGTGCGAACCTCACTACGTTCAGGACACTCATTGATCAGAACCGCGCAGAGATCTGGAAACAGCACCCCTAAATTTCGGCAATGATGATATGTAAAAGTCAACATCCTTGAAAAAAACTTTGTAATTCCCGCACGACCTTTGGAAGAATGAATATTGTGCGTAGTTTGTAGTCTCTATTCGTGTCTTGTTGGGTCCCCTCAAGTTGACGACCATCTGGGATAAATCTTGTCTGTTCTGGGCAGCACGAAATAGCTCCTTCACATCTCTCATTCCGGTCCACTCTCGAATGTTCTGAAGTCAGGAAAGCCGCTTTCTTCCAACCCCTCTACGGTCCTCAATCTTCCGTGATGATATAAAATAAAATGCATTATGTTGTCTGTTGACGTATGCACATTTATAATATTTGAAGTTAGTCTAAAACAAAAAAAAAACCAAACGCAATGAGAAACATTCATAGTTAGAATCATCTAACTGACACAAGTCAGACTAAGTCTACGAAATTATCTCTTATAACTCCCAATAGCCATATCCGAACTGTTCGGTGAACGCAGTGAACGAAGGGTTCTGTCTTTATTTCTTAAAAATAAAACATAAAATTTTAATGTTCAAGATTTGCTGAGATGGCAATATAGTCATTTTTGTGAAAGTAAAATTTCTGAGACACCTTGTATTCTTTTTTTATAAAATAAATTGGTTGTATTTTCACCACTTAGGTGAGAATAACAATATTTTACATGATCTAGAGATCTTAATTAACGAACCGCCCAGAAAATAAGAGGCGTTCCTATATTGATCGATAGGATAAAGAAGAAAATACGGAGAACATAAGTAAAAATGTCAAAGCACCCCATAATATTTTGGTTGATTTGTTAATAATATATGATTTGAGTGGGTCCACCCGCAATCACCCACTGTTATATGTACGTGTTCCAATTTCCCACTGTAATTCGTAACATGTTTGCTTTGGTGTGAACAAATTTGCAGCATAAGAAACACTGCATCGTGGTTAATACGTAATGTACACGTTTTCTTTGAATGCAGTATAATTTCGTTTCGTTATCCCAAAGTTATTCTATGAGTTTTCCAGTGTTTACTGTAAACTAGGCATTTATTGTAGACTCCCAACTCACACACGAATAATTCAGGAATTAGGGGACTTCTGTTTATCCGCACTTACAGCTTCAACAAAAAAAGCTTTCCGTCATCACGGCCAAGCTTCAATGGGTAGCCTGAGGGGCTAATCAGCCAGAAAACATTTTACAACCTCAATCCAGCAGTGATGAAGTGTGACCATTCTGAACTTTTATTGGCACGGAAAGGACAACTTACATAATTATTTATTACACGCAATTTGTCCGTTAGCTACACTATTGGTGGGAAATACCGTGATGGTATTAATGCATTGATAAATTCGTAAATTAAGGGTTGTACCCTCCCTTATCCGTGGATGTTTCAGGAATGTAGTTCCTATATCATACATATCCATCGTGCTAAATCTTTATTTATGTGAGAGGCCTCAGAGATCGGCTTAAAAGGCTCCGCCCCGACAAAACATCTCCATAGTTAATTACAACCCTTAATATCCCTAAAGGCTTTACTACATTTTCTTTCAACTTTTTTTTTAAATAAAGATATATCTGGGTTTTGTTATAAACCCAAATACAACCTTATACACCTTTCACTGTAAGCTAAAAGTTTGTGTCGTGAAAGGGGAGTTTGCCGGTACCTGGGATCGAACCCCGGACCTCATGTTCATAAGGCCGAGACTCTACCTCCAGGCTACCGACGAACTCAACTAAAACAATACATTCTAACTTACAGTTACGTAGTAATACGTAACAATAAGTTAGAAAACCTTAACACTTAAAACAATAAGTTACAATATTAATTTCTATATGGCGTTCTGCTCTCTCTCTCTGCCAACCACACTTGGGATGCGACGTGAGGAAATAGTATTGTACAATTAAATGTTCAGGCCATCACATGATATAATGATAAAAACGTACATTTTATGTTTAATATTTCTTTCTTACATTGTGCCTTTGTTTATCATTACACCGCCTTAAAGATTTGATCCACGAAGCTCTCATAGGCCCGCCCAACACGTTAGAGACAACCATACTCGTATAGAATGATATATAGATCATTTCGTTGATCTTTCAGGATCCATATGCGCTGAAATTCATCAGTACTCGTTTATCCAATTAACGCATCGGTTTGTCTCTCTTATAAAATAAAGATTTAATTTAATTAAAAAGACATTTATTTGAATTAGTGCAATTTAATTACAAGTGTTAAAATTAATTATATTTACCATTTAAATATTGTTATGAATTAGTTAATATTAACGGATATTGTAATACAGAAGGATTTTTTTTTGCGTTCGACTTTTTCAACATTTTTTTGAGTGATCCAAGTTTGATTGGTGATTAAATTTGTCATCCGTATGAATAAACTTATGTATTTTGTTTTCACTAGTTTTATCCCAATATTTGAATACATTCTGAGAGAGTTACTTTTATTTTTGGTTTTAGCAGTTTTGATAGGGTTAGAACCTCTAGAACCTCTAGAACCTCTTAAAATTTTTGATAAAAATATAGATTTGGTTATTTAAATAAGGTAAACAGTTTTTTCCTTCATTTCCTTAATTTTATGTCAAATTTACATATATGTGTAGTACGAATAATATTCTATCTATCTATATAGGTATTATTAATTAGTGTAAAAACCCTACCGCCGCGTCCCAGGTGGGGTAGGAAGCGAGAACGGAACATCATATCGATCTATCCTTACATACCTCTTTCGCTTCCTCTAAACTCATCATAGGTGCACACCGATTTCTCTTACTCAAAACACGTCCGTCCATGACCATTTGGTTCACGTGGTTTTAACAGTCTTTCAGAGGGCTGGTACTTACATCATCATCACTATTGATTTTCTGAAACGCAATGAAGAACCTTTTACCATTTGTATCCAACTTTTGTGAACCTTTTATAGTCCCAACTAACTGCAATTTTCGTTCTTCTATGAGTGCCAGGTCAGGTCCTCCCAACGTCGGCTATCACTGTGTCGTAGCCGTTTTTATCCTGCATTAGTTGAAATAACTGGATTCCCTGGAATCCAGTCAACTCTTTCATATTTTCCAGACAACACTTTCGTCTTTTTTCTGTGCCATGTCTCCTTTCTATTTTGTATTTTATAAGATGCATTGTCGAGTAACATAGTTTGGTAATTATTTATCAATATTAGTTTTAATAAGTCCATTTCTTGATTTCAAAATCATCTTTGCTTTTTCTGTCAATATTAATTCCTCCAGATTATTTATATTCATTGATCACATAGTTAACTTTTTCGTTCAAAGAAAAACAACAAGTGTTTTAATTTTACCAATTTAACATGAACATCCATCAAGTACCGTCGGTTGACAATATAATATAATAATATTGTAATTAAGTATTTTTCGTCAAATTTAGTGTAGGTAATCGATTATAATCGTAAATTTTGGTGACAAAGTGTATATTTGAAAAAAAAAATGGAAAGACTTCAAATTGCATGTAGGGACCATGAAAATAGACCTTATGTTGGTGGCAATGTGGCAGAGCAGCAACATTCAGAATTGGAAGACGAAAACAGAGGATATTCCGTTGATGGAAACTTCGCTGGAGAACGATTTGAGGACAGAAATCATAATATCAAAAAAAGTGAGTGATTTTTATTAATTGTTTTGCTTTTAATCAAATATCCAATCTAACATAATATACTATTTTGTTAATTTATTATTTTCAATCGATATATCTATCTATACCAGCGATCGTCAAACTGCGGCCCTCGGCCATTGTTTGGGAGGCTCGCAAAATTATAGTTTCTTAAATCTACGAGTGTTAGTTTAAGAATTTAACTACTACTTCTTTTTTTAAATCATCATCATCATATCCGTCGGTCCCTCAATTCTGAGGATCGTTACCATTATACCTCGTTCTGTTGACCATCTGTCTCCACCTCGAGCGATCATCCGCCATGTGCAAGGCCCCGTGTAGTGAACTCTGTGTGGCCTCCTTTATTTAAATTTTTTATCTTGCTGGTACTCCATCTTGTTTTCTAAAATATTGCTTCACAAATGAGATAGTGAAATATTTCAAATTCCTTTATCATCTTGAAAATCTGGCGACGGTGGTAAAAATTTTGAATGCAAGAAAAATTCATAATCCTGATAATTGACATCTAAAAAAGGTCGTCACTTTTGATAAATCGACGGAGTTCGGGAATCTTAAAATTCTTTCCGAAATCTATGAACTTTTTACTTAAATCGACATAATATCTAAATGCAAACTGTACCTACCTACAATAATATCTAATTCATAAGTGTGTAGCCTTCAAAGATACCTCACATTGTTTATGTGGTCCTTGACCAGCAATGCTTGACAACCTCTGATCCACAACATCACGGCATATCTCACAAGTAGGGTAGCCAGCAGACTAGCTGCAATAAGTTGTCCTAGCGTGCTAATTTCTCATCCGCAATATTTTACGAAAATCAGCTTTTTACAGTACCTAGAACACTGAAAAACTTACACAATAGATTAGGAGCCCTATTTTTTTTCCGGAGACTTCACGAAACAATATTACGTAAACGTATGTAAATTATATATTTTAAATGAAATATTTAAACTTGAATTACTATGTTTATTTGTTACATTAATTCACAAAATTGTTAACGGACTGAAAGACTCTCTTCTACAATACACTGTTCTATTAACGATATTTCAATGTAGGTAGTCTTATTAGTTAAATGAGTTCCATAGAGTCCCTGGTTACAGTTATAATTTTTTTGTTTTTACTAAATATAAATTGATATCAAATAAGATTATAAAGATTTAAAGTTATAAAGATTTTGTGTTTAAAATATTAACTATTTTTTTATTGCTTTACCGGATGTGGGCACAACGTGCAGATGGCAGAACCAACCAGATATCTCGATTGGAGAACCCGTTTTCCATGGACACTGAAAGTGATCACTTAAACCAAGTGCGCTGAAATCGCGATAGCGTATTTTAAAATAATGTAACAAATAAACATAGTGAAATTCAAGTTTAAATATTTTATTTAAAAATGTCTAGAAATTGTTACATAGTTAATGCCTCTAAAATAAGTGAAATTAAAAAAGGCAACTTCTTAAGAGAATCGGCCAACAACGAGCTAACTGGATTGGCCACAACATCAGGCACCCAGGAATACTCATCGCCACCGCGGAGGGTAAGAACGAGGGGACAAATGGCAGAGGCCGACCAAGAGACGCGTATATGGACCAACTGAAGAGGGACATTAACTGTGGCTCATACGTAGAGCTGAAAATACTGGCTGAGAATAGAGACGAATGGAGAAGAAAAACCAAACTCGTTGCAGACCAATCCAATGGATTGTAACTCATTATATACATATATATAAAAAAATATCCATATCAGCGCATTTGTTACAAAATGTTTCAAACTGTCCTCTGCGTGCCAATACGAGCTCTCTTGATTAGAAAAAAATAACCACTTATATTTAGTACTTACAAAGTTACTTTAGGAATTGCAAGCTGGCTTTCAAGAGCTTCCGCTCTCATCATCAGACTGACATAAAGTGACTTACTGTACGTCAGCCTGATGATGAGAGTCACTTTACGTTAGCCTAGGGTTGCCAGATCGTGTTGCCAAAATTACCTTACTTCGGTGAAAAAAATACCGTACAATTACCGTACACATCGGAAATACAACAGTATCTTTTCAAAATGTAACGGGTATTTCTACCCCCCCGCCGCCAAATTTTTGAAATGGTATAGCAATTTGGAATATTTCAAAATCTCCTCGGTTTTCTTCTCACACAGTACCTTTTTTTACAATGTAACGGGTATTTGTACCGATAATTGTTTATGTCAATATGTTAGTCGTACGGTAATTTGATAAAATTATTACCGTACGGGGAAAGAAATTACATGAAATTACCGTAAAAATACGGTAATTACCGTACGTCTGGCAACGCTGCCGTTAGCCTGATGATGAAAGCGGAAGCTCTTGAAAGCCGACTCGCGATTTATAATCACTGTGAAAGTACTAAATAGTGTTTTATTTTTATTTATTTAACATGAACTTCCACCAAGTACCGTCGGTCGACAATATTAACTAATCATCTTGATAATGACGAAAGCGGTCGAGCATATTATAATCTTTTTGATGATATCTTTTTTTTCTTCTTGACTTGGCATTTCTTTGTTTTTTTTTCTTTCGTCTTTTCATTTTCCCTGCTGAGACCGCCTTGGCCAAAAGCTGTTATGGTCTCGGTGCAGGGTGATGTTTTTATAATAATGATGATAATAATTATTATAAAAACATTCTTTTTGATTTCATACATTTTTACAAGTCTTAAAAATATAAGACATTCAGTATGGGTCACCACTGCTGAATTAAAATGTCTTATTAGTGATCACTTTCGGTGTCCATGGACAACGTTCACCTATTCCACCATTCTCACTGTCACGATGTAAGGTCCACCAATCGAGAGACGCTTTATGCAAACCATAGAAGCGATCATCTTTTTGGGATCTCATTTTTCAGATCTCAAATAGATCGCGATCTCCCGTCTAAATGGCGCTGAGATCTGAAAAATGAGATCCCAAAAAGATGGTCGCTTCTAAGGTTTGCATAAAGCGTCTCTTGATTGGTGGACCTTACATCATGACATTCGTGACAATGTCACGATCGTGACAGTGAGAATGGTGGAATTGGTCTTGTTAGTGATTTTTTACGGTAAATATCCGCCAGTTAACATAATATAACATGCATAGACAATTCACACTGATCGTGTTAATCCCAAACTAAGATATGAATCTTGTATTATGGGTACTAACGCGACGATACACATGTGTTATGTATACTCGTACAATGCACTAAACGCATATACATACGAGTATAACACCCATACCCAGGACAATTTGAAAAAGGTCATTCTTCATTCTATACCTTGACCGGGAATCGAACCCGGGACCTCGCAACTCAAAGGCAAAGTTACAACTGGATACTGGAAAATATGCAGAAAAGAGTGAGAGAGATATATATTTTTTGTCTGAATTCTGCACGGAGCACTTGTGGGAAATGCCGAGATGGTTCATATTATTATAATTACGTAGAATGAGATTCCGGAGTAAAAAGATTAATCGTCAAAGTGATTGTCTCGGCATTCTTATATAGTCACTGAGGCGCGTTGTGAATCTATACGCTGGCTGAAGATGACAAATACATTGGACCGAAATTACTATAAATGTCATCGACATCTTAAGAATCCGTCTTTTTTCGTTATTTTTCAAAATACCTAACCTTTTGTATCCTTTTTTTATTTTGTTTTATTTCATATCCGTTGTTTGCTTCTCTCGTATAGAGGTACATCGAAGGAATTATGAATATTATTTTTAAATAAGGCACTATGTGCCAAATTAAAACAAAAAATTGAGACAAGTATGAATATTGGTTTTATGTGCATTTGTCAATGCTACAAATAACGCACCAATGTGTTATCTGTGTTTATTTCGTAGTGAGGTGACTATGAATATTACCAAATTATTAAGTTTGAAGCCTTTTAAAGATATTGAAGTTGGCGCTAGAGCCTTCTTCATTTATTTTTTTATCATTTTTTCAATACAATGTTTCAGTTGTAATTTTAGTAAAAAATTGTTTATATAAGTTTTATTTCTATTAAGAATTTATGTTATTTTCCTTAAAATAAAAATATTTAAACTCATAATCACATTTTGCCTTCATCATTGCTTGAACATTCTGGCACTTAGTGTTTTATTTAAAAATGGTATTCTTATTCAAAATATTTTACACGGGGGTTTTGGCGGTTCGGTGGTTTGGCCAGCCAGCACCTTCAGGCTGCCAACTTTGGCGCCTCCGGTGTGGATAAGATTTGTAAAGTATAAATTTTTGAATAAATAGAAGTCTTTAGACTTCTGCGCTATCCGGGTGGTCGATGGTCCCTTCAATTTTCAAAATACCTACATATTCAACAATATGATTTTAAAAGACAAACGGTATACTTGTAGGTATTTAATTACCATGTTAGGTAGTCTGATAACATGGTAATAGTAGGTAATATTCTTGACAGTCAATATGAGATGCCAACAGTTATTTATTTTCCTTTGTCTTGCCTAGTTACTGTGTCCGTAAAACGTATACATACAAACATATATACAAACGACCTGAAATACTTAAGTACTTATATTTCGTTATTCATACAGTGTTCTTTGTCCGTTAACCTATTTTACAATATAAGTTTGTTCTAAAAAATGCATATTGTTGTGCTATGTCATGAAAGGTGATTTTTCAGTATTTCCGTTCAAAGTTTTTCCAACATAATTACATTCACTTCTTCTTACGTTTTGTTTGTTGACACGAAATAATAGCTTGAAATTAAAGCGGTTCATTAAATTTTGAGTCAGAGTCAAGAGTCTGGTCAGTTCAAATTTTAATGTAACTTTTTTATTTTGAAATGAATTCGTATTATTCTTGTAAGCATACAATAAATAAGCAAAGTTTCACTGGAGAGATTACAAGATATCTTGGGATTTGTTCCGTGATTTGTTTTGTGTTTTATGTAGGGTGATGTACGTGTGTTAGTATGTGGTGTGGGATTTGTGATGTGTATGTAATTCTTATTTTATATGGAGAAATGGTTTGTTTGTGTATATTTCATATATGGACAATTTACAGTGCAGTGTTTTCTTGTTATGAATGTGATTGTGTAAATGTAGGAGATGAATGCTTTTTGTAATTGTGTACATGTTTATATATGATTGTAATTGTGTACATGTTTATATATGATTGATATGTTTGTGAGATGTTTGCCCTAGTACAGGATATAACTAGTTGGGCAGTATCAATAAAAGTAGGTATGTAATTTAAAAATTATAATTTATTATAGAAAAACAAATGATTAACGCATAGAGGAGGGGCGAATGCTCCGCGAAAGGAATGGGGACATATTGGGGGAAAAGTCATGCCTCGTTTGAATCTCATCACGGTCAGGACAGCCATCAACCAAAACCTTGAAGAGATCTAGAAATGGCATCTTCAAATTTTAATAAATAAAAATTGTTATAAAAAGTAAGAGATTCGATGGGAAAGAAGATGAAGTTATTTAACACACGCTAGCTGTTTCGCTGCTTGGCTAATTTAAGTATCGCTCTGCGACAGACATTTATATTATTTTTTGGAACAAACGTAGATAATCCTTATTATGTTTATAGATATACTCAGACGATCATTTTAATTATTATTTTTAAAAATATTATAATGTATTTTTTACACATTTATTAAAAAAAAATAGCACTTAATATTTTGACAGAAATCGTGGTACAATCGAATGAATGAATTAATTTAAAAATTATGATATTTTATGTTTTAATCATTTAAATTCTGCTTTGAAAATAAGTGTCTTAAGAGGTTATGTCGACGTTCCGTGCACATGCTGGCGCCATCTTCAGAATACGAATGAGTGATGAGTGTGAGTTTGCTCTAATGTATGAAATGTTAACTGTTGCAGCGTGAGCGTAATGTAGTGGTGAAAACGTTGAGTTTTCTTTTCCCTAATGCGTGATGCTCTTAAAGATAATGTTCTTATCAGTCCATTCTTTAGCGAATGATGGAATCGGGAGTTGGCACGTAGATACTGTTGGTATGTATTAACTTTTTGTATACGATGTAACTCAATGTGTAGTCTGGTTTTCTTGTTATCTTGATATCTAATAATGGAAGACTCCACTAATTTTTTCTAATTTTAATTTACGTCTCTCGTAAATATGAAATCTTTGCTGGTCCATATATTGAATGTATATTTTGTTAACATATTCTGTGATTAACTGTTTGATTCTGTAAAAATTGTAAAAATAATAAAAAAAAACATGTTAGTAATATTTTTTTGTACGACAAGTTTGGTAACAGCACACGTGCTAGGCGTGGAGAGGATGTTGTGTATAATCAGTGTGC
Source organism: Athripsodes cinereus (assembly GCA_947579605.1). Taxonomy (NCBI): domain Eukaryota; kingdom Metazoa; phylum Arthropoda; class Insecta; order Trichoptera; family Leptoceridae; genus Athripsodes; species Athripsodes cinereus. The sequence goes on along the minus strand of OX388325.1, from coordinate 8,322,531 downwards.
ACTGTCATCAGAACAATTTAAATGCTCATATATCATCTGGCGGGATACAAACAAACACTACACTCAACATATTAACACATATTATAACATAATCTATCTATTTTATATATGTGTACTAGCTATAAACATGGCTCCGCAAAGACAATAATATTTTTTCATGATATTGCCTATACACCCATGGGTTAATTGGAAGATATTGCGCTTCTGCAGTAAACTCGCCTATTGCACAAATTTAAATTATTAAAATAATTTTTTTAGTAATAATGTTGTCATGTTTTTTTTTCTACTGATTTTTTTTGTGCAATAAAGATTTTTTATTATTATTTATTATTATTACTCCCAAACGAAGATAATTTCGGCTTATTACAATCTGAAGAGTGAGCAATTAATATGAAAGGGGAAAGAAGGCGTATGAAATGTTCCATATTATTTCATTTAAAAAGTTTTTTATTTCCGTGAAATCCTCGGCAAAAAATAGAGGCCACTTAATTTTGTTATGTGTCGTATTTTCGTCGTCGGAGAGTTTCGTCGACGGGACAGAGCTCAGCGAGGCATATTATAGATGTGCTGAGTAGAGGTGGGAATAACTGTTATTTCAAAATAACGTTCAACCAGTTATCGGTATTTGTAAATAACAGTTATTAAAAAATGTTATTTAATAACGATCAAATTGTAAAAAAAAAAAAAAAAAAAAAAAAAAAAAAAAAAAAAAAAAAAAAAAAAAAAAAAATTTAAAGAATCCGAATACTGTATTATTATTATCGTATCAAATGGAAACATTTGCCTACCAATGCAAAGAATAAAATACATAAAATACGCATAAAAATTATATTTTATCTTGCATGATGTGCAAGATGAATAAATAATTAAATAAAAAAAAAAAATCATTCCGAAATAATATATCACCAGTTTAAAATCAAACAAATATTATATTCAAAATTATTCTTTGATTATAATATAAATGTCATTAGAAAACTTGTACCTACTAGCTACCTCTAAATAAACGAATGACTACGTTTAAACGAAATGATTGTGTTCCTCCAAAAAATTCAAATAGTTAGTTCAAAATAGTTCAAATAAACACAATTAAATAGTTCAAAATAAAAACAAAATAACTGCCATCGTTATTAAAACATCCGAAGTTATTAAACCATATGAAAAAACTGTTGTCGTTCAATAACGTGCTATGTTATTGAAACGTTATTGAACGACGACAATAACAAAGTCGTAACAATGTGGTACGTTATAATATAACTAATGTGGTGTTCTCACTTTGGCGAATATCGCTAGGGCACCAAAATATCGCCAGCCATTTGAACCGTGTGAACAAAATGACAGCTAGTCTGAAACGATAAAAACCAGTAGAAACGATATCGTCTCGAGTTGACCACCTTCCAACTTTCTCGGGCGATCGAACGATTTGCACATGCGCAGATATGCGCGGCGTTTGTGTCTATGGTAAAAGCTTTATAACCTATAAATTTTATAATGTTTCCCGCTTCGTGACAGCTGTTATCTTTTTTGATGGTTTGTGGCGTTTGTTTCCTTAATTAAAAGGCGCCTTATAACCTCTACTATAACATTTTCGACTAAAAATAAACACTTCGCGATCTCCATATCGACGCCATTTTGAAAACAGTGTCAAAATCAAAGCGCATCTGACAGATCGTTTCTATATCGGTGGACTTGTGTGAACAGGTGTGACGATCAATGGGCGTACGGCGAATTTTGTTTTTTCGCCTGGCGTTATATTTTGAAATTCGGCTGGCGATATTCGCCAAATGTGAACACCCCATAAACGAAAACGAAATAACTATAGTCGTCGACAAAAACGGAATAATGATAACCTTGTTATAACAGTTGAATAACGTCGTCGTCGACAAAAACGGAATAACGATAACCTTGTTATAACAGTTGAATAACGTCGTCGTCGACAAAAACGGAATAACGAATAACGTCGTCGTCGAAAATAACATTTATGTTATTGACAAGAAACTGTTAGTTTAATTATTTTGAAATAATGAGTTTAAAAATGAGTTATTAGTTATAACGGCCAACTCTAGTGCTGAGGCCTGAGTCAACAACACACTTTCGTCTCACGTTCCCGCTCCGTTAGCGTTCGGGTGCAGACGATGTTGCAAGCAAGTGTCAATTTCGTTGCTAAGATACACAATAGTTACGAAAATTAACACTTTGGCGCACCATCGTCTGCACCCGAACGCTAGCGGAGCGGGAACGTGAGACGAAAGTGTGTTGTTGACTCAGGCCTCTGTACCGTTCAAGCCAAAGATATTATACATAACGTATCACGTTAGATAGTAATTATTAGGGTAGTTTTCCTTTCTAACATTTTATCAACACATAATAAAATCATATATGTAATTATAGTAGGTACGACATATTATGTAATATAAACATGTGTTAGAAAGGGGCTCTTTTAAAAAAAATACATAACAATTATTATAATATCAGGTGGCACGTTTTTCCAATAAAGTGCACAGCCTTGGTGTGACGTGTGAGTGATATCTTCTCTAGCATCCATAAAGGATTACATACATATTTACAAACGAATATTAATATGTATGTATTTTTTATATTAGATAAGTATGAGTCCTATAAAACTTATGAACGCGAAAATATTTTTTTTCTAATATAATTTCTTGTCATAGAGTAACTGGATATTATGAGGCCACCACTTTTCTTCGTGGGTTTTTAAGGGGGTTTTAATGGTAGGTGTTGCTACTTGTGTAACCTTAACAAAAATGTACCTTTATTTTTTTTTATACAAATACTTATTTTTCGAGACCACCCGTTTCAATTTTCAACCAACAAACATTATACCTACATTGATATACATACATAATGTAGAGTATTGTAACAATATAAATATTCATGAAATCATTTTTTTATTTAAAAAATGAATATGTATTTGGAATAAAACCAAATGCATCCGAGGCGCTATGCAATATGCTCGTGTTGGTGGAGTAAGTGGCCAGTGTGTGGAATCGAACCCGGGTCTCCCGTATAAAGGTCCAAGACTCTACCACCAAGCTAATACCGATCAACTCAATCATGAGTTCCTTGGAAAACCATGTTTACACAAAATACCATTGTGCAAAATCTAATTGGAAGATGAGAAAAGCGTTCCAAAGCTTAGGAATTGGCGCTAGGCTGGTTTAAATGATCATTTTCGGTGTTTATGGACACCGAATTAATTCAGACATTCTCATTGTCACGAAACGTTCATTTAAAGTCCCAAAAGGACTTGGTATTTAAGACCAGCACCCACCACATACCTCAAGATATGTATCTCTTTAATCACACACATTCACAAACAAAATTTATTGTGGCAATGAAACGTTAAATGCTGCCTCGACGGAGCATTGTAGATTGAGCTGCCACACACAATAAAAATGACGCAAAAGGTGAATGAAAGAAGCGGGAGTTCGCTTTCTTCTAGAGTTCAAAATAATGCAAATATCTATATAAGACCATTTAACCAAAACTGAATGATTTCAGCATTCCAATGCGCTATTAATCGTGGTTATTTCAGCACTTGAAAGAATTTTGTTGCGGATTTGTAATTTGACTTAGTGTGGCCAAATTTGCAACATCGAAAACACTGCTCTGTGGCTAGTAGGTACTAAGGGTTGTCAGATATGTTGAAAAAAAGGGTTATTTTTTTATTATTATAACCCCGCCGTGAATAAGATCAAGTATTTCATTTCTTACAGTCTTTTGTCCGATCTATCAATTGTTTTTCGACCAGGCAGACAGTAGAAAAACAGACATCTGGCAGCCCTAGTTGTATAGGCACTTAATGGACACGATTACTTTGAATGCAATATAATTTTATTTCGTGTAGTCTTCCATAAAGTTTAATGATCCCACCCATTTCTGTAAGTTTTCTAGTATCCTTATATAAAAGACAGCTGTTATTAAAAGTTCACTCATAAGACATTAACTAATATCTTCAATTTAGGAGTACAAAAGTGATTTTTGAGGTGATTGTATCACTTTACATATGACTACTATCCATAATACCTATTTCTTTCCATCTGCATTATTTGTAATGGGCAGTCTCGGATATAAAACGCTGGAATATCGTAGGAGTGTGTTTAATGCGAGACATTTTTTCAAATTGCTGAATGGTAGGTATTATTAGTAATCCAACGATATTTAAGTGAATTCAACTTTTATACACCTGAATCGTATAGTCGCATACGTTAACATAATTATGCTATTCTAACCACCTATGGCAGAACCAACATTCTAGCAGAGTCACCAATAGCAAAGGCAATTCGATTGTTTTATAGTACCTATATTGCCCCGAATATATACATATTCCAAATTCAAAAAAAAATTAATTTTATTTTACAATAATAATCATAACTTTATAAATATACATTAAAAAAATCAATTGATTCGCTCAAATTTGAGTAGAGCTCGTGCTTTGAGGGATAGTTCCACATAACTATGTTTAGTTCGTAGATACCATGTGCCTGAGCTAACTATAAATATAATAATCATAAACTTTATTGTACAAAACATTTAAACAAAAACAATTAAATTGCAACATATACAAATAATTTGCGCAATGGGCGAGTTTATCGCAGGGACGCGATATCTTCTAACCAACCCAACTAAAGATACGCCTATAATTATGTATTAGTTGATAGAGTAATAATATCTAATTATGTTTGTTTTTTTATATATTTTTTTAATTGATTGATTTTATTTTTTGTAATAGAAGACTGTATAATATTCTTGTTCACGTTGATTGCAAAAATATATTTAATGAATAAATAAATAACAAACATTAAATTTATGAGAAAAGTAGAAACACTATTGTTAATGTTTGCTTTCTCTGGGGTCGCATTGGCCGAAGCTGTAATGGTCCCAGTAGAGTAAGGTGTCTTTTCAACAATAATAATAATAAAATTGTCATCCATCGTGAAAGTCTTAATTTTTATTGACACGGTGAGACAACTTGCATGTTTATTACATACAGTTAGTTTGCTGGCTACTTCACTTATGGGACATGCCGTAATAGCATAGATAGATATAATAATAATAATAATCTTTTTCCAGATCTGAAGGTGGGTTTTGCAAGCCTCTCAGGTCCATAGTAAATAGGTACATAATTATAAGCATACACAAAAATACAGAAATAAAAATAAAATAAAAATCGTAGATATACCTATATGTGTTTTTTATATTTTTTGCATTTATTTGCTTTTTTATTTTTTTTGGATTTTATACTTTTTTACATTTTTTGCATTTTATACATTTTTATCAATTTTTACATTTATTTGCATTTTTTTACACTTTTTTTTGACACTTTACATTTTTACATTTTACACATTTTATACATTTTCACATTTTTTTTACATTTTTATGTGTTTTATCATTTCAAGTCTCAAAATGTTTATTAGATTGGTAAGAAGATCTTAATTGTTTTGCTCTTTGTTGCCTTTTAAGAGAGCTCAACACCCCTTCTTTGGGATTTCATGCAAACGAATTGGCAAAATTACTATCATTTTATTTTTGATATATTTTAAATTCTGGATAATATTTATATTATTTTTTATATTTATATAATATTTTGAAGATTTTTAAATGCGATTTCATCATTCTAGTTTTATTTTGCTGCGAGAAATATAGTGAAAATAATTTTTGAAAATTACCGTCGCAATGATGATAGGTTGAGTGGTGCTATTTTAAACAAATTATCCTTAATAATACAAGAGTGTTAATAAAATTTTAATACCAAGATTAATCTTAAAATATAGTGAATTTTATGATGCACCTTGATTTATTTATTTACAACACTTGGATTTTCTTAATTATTATGACAAACTGCATACACATAAAAAAAAATCATTATCATAAAAAGTAAAGAAAATGTGTATAATTTTGCCATTTGTTTTATTTATATAATAATATGGAATGTTGTTTACCGTGCATACTACATATATAACGTTATTATGAGCAATAATCAAGAATTTATAGAGAGTTTCACAAATTTTTGGATTCAGAAGGCATACTCTGCGCCGAGCGAGAGCATGTGGGGGTATACTCGCTCCGTCTCTGAATTAGGAAATAAATAAATTCAATTTATAGAATAAATACAACTTAAATTTTATTTATATGTGACAACATACTATTTGTTTATACTCATGAATATTTCTGCATATAAAGTTTTGGCTTATATTTATTAATAAAGCTATTTAATTTATTATTTAAATAATTTTCTCTGCGCCTGCTAAAAATTGTTGCCTGAAACCGCTAGAGCTAAATCTGATTTGTACCGTAGGTAAGAACGGCTGTTAAGGTTTATACTAATTGTTTCAACTGTCTGATCCTTACTGAATAAATAAAATAATATAAAATATGTATATACCAAATGATTATAATATAGAAATTACCGATAGGTACGATATTGGTAGATATATAAGTAAATAACAATATTTTCCAACGGCGTGCCTTCCCAATCAACGCCATGATGGCTAATTGTCTCTGACATGTTGTACGAGAATATCACATAAACAGATCAAGACAAAAACGAGTTCAAAGAAATTCTAATAATATAAGTAAGCTCATAATTGATATTGACATGATTCACGCACCGTCTACCGTTTCTCTCCTATCTATTTATACTCTTAACACGAAATACACGGCGCGAAAATAAAAATACTTATCACTGTAATATTATTATTAATAATATTGTACTAGTCACTTAAGCCCGCTGTATAGATATGTCACTGACAAGTTTCAGTGAAAATGACCAGATCGAATTTTATTCAGTCAATATTGATTTCTGGTTAGTGACATGAAATTGGGCAATAGAAAGTGTTGTTCAAATTGAATATAGATTATAACAAAATATTTAAAATAAATATCAATCAGTAATTTATTATTGATGTAAAAATATCAAGAAACGAATATACAAAACGCTAAAAACAACTAATATTTTATTGACATTTTCCCATTGTCACGTGATATTTACAAACGTTGACAGTTCAACTTTGGCCTATGCTCAAAATACTAAACATATTAATGTTCGTTTTCAGTCTTAATATGAATAATCTTTCATCGAGACTTTATCCATCGAAAATACTTTTTATTTTTGTGTACTTTCATCCTGAAGGCGGCAGATGTCTTGGCTGAGAAATATCTGAGAGTGGACCAGAGTCCAGAGAGTGGACAGAGAAAGCTACGCCAGGGTGATAGGAGGAAGACCTGACATGGCTCTTTAAGAAGAAGAATAGATATTTTTGAATAGTCTTATGATAGCTGGGACAATGAATATTTTCAGTATTTTTCGATAGATCCAAAAAAAATTGAAACCCAATTTACACTAGGTATATTGCAGCAAGATCGTAAATTTTCTCTACATTTTTGGATCCAACATTCTTCGTTTTCATTTATAGAATACCTGTAATTATTCGATATTGTGACGTCACAGCTATGCACTAACAAAGTAAAATAAAATGCTATATACTATAGATAATATGTTTATTTGCGAGGGATGGAAGATGCAACAGGGCTATCGAAAGAAGAAAAGTCGCCGGTGCTAGAGTGAACGGTGCACTTCGACCCATTGTTAGCAATGGCAATGTGTCGAACATGGCAAAAATGCTAGTGCACTATATCATTCCGGTACTGACATTTATGTATGCAAGCGAAACGTGGACATGGTTGAAGAGGGACGAAAGTGAAATTAATGCTGTAAAGATGCGATGGCTGAGGAGAATGGTTGGTATAACGTTGCGTGATAGAGTGAAGAATGAGGATATTATAAGAATGAGTGAATGCAAGAGGAGTGTTGTGGATAGGATGCGTGTAAATAAATTGAGATGGTTTGGACATGTGGAACGAACGGATGAGGAAAGGATTTCAAAGAGGATATACTTGTCTAGAAGGGGTGTGAGGCAGCGGCAATTCTAAATGCGACGATCTATAAATGGCGTTCCGATCTCTCTGCCTACCCCACTTGGGATATGACGTGAGTATATTGAATAGTATAGGATGTTTATTATTACTTGTCTAATGGTTGCTCTATTTGAGATCACGTGATCGTGTAGATATACACATAGAAAGATGAATAAAATGCTAAAAGGACTCTCACATTATTCGAACAATGTCCATACTATGAAAACATTTGCATCTAAAGTTTAACGATTCAATAAATCTCAATTTAAGATCAAAAGGAATAAAACGTAGCCGGAGACAAATTGTTCCAATTTTAAAATCATCATAATAAAACCAAAGACAATCATAAAATTCCTCGCGTAAACCATAAACAACAAAAGAATACCACTCATACGACTTAGGGCTGCCAATTTTCTTTTTATTATTAAATTATTCTAGGTCTTTTTAGTATAATTTTGTGGATTTTGTGGAGTGATATTAGATAATAAACTCGCCCATTGCACAAAATTTATTTGTCTAGTTAAAATTGTTTATTTTCTTATGTTGATTTATTTGTGCAATAAATATTATTTTATTATTATAATTATTATAGTTTTTTTTGTTTATGGACGTGTAAATTATAAATCTCCAAATTCCTAAAGAAAAAACTAGTGCAAGCCATAGACATAGGTACCTACTAGAGTTGCAGTGCGGTGCATTTTATCGGAATTTTTGTGTTCCAACATCGATGACCTTCAAGCATTAGCAATGTATTGTCTTACAACTAACGTCAGTATAAAACTGGATGCAAAATTTGATTGGCTGCATGACCGATTTTTTTCTTTGAAAATATTGTGCTACATAAATTTATGTATGTTTATCTTTGAATGAAATTGAATGCATGTGTGATGTATCTATTATAATATCTAGTGTGCTTGACTTGGATGCATTGTCTATTAACCTAAACAAAATATCTATATAGTACCATCTTCATCATAGATGGTACGGTATTTCCATGAGTGGGATGGTCAGTGGATCAACTACTTGTAATAAACATGCAAGTCATCCTCTCCGTGCCAATAAAAGTTAGGATATTCGAGGTGGGTGGCATACTTATTTATTTAAATGTAAAATACATTTAACACAGAACATTCGAAAATCAACGGAGAAGAATGAGAGACCATTCTATGCCAGGTGCTCCACAGAGCGCCAGAGAATTTGAGAAGGCTTTTCTTTACCGTATAGGTATACCTAGTACTTCTCGGAACAGACTCAAGTCTAGTGAGGCAGTAAATTGAAAATTCCATGTGCTATAATTGTTATAAGAATGTGTGTATTTAGAAATGAAGTAATGTTCAGTTAGTAGTTTTTATATATAGGTATATTTCTGGAAAATTAATAAATGAAATGAAAAACTGTAACAAATAAATCAAATATTAAGTTGAATTTAAATAATATGTACATTGGCGAGATTATAAGATTATCACAATTCAGTGTGATAATCACACTTTCTTACAAATCTAACAGTGTCATAATTATTATCACCTTTTTATTAGAGGCATCCTTGAATTTACATAAATGAATAGAGTTGCCATAAAATTGTTTCAAGAAGATGTTCCTCTAATGTAAATGGCTTGTTGCAATATAATAAAGAAGCTGCTTTCGTGTTTTAAATTTACGTAGCTATTATGTACATATATTATAATGATAAAATCAAATAAAAAAAGGTAAATAGAAGACTCTTAAAATGGTTCGCTATGTATGAATAGCCAAAGAAACATATGATAGTGGAACACTCGGTATAAAATAGGTCTCCAATTCAAGTTTTCCAGTGTCATGGAAAATGTTTTCTTAAAAAAACATCCCGAATACCTATTTAAAATCTTCAATTCAAATGAAATTTTTATTAACTTTTCACACAATCGGATGTCGGGGACTGGATTTATTTACTTAGTGTAGATGTTTATCATATTTTGAAACACTCTAGATTAATCATTTAAATTAATTCAACTCACCGATAGTCAACCTATTATTTCTGAGTCTGTGATACACATGGTACAGAGGATTTGGGAATACTACCTAGGTTTAATTAAGGAATACTCTCAACCAGAGCCTTGAGTCGATTCATAAGCGTCGAAACTCATGTATGTGTATCATAAGTGTACAACATACCTAACTACCTAGTTAATCATCATCATCAATTGCTCTACAGCTCGTTGTGAGCCTTGGCCTCCTACAACACTTGCCTCCATCTTCCCCTATCTTGACATGTACTCTTCCAATCCCTGATGCCAATGGCGTCCACATCTCTTTGTACACCATCCATCCAACGGAGTTTGGGTCTACCAACGCTACGTCTACCTTGTGGTCTTGTATGGAGGATTTTCTTTGGCACTCTTACCTCACTCATTCTCTCCACGTGCCCAGCCCATCTCAGTCTTCCAACTTTGATACATTTAACTATGTTGGGCTCACCGTACAAGTTGTAGACTTCTTCGTTGTATCGAATTCTCCAAACTCCGTTGTCCCGCACAGGTCCGAATATCCTTCTGAGTATCCTTCTTTCAAATATTAAAAGGGATGCCTCATCCCTTTTACTCAAAACCCAGCATTCGGATCCATACATGAGTACTGGCCGCAGTATAGTGTTTTATAAATAGTGACCTTTGTTCTTCTTGACAACACTCGAGATGTTACCTAGTTACCTAGTTAATACCTATTCAAATAGTTTGGCTATCGGTGAGTGTAATCAACTGGAATGATTAGTCTAGAGTGGTTTAAAAATCAAAAATTTGATTAACATCTTCAATTCAATTATCGAAACGGAAAGGACACGTAACTTTAATTTTCATTGCACACAATTAATCTATTGGGTTCCCCACTTGTGTAATATACAGTGACGGTATAGAAAGATAGTCAGATAAATATTTTATGTGTTTTTTCATAATTTTATTTAAATTGCATTAAAAAAATTTATCTTTTTCAAGCAGTATTGTTATTGTCACCTGCACATCAAATGTTTAGTTAAGTATATTTTTATCATTGCAGGTTCCAGTCCTAGATGCTCAGCCAGCGAATACCAAAAACACAGACCGTATCAAAATTACCCCAGCTTTTACAATCAACAACCAGAATGCGACGATAAACACAGAAAAGAGAGTTCATACAACAAAAACGTGGAAGCAACAAATGTACGAACAGCAGTAGAAGAAGATAATTCGAGTAGTTCATACGATGAAAATGAGAAAAATAAGAAAAAATATTCAAAAGATAATAAAATAAATAAAGATATAAATAATACAATCAACGACGCACACAGTGCTGTGCATAGTGGCAAATATTATCACTCATATCCAGGAGTTGGGAATATAAGTTACGGAAATCAAAATTTCAATGATAATATACCGAATTCTAATAAAAACAATCAATATTTATACAATTTTGAAGACAATCTAGCCAAAAGTAACGACATTAATAATAAATACAATAAAACACTAGATGATGAAAAACTTTTTAGAGATAATGTTAAAATTAACAGTGATAAAAGATCTAACAATGAAGATTTTATTGATGAATCAGGTTTTACTGCTAGTTATGATGAAGAATTGGATAAGAACGGTAAGAAGAAACCGAGAAGAAATAGGACCACGTTCACAAGTCAACAATTGACTGCCCTGGAAAGGGTTTTCGAAAGGACGCACTATCCCGATGCTTTCGTCCGTGAAGATTTAGCCAATAAAGTCTGTTTGAGCGAAGCAAGAGTTCAAGTAAGTGAAAACATCTATCATTATTAATATTATTGGTGTTTCTTAACCGAGGATGCCCGCCCCTTTGGGGAAACGGGAAGATATTTTTGGGGGTGCAGAAGAAGCCTTTTACGATATAAATTAATAAATATTGCTTTTTTCTTTGTAATACACAAATTTCATTTTTTATAAACAACAAATTTCGCGAAAAATGTATTTTTCTAAGCTAAAAAATGGAAAAAATCAGTGGGGTGTGGAGACCTATTTTGAGATTCAAAGGGGTGCGGCTTACTTAAAAGGTTAAGAAACACTGTTGTAAATATTTATGTAGGTAATTTTAAATGATAAGAAACACTGATAAATTTTCTATCAACCTATTTATAGGTAGGTATACTTCCACCTCATATCCCACCTCATATTCACGTGAGGTTTTACGAACACCTGCCTTTGATAGGATACCTACTCAAAAACTTCATTTATACTTATCCATACTCTCACGCCGTATCCCAAGTTGGGTAGGCAGAGAGAACGGAGCACCATAGATCTACCCTTACATAATTCTTTAGATACTTCTACATTCATACAATATTTCACACACGTCCGTTTATTTTTTCATTTAATACACGTCCGTCCTTGAGAATTTTATCCACATGATCAAGCCACATTGTTCTCAACATCCGCGCTTTTTCACACCCTCTCCTTCAGATAAGTATATCATCTTTGTTATCTATCTTTTTTATCATCCATTTGTTCCTCCTCACCAAGTCATCGTAACTTACTACCCCATTTATGAGATATGTCGTGATGGCATACACCTATAGATGACTTATAATACATTAGGTTGTAGGCAATAGGTATATTTTAAACATATATTTTGCACAAAGAGTGTCAATGTTTTGCAAGTATATTTTTTTTCAATTCAAAACCTGGGAACTACTTTTTTCGCGTCTCGTCTCGTCTTGTTTGTAATACAGATCATTCATTCATGTTCAGTTCCAAGAAATAATGTTGGACAAGAAACTCATTATACCTACTACTTTATTTGGTTAAATACATATATTATCCAATATGGACTAGCTTTAAGTCCAGGACAGAAGATACTATTAACTCCGAAAAATAAGTATCTTATAGGAGGATATCATTTTGATGTCATGTGATATGAACGCAATGTCATAAAGTAGGTATATTGTGCTCCAACGCACTCAGCAAGGATTTCTAGTTTCTGCAGTAGGTACAGTAGGAGAGTTGACTGTCCTGGTTAGGTTTAGGTCATATTGTATTACTTAGAACAAGGGTGGCCAACCCGCGGCCCGTTGGGTATCTACATGCGGCCCGACACTTATTTGATAATAGTCGGTACAAATACCCGTTACTTTTTTGCAAGAGGTATTTTGAGAAAATATTCTCAAAGAAAACTGAGGAGTTTTGGAAACATTTCAAATTCCTATACCTACCATTTTGAAAATTGTACAATAGTAATGTAATGCTGTAATGTACAATGTAATGTACAATAGTAATGTAATGATGACTGTGTGATTTTAGATATTCGCAAATGCGAATATTTGTTGCTGACATTCGTGAATGCGAATGCGAATAGCGAATATTGACTTGCTTAAATCTCTACAATTGCTCAAACATTAAAATTTCTACCCCCCGTCGCCGAATTTCCAAAATGGTATAGGAATTTAAAATATTTTAAAACTCCTCGGTTTTCTAAAAGAATATTTTCTTGCAATACTTTTTTCTACAATGTACCGGGTAAGTATCCGGTACTTTTACCGAATATCCGATACTTTATTACCAAAATAATATTCGCAAAACATTCTCAATTTCTTTTGCGAATGCGAATACTTAGAAATCTGCGAATACGAATATTCGTTACATCACTATTGTACAATGATAGTTGTATGCAGTAATTGCACGCAATAAACTATCCACATAATATGTATGAATTTTGGTGTCTACTCCTGACCCTAGATAGCTTATTTAATAAGCGATTGTTTTATTTCTAATCTATTACACCGTACGGTATATCGCTCACTAGCAGAGTTGCCGATGGATCAAATATATGTAAAAAAAACTTACGAGAAATCCTCTTTGTCCCTATATCTAAATTATAAGTTCTTCAGGATGAGTTGCGGTGTACTTCATTAAATGTTTCATAATGTTTATTTGACGGGAGTTAAATAATTATAATAATTATACTTCATTCAAATTAATCGCTTACATACTATCCGCCGTGCAGTGTTTCGAATGCTGCAACTTTGGCCACACCAATATAATTATATTGGTGCCTACCTAGCTACTTTTATTTTGTATTAATATTATTTAATGAGATATTAATGAAATGTATACAATCATTCATTATGTTAATTCCCTTCTAACTGCTTATGAATGGAGTGCATTGATGGCGGGTTTATTGCTCGAGTTAGTAACAAACCAACTGTGTAATTTATAATCAAATTATATATCAGTAAACACACAATGTGAAAATGTATATCTATAAGAGATTAATAAAAGATCAACTAATTTCAACTTAATTTCCCATTAACGCTCTTCCATTCAAAGTGTTTTTGCGCCAATTGACTCGTCTCATCCCAAGATATTTCCAGCGCCCTTATATATCGTTGTCATAATAGGAACGTTGTATGCTTATATTGTGTAAGAGGAATATCTAGGCCGTCGGAAACGGTGTATGTTAAAATGTGTGCTCACTTAAAATGGCACCGCGATTACAGTGGTAAGGCTGTTCTATAATGAAGGTCCGACGTAAACAAAAGAACTGTGGTCTTTTTTCTATTCTCAGCAAAATACTATTTTTATTAATATTATTTATTCTTAGGTTATTATTTTATTCTTTGTGTTAGTTGGAAGAGACCGCCTTTGCGATAAATTCGCCCTTTGCATATTGATTTATTTAATTTGAATGTATACCTTCTATGAAATTGTTTGTAACCAATGTACAGAATAGAATAAATAAATAAATTCTTTACTGTACATTGATTATTAAGTATTTTAAATAGAAATACAATATAATAATATATAGGGTGAGAATTTATCACGTTTCATGAAACGTTCACATAAAATAATTTAAGGAAGAAAGAGAGGAGGTACAAGGCAGAAGAATAGGTAGGAAAAGAGACTAGGACACGGTTGCCAAATTTTGAGTGAGAAAGTGGTCCTTAACCAACTTAAGCAACCTTGTTCTGCAAGGCAAATTATTCCAAGACCAAGAACCATGAACAGAAAATGAGTTCCCAAAAAAAGTTTGAGCCATAGAGTAAGTAAACCTACTTACTTGATCTTTGGTTTGAGCTGTGAGCTGTAGGCCTAGTCAAAATACATTTCGGCGTTACGTTTTCGTTTCGTTTTTGTTCGAATATAGATGACGTTGCGGGTAAGTGTCAATTTTCGTAGCTTATTGTGTATTTTAGCAGTGTCAATTTTCGTAGCTTATTGTGTATTTTAGCAGTGTCAATTTTAGTAACTTATTGTGTATTTTAGCTACAAAAGTTTACACTTTCTCGCAACGTCGACTGTATTCGAACGAAAACGTAACGCTAAAATGTGTTTTGACGAAAACATATCGCTAAAAGACGCTCAGTATTGGAATATGACTTAAGCAGGATCGTCGTCTCCCTGTTAGTGATGTAACGAATATTCGTATTCGCATTCGCGAATATTCGCATATTTCAAAGTATTTGCATTCGCATTCGCAAAAAAATATGCGAGTTTTTTGCGAATATTATTTCGGTAATATTCGGTAAAAGTACCGGATACTTACCCGGTACACTGCAGAAAAAGGTACTTACTGCAAGAAAATGTTCTTCAAGAAAACAGGAATTTTGAAATATTTTTAATTCCAATACCATTTTGAAAATTCGGCGACGGAGGGGTAGAAATTTTAATAATTGAGCAATATTGTCGAAATCTAAGCAAGTCGATATTCGCTATTCGCATTCGCATTCGCGTCAACAGATATTCGAATTCGCGAATATCCAAAAACACACATTCGTTACATCACTACTCCCTGTATTATAGAGACTATTATTATAGATGTTGCAGAGATTATTGTTGGTTTTATTTGTCTTACTCTTGTTTTAGTTGCTTCGAATTTTTTATACTGTGGTTATATAGAGGGACTTCAAATAAATTACAGTTTTTGGCCAATGTGATCCCAGATAAAAATTCATATATCTATTGCCTTATTCTTACTAATTCTGATTTAATTTTCAGGTCTGGTTCCAGAATCGTCGAGCGAAATTCAGAAGAAACGAACGATCAGCTTTAGGGAATAATCGAAGATCTCCAAATCCTTCTTCAACATCATCGACATCAGTACCCCTAACACCATGCGAAAGACCGATTCCTCCAAGAATACCTGTTACGACTGACTTCAATCAACAGAAATCACAACCTTCATGGTTGGGACATCATCAAACATCAACAAATTCACCAACAGATCAACTATTAAATCTAAATTTAAACCATTCTCTGGGCTATTACCCCAACGAATACCTTTTGATGCAGAATCAAGCCATGTTAAATTCTGATACTAATTATAATAGATCTACTGGTTCTTTTGTTGGTAATGCTGTTGCGAATCCTGGTTCATGTGTATTTGTTGGTCCGTATGGTCATTATTCAGGATCAAGCGTTCCTGTTACTGCTCATCAAGCTTATAATTGTGGAAGTATAGCTAATTGGAGATTGAGAGAATTTGGATTGAACGCTATGCAGTTGTAATAAAAGGAATACACTCCTCAAAGTCTAGTGGCAGAAAATTAGTGGAGGAAGTCAAAACTGAGATATATATAGGTGGGGTGGAAAAATATCTGCGAGCTCTGGGCGTGACTAATTGGTGACGAGAGATGTTGGAGAAGATGGCGTGGAGGCAACTTCTTAATGAGACAGGGTTGCCAAATTTACGTATTTTTACCTAGATCTACGTAATTTTGGCCTCAGTTGGTAATCTACGTACCTTTGTCCCAAATCTACATAATATTCGGTCTTTTGTCAAATCTAAGAATATTAGTTTTCGAATCCACCATTTTTCTAAAATAATCCTTAACAAATCCGAAGAGTTCGTGAAATATTTAAATTTCTTTAGGTACCATTCTTAAATTCTGACCTAAAAAAGTCCTCACTTTTCAAAATAAGTACAGAATGTATTTTTTTCCTAAGCCTACGAACTTTTTCCTTAAGATGATGATATGCAGCTCAAGAAATAAAGATTACATAGAAAAAGGGAAACGGCAATATGGAACAGTATTTTAAAACATTACGATGCAAAAATGTTCTTGACACTTTTATCACAATGTGATATAAAAAAATGATCATCGTATTAGTATATCTAGTAGTCTAGATTTTATTATTAGCAATTTGAAATGTTTTTATGGAAATACAAGTTTAAGAAATGTAGGTATATCGAGATACTAAAAATGACAATGTTTTATCTCCACATTGATGTAATTATTATGTTCAATAAATTAAATGAAATTAATGTTGTTTTGACAAACCATGCAGAACAATAAGTAGGTACCTATATAAAAATTTCATACAAATCTGATGAAATGATACAAAATAAATTATAATAACTAATAAGTGGGACTAATAATTGCCCAAGGAGAAGAATCTGTCAATAAGACATGTATATTTTTAGCCTAAAATCTGTTTAAAAGATTAAGAGTCAAAACACGTCTGAAATATGAAGATTAGAATTTCCGCCTCGTCCAATTTGGATGAGGAGGACAATAGCTGCGACTACGGGGAGGTGCAGAGTGATTCTCATTTATTGCAATATTTTTATTATAGGTAAGTAGACAAATTTTAAATAAAAGAGGGTGGTGAAAAACACAATTTGTAGCGTTTATATAAAATGAGTTACAATCCATTGGATTGGTGTGTAATACACACCTTTCCATTCCTCCCTCTACCTATGTGCTACAGATCAATTTGTAGCGCCATCTTCATAATATTCAATGTGATATTCTTTGATGTATCCTTGACTAATTTTATCCATGCTTCAAACCACAAAGTATTTGACATATTGTGTTACTTTTAAGGTATTTCGATAGATGTTTCTCTAAGCACATAAAATGTGACATTTCATGTGCTTAAAGAAATATGTCTTTTTATTAAAGTGGGTAGGTACGTAATTATTTCAGTGGCGGATTCAGAAAAAAACTCAAGGGGGGGCTAAAGATATCTTGAGCTACGAATCTCCCATAATTGGGGTAACCTACAAATTAACTGTTACATATAATGAACATATTGTCGTTTTCCTAGTATCATTAAAGTAATAAGAAGGTGTTAAATAATATTATTTTCGTGATGTTCTAAGAATACCTGCTTTTACATGACACTAGAAAACGTAGAGAGAAAGGTGGAATACCGATATATTTTGTCTTTAAGTGACTTCCAGGTTCAGAATAGGTCCCCACTTTTTCTGTGTCCACTGTTTTCGAGTGTCCTACTGTAAAAGGAAGGTGTTAAGAAAAACATCACGTGAAAGAGATTTGACAACTTAAATTCACACGTTCTAAACTTATTATTTTTATTTTAAAAACATCACGTGAAAGAGATTTGACAACTTAAATTCACACGTTCTAAACTTATTATTTTTATTTTAAAAACATCACGTGAAAGAGATTTGACAACTTAAATTCACACTTTCTAAACTTATTATTTTTATTTTAAAAACATCACGTGAAAGAGATTTGACAACTTAAATTCACACGTTCTAAACTTATTATTTTTTATTGCCATGGAGAGGACAGCTTGCAAGTTTGTTACATGCAGTTAATTTTCTGACTATCTCATTTCTGGGATATGCCGTGATGGTAAGATGTTGAATAGAATTCAAATCTAAAATGTTGGGTTAGTTGGAAGAAAATACTCAACAATACCCATTGTATATGTGCTTCGTTATAAAAGTATTTGTAATCAATGTACAATAAAGAATAAATAAATAAAATGTCATTGTATATATTCACAAAATAGCCTTAAACATGTGTATTATTTTAAAATAATTACATTTATATATTTTGTTTTCTTATTACCTATAGAATGTATATGGAAGAATAAAATAAATAAATTTTAGTTTTTACTGAGCCTATGAATAATTAATATGATATACCCACCTATCAACTAAAATATAAATGGAAAATTATTAACACAAGCAAAGCATTAAGGATTAACGAGATAATCAAATTCCGTTAAATTGTGATTAATTTTATATTTATCTCAAATTTTCTTAACTGAAACATTAACTTTCGTCATGAAAATGTTCTGTAGGCCTAGTCAAAACACATTTAAGCGTTACGTTTTCGTTCAAACAAGACGAGGTTGCGAGAACTCGTCAATTTTCGGAGCTACTTATGTATTATAGCAACGAAAATTGACGCGTTCTCGCAACGTCGTCCGCGTTTGAACGAAAACGAAACGAAAACGTAACGCTTAAATGTGTTTTGACTAGGCCCACTGGTTGAAAATGATTAAGTCGGTTACTTTATTTCTGGGGTGGGAGTTTTCTTAACGATTTTTTAAAGATCTGGCATTGGTGGGATCTTTAATTGGTAAGTACTAGCTTTTTGCTTCGACTTTTTTACACTAATTAGTAATTACATCTATTTTAGCTGGCGACTCTATCAATTTAACAATAATGATCAGTAGGCCTAGTCAAAACACATTTAAGCGTTACGTTTTCGTTCGAATGTTGACGACGTTGCGAGAACGCGTCAATTTTTGTAGCTAATTATTTTAGCCTAAAATACACAAGTGGCTACGAAAATTGACACGTTCTCGCAACGTCGTCTACATTTGAACGAAAACGAAACGAAAACGTAACGCTAAAATATGTTTTGACTAGGCCCGAAGGGTAACTGTAACTTACATCACATAAAAAAAAACAACGAGATAACAAGTACCTACCTATAGTCAATTTTGTCGACCGACATTACCTGGTGGAAGTTCCTGTTAAATTATTTAAAAAATAAAATACCTTTTCTAAAAGACTTCATACTTGAATAAAGTCGTTGTGGTAGTACGAAATATAACATTATTTTATTAATCTTAATTTAACGATTAACGAGGTTAACTTTTCATTAACGAATTAATTGGGTTAAATTTACGATTAAGACTTGCCAGATCTGAACGCAAAGTATGCATAACAAAAATAACAATAATGTTTGCCATTACCACAAAACAATAACAAAAAATAGGCAGAGGGTAATCTAATAAAAGCTTTGAATATTAAAATTTATGCCACCTCTCTTGCATTGATTAAAAAGCGCCATACCTATTCAAAGTTAATTATTATACCTAATGTTAAAAATAATGATGAAAGAGATTGGGATTTGATCGGATACTGGTTTATATTAGCTTTGTAAAATTCCGTAATATGTATTATGTTAAATGGAGTTTTCGCAATTTACTGGATTTTTGAAACTGCGTGAGTGAAGATATATTATTAAGAATACTATTACTCTACAGACATCATCACCACAGTCAACAGACTGTGCAAACTCCTTTTAGTAGGAAATAAGAAAGGTGTTACGATGCTTACGAATCGGCTTAGGTTGGTGCACTTTATCCATGATACGTTTACCAATCCCATCAATTTCTGTTTCGAATCACTTTGTTCGACATGTGATGAGCTTTTGATGTTTCAGGTTGACAATCAACGATAGATTGTCAACGACTTCGAACAGTCATAAGGATGGTTGCCGTTAGTTGACATGTATACTCATCAGATATCGAACATAGGGCTTAAAGTAGGAATTAGTGGGATTGATGCCAGCTAAACCAGATAAACCTGCCTATGCCGATTCGTAAGCATCGGAACACCTTTCCTGTTTCCAACTTAAAGGAGTTTGCACATTCTGTTGGTTGTGTCGATGAGGTGTTGAGTAAAATTATTAATTCCGTACCTAATATATTTTTGTGAATTCAAATTCAAATTCAAATATTTTTATTGAGATAATAATAAACACATACAAATATACAATAAGCACAATTATACAAATCTTTATATTATCTGTTTTAATTTTTTTTCTTTACCCTCAAAATTGAGCAGAGCTCGTGAATAAAAAAGTATTTTTATTTACTACCTACGTCATTTCAACTACGCCTTAAAAAAATAATAAAAAAAAACTACGCCTTAAAGTAGGTTAGAGTTTGTATTTCGTCGGAGGACTGCGAATATATTATGCTAATTTGTTTTAAATATTCAAAAACTAGAGTTAAATATTAATTTCATGGTCTCATATGTTTAGATTCTCATATTACAAGCAATAATTTGGAGTATTTACCTATACAGGGTGTCTGCATCACTATAGACCAGCTTCAGCAGTACAATGTACAGTAGTGGCCATAAGTATGGAAACGCTTAACAATATGTATGAAAATGATCAAATTCAGGTTTTTTTTTTCTTTTTGTGAGGCCAACAAAAGAATAAAGAAATATTAAAATAATAACTTCAATATTTACAAAACATAACAAAAAAAGAGAATTTCAATCGTTAAGGGGCATCTCATAAATAGCTGTTAAAACTCATGAATGTTGGTGGTTGATATAAAACCACCATTAAATGGTAAAAAACCGATGACTCATCCAAAAAATATTAGAATTATAACAAGAATAATGCTAGTGACACATTTCAACCATAAAAATAAAATATTTTTATGAATAAGTGCATTAAAAACTTAACTTTTCTAGGAATTTAAACAAAATTCTAAGCGTTTCCATTCTTATGGCTACTCCTGTAGGACCTCTGATTATAATAAAACTAGATACAAAATAGTAAAAAGTCAGCTTGCTGGCTATCCCACTTGAAAGCGTTGTTGTAATGGTACAACTTGATAGATAAAGATTGTTTGTATTATAAATTAACATTTTTTTTGTTTAACTGGATTTGGGCTCGACGCGCAGACGACAAAATCATCTTTCTTCCGATTAGATTTTGTACAATGTTACATTGCGTACCTAATCATGGTTCTGCTATAGAGATGTCTGAGAGTTTTATTTATTATCTACTCATGATTTATATTTATCGCTTGTCTAATTTGAATCAGGTTTGTTAATAAAACATAATTTCCACGCTGTTTGAAGTAGAGGTCTTAGCTTTTGCGGGATTCAGGGAGAATATAGCGATACAGGAAGTTTATAATCATTATTATTTTTAAGAGATTTATAATCATTATTATTTTTAAGAGATTTATAATCATTATTATTTTTAAGAGATTTATAATCATTATTTGAAATTATTTGCTAGTACTACATTACAGCTACATTGTTTTTTTCACTTGACTGTTTTCTTTTTGTTATGTTATGTTTGTAAAGGCTGGTTCAGCCGTTTATTATTATAAATAAATAAATAAATAAATAGATATAGCGAGTTCCTAACCATGGTAGACACAATTCTTAGTATTGAGGTTTATATGAGAGTATGCGTATAAAAATATTGGTAAAAATAAAGTAGCAATGGAACTATGCGTGTTTTAACCCATTTTTTTTAAATTTATTTCCAGCGTTAAAAAATTAAATAATCAGTATTTTGCTTGGGGTCCCGAATGGTTGCTCTGTTTGCCCGCCATGGCGCAATGACTGTTACTGGTTGTTGGTTCATGTTATCGCGAACACTCTGTATAACCCTATTTTAGTTGCATTTAGAAATAAGCCTAATCACTATTCTAAAATGCATTTTTAATATTACAATCTTACGGAGTTAAAAGGGGGCTTAAGAAGACGAAAACAATGAGATTAAACTCATATATCTAATTATGTACATATATTTAAAGGGCGCGGCTTTCAAAATCACATAATATGTAATTATTTTATTTTTCATCTTTCATACTTGAGGCAACCAACCATCTAACTACTCCATGCTAGAGTGTATCTAAAATCTTTTCCAGCTCTCTACATTATTTTAAAACTTTTTTAGCCCCCAGTTTCATTATACTAGTATTCTGAGTTCATTCATCACGTGTACATTAAGTCTGACTTCTAAGCATTGCTTGGTGCTGATTAAATATGTACATAGCGGTAGTATGTAGGTTTGCCAATAAATCTCCCTCAACATCCATCAAGAGGGAGACCAAAGAATATTTGAATGACACAATGTAATAGAATCATAGAAGAAGGAATAGAAGAATATAATATATAACCCTAGAACGAGAAGAGCCGATTTCAAAAGCCTTCAGCGGCAATAAGTCGTGACAGTTCCAGGAAGAAGAAGAAGGTAGTAATCAGGTAGGTACTACCTAGTTTGGATGATGTCTTATTGTAAATCTTCTATTGCAAATCTCGTCTTGCCTACCTAAATGAATTTGAATTGAAAATATTATAAGAGAACAAAATATTTCACATCTTCAATTCAGCGATGAGATAATATATCGCCATTCATTCTGAATACCTTAATTTTCATTGGCCCGAAAAGGACAACTTGCGTGCTTGGTAGGTATATAATGCAGTTAGTTTACTGGCGGCTCTATATGCCATGATGGTATGGTTAGATAGAAAAACACATATTTTCACCTGTGGTCATTACGTATGTTGAAAATTAGTATGATAATGATCGTCTATATTTTTTCTGGATAGTTATACTTACTGAAATTACAACTACACACGCTTGAAACTGGGATTTAAACACCCTATTATTATTCTCAGTAGCGGGTACACCGCGAGAGAGAGGCAGGTGTTAAAAGATTTCAATGGGACCCGCAGCCGATCCTTGAGGGATGCCTTTACGCCGTCAACACCCATGCGCTATTTTTATGTTAATACGAGTTATTTTAGGAAAATAGGAACAGAAAATGATAACGTATTATTAAATAAATGAAAAGAGACGTAGATTTAAAAATGCTTCATAGTTTTCACACTTTTACACAGTTTAGCAGTATTCTATAAAAAGTAGATAGGTAGGTACCTACTACTATAGTATACTATACCCTCACGCTGTGTCCCAGATGGGGTAGGCAGAGAGAACGGAACGCTAAGTAGATCTATCCTTACATACTTCTTTTGCTTCCTCTACTTTCCTCCAGTTTCTCATACATGCACGCCGATTCCTCTTACTTAATACGCGACCGTCCTTGAGAATCTGTCCACGTTGTCAAGCCACGTAATTCTCGGAAGCCCGCGCTTCCTCACACCCTTTCTTTCAGACAAGTATAAATTCTCTACGCCATTCTTTCCCCTTCCATTCACTCCACGTGACAAAACCATCTCAATTTATTTACTCGCATTCTATCAACAACACTCTTCTCACATCCACTCATTCTCCTGATAGTCCTGATACCCTCATTCTTCACTCTAACACGCAATGTTTTAACTACTATGGTAGGTGCCTACTTATTACTCCTTGAATGGGCCCTTGCGGTGGTTTTTCCACAAAACGACACATCTTTAAAAAATTGTCTAATATATTAATCTGGTCTATGTCTAATTGTCTACATTCATATGTATATGTCGATGGTTTGAATGCATGCATTAAATTTGGCATTCTTTCTGCAGTATGCGCGCCATAATTCAACATGTAAAGGTATGTACATAATAAATATTATATTTTATACATAGGGATGAAAGATTCGGGAGCATTCTATTGTATTATCAACAATATGAACGTCTAAGGAACTTGGAAGACTTTTGTATGTACATATTATATGTAGGATGTCAACATCATAACAAGAATAATGTATGGAAAGAAATGGTCAACCTTTTATTTAATAAAAATTTACCTACGTGGAAAACGGATGGATGCGAGATTAATTAACATTGATTAACTTTGGATGATCATCCAGAACGCTAGGGTCAAAACTCTTCACACTTATTCATCCTATACCATGTCAATACTCACGGTTATGTTGTTTGTAGTTTGACATCTTTTCTTAAATTGGATTGGTCTGCGACTAGTTTAGGAATTTCTTCTCCATTTTCCCTATTTTCTGCTAGTCTCTTTAATTCTACGTGTAACTATACAATAAGATATCTCAAAATCAATAGTTTTGGGATTATGGACAAATTATGACATTACACTCAAAAGAATAGTTATGAACAAATAATTGGATAATTTGTAAATGGCGCCGTTTAATGATCCATGACAATCTCAAGGGCGCCGTAACATCTCCTGATAACAGTGGCGTTTTCAACTTGGTCTTAAATGTGGTGTTGGACTGATTCTCTCTCAGTTCTGCGGGTAATCTGTTCCAGACAGTTGGCTCGGCGATTTTGAAGCTCCGTTCTGAAAATTTGGAGGCGTTTGCCATATTTATTTATTTCAATCAATATACGGCATTTGCCTTTGATTGGATTGGATAATATGTAATATATTATTGAAATACTTTGATAACAGTACAAGGAAACCTTTTAATTCGTAATTATTACCGAAAAATTGCTCAAATATTAAAATGTAAACATCGGGAACATAAAGCTCAAATCCACAAAAATTCTAGAAGTCTATTTCTAGTATTGAGCACAGTGTTTCTTATCCCTGCCGCTTCCTACCTTCCGAAATGTACCGTTCTTAAGATTCTATTGTGCAATTCAGTGACAATATTATTTTTTGTAGAATGTTTAGGGTGCCAATAAGTCTGAGCCGAACAATAGAAAGAATATAAATTCTGGAGCGTGGCACAAGAAACAGCTGATTTAGACTACACAGTGAAAAAATACACATAATATTATACTTACATATGTACCTAAATCATAATTTTATAAAATGTTATATAACCACCTACATCTGCCTCAAGATTAAACAAAATGGAGAACTTGTGACTTGAATATAAATCTGAATATCGTATGATATAGATTAGTCGCTGGCTGGGTCATATATGTTTTGAGAATACATACCCAATGATAGTTGTCCAAAAAGAGCACTGTTCTTCCATCCGCATGGGTTCCGTCAGCCCGGGCGTTCCTCTTTCACAATACACCGTTCCTATGATAACGACATCAAAGCACTGGGAATGTCTTGGAAAGAGGTGACGCGATTGGCACAGAGTCGTTCTGAATGGAAAAGACTGGTTTCTGCCCTGTGAGTCCTGCCCTGTCCCCTGGCCGTTGAGGGCGCTGATGATGATGATGTTGATATCATCATCATCATCGTCGATGATTCGATGTTCTTGGATGCACTTTTCGCTTCCATCACTCACATTCGATTCCTCATGCGTGCTCTCCTATTCAATCTGCTCAGCACGAGTTCGTCCTGTAGTATTTGGTATCTTGCCATCAAAAACTCATATAGATTATCCACTTCTTGACATTTCATAATGATAATATTCAGAATGGTTGGCAAACCTCGATAGAAATGATAGAAAAATATGGCGTTCCGTTCTCTCTACCTGCTCTTCCTGGGACACGGCATGAGGGAATAGATAGATAGATTTTAAAATAGTATATTTTATAAACATGCACTAAAATATTTGTTAGATTTGCAACTGTTCTAGTAGTGTGGCCTCAGCGGCCCGCATGACAGATGTTCAAGAAATCCCCAACACGATATACATAATAAATACAATAATCTGTTATGTTGTGATTATGTGGAAAGCAGTAAAATACAATTATAATCAAAATAGATAGTATATATTTTTATAGGAATAAAGTAAAATTATAAAATACTCATGTATCGCGTGTTTCATAAAGATCCATAAATAATTTTATTATGTCAGCGATGAAGTAGGTACAGACATAATAGTTTAGGTGTCTGCTTATATAAATCTGCCTAGAGATTTTCTAAGAGTGGGTAGTCAAAGAGATCTACTATGAACTTATGAAGTAATATTTATCTATGTATATTTATCAGGGCATATCCTACAAGTACAGCAGGGTTGCTATTGACACAATCTAAGTACGATCCTAATCTTGTCTTGATTTTTATCATACGACGCGCGAAATGACTATAGTAAAAAAATACGTGTAGGTATACCAATCACGCGGTAGCGGCAGCGCGGTATTTTCAAGACAAGATTAAGATCGTTTTTAGATTGTGTCAAGAGTAACCCTGCAGTTGACTAACTTCATGTAACAAACATGCAAATTGCCCTCCCCGTGGCAATAAAAAATAATATATTTAAGGTTGGTGGCAGTATACGAGTCTCGTCAAATCTCAATTGAAGATGTTAAATTAATGTCTTATTCGTGATATTCTATGAATACCTGCTTTTTATAGGACACTCGAAAACTTTGAGAAAAAAGTGGGAGATCAATTCTTCCGCGGAATAATAAAATATGCCACTAATCTTGAATGTCTTACTTATATTGGCATGGAGACGACGAACTGCATGTTTATCTACTACAAGCAGCAGTTATTATACCGGCTGCCACAATTGTAGAAAATGATAATATTATGATGGTATAGATATTCATCACTTGTATAGAATAGAGAAAGAGAGAGAGAGAGTATTAGGTGTCCTGACGCTTACGAATCGGCTCAAACTGGCTTATGCGCTTTATAACATGGCAACGTTCACCAATTGTCGAATTCCATATGTCTCTCTTATGCTTCTCTCATATCAATTCTTTCAGAGCGAGTGACTGCACTCATCCCTGTATAGCGATTGTTTCCAGCCAGTCCAGACGATTTTTGAAGACTTCACCTCACATCAATTACTTCTACCGCTATACCATCGCGGCACATCCCACAAATGAGGTAGCCAGCAGAACAGCTACACGTAATAAACTTTTCTTATACTACAATACTATACTCTCACGCCGTGCCCCAGGAGGGGTAGGCAGAGAGAACGGAGCGCCATATAGTTACAAACTTCTTTCGCTTCCCTCACATTATCCAGTTTCTCATACATGCACACCGATTTCTCTTACTCAACACGCGGCCGTCCTTAAGAATTTGATCCAAGTAATCAAGCCACGTGGTTCTTGGTCGTCCGCGCTTCCTCACACCCCCTCTTTCAGATAAATACATCCTCTTCGTCATTCTTTCATATTGCTTCATCGTAATTTATTTACACGCATTCTATCCACAACACTCTTCTCGCATCCGCTCATTCTCCTGAAATTTTATGTGTGATTGGCAGTGTTGTCTTTGAGTATTTTATTCTTGTTTTAAACATTGTTCTTTTGTTTTTATTTTCATTGACTAATAATTTTTAGTTAATTTTTAATGTTTTTTTTTATGTGTTTGTTGTAACTATATTTGAATGACTGGGTTTCTACTCTCTGACCCCAATAGTCTGCGGGCTTCCCTCTTGGTGTCTGTAGGGACTGGTCGGCAGCTTTGAGTCTGGGTTTCGGTAGATACTTGGGGGGATTCCTGCGTGGGTGGGGGTTTGGGAGGTGTGACTCAGTAAATAACACATTTATGCCTGTAAAAGGGCACAGCATTATTCATGTCATTTGCTAAGACTGTGTATATTTTTAATATGTATATGTTGGGACTGTTGGCGAATGTATGTGATAAATAAATAAATTAATAAATAAATATCCTCATTCTTCACTCTATCCTGCAACGTTTTACCAATCATTCTCTTCAGTGAATGCATCTCAACGGCATTTATTCCACTCTCATCCTCTTCAACCACTTCCTCTTCTTCCACAACAAATAACCGTCTTTTTAAAAGTGAATCTTAATGATGTGCATACCAATGCATGAGGTCAAAACTCTAAAACACCTACCCGCGTACATAATTCTTAGGCATGCACCTCCAATTATTGCAATAATGTAACGTGCAACGTGCACCTTTTGCAGAAAACTAATACATATTAATGTATTTAATGCAATGTCTTAGTAATGTGTACCGCTATTAAAATTATTAACCTTTAAACTGCTAATTGGTTAACGTTGAAATAATTATCAATTAATAAGATACTGGCATTTTAAACCTGGGGTTTCTGTTTTGTAATCGCTATCAAAGTCTTACTCAGGATATTTGCTGGGGGGGGGAGGCAGACACTTAGAAAAACTTGATTGTTCCAACCAGGGATGTTGTGGATGTCGATTTTTACACATCCGCGGATGTGAATGCGGATGCGGATTTTTAAAGGCTCACATCCGCGGATGCGGATGCGTATGCGGATGCGGATGTTTAAGATGTTATAGAAAAAAAGTAGGAACTATCTTAGTTGGTAGGCCCCACTGTCAAATATGTGACGAAATTGTTGCTACAATAATATTATGGATTTTTTGGCGATACATTTTTTTCTTTTTTGTTATTTGCAAGAAAATAAAAAAAAACCGGCAAAAATAAAAACGCGTTGGATCTTGTCACCATTATTTTCGTTCCCATTGGTTAATGTCAAGTGCGAACGGCACGCGCCATTCGCGGCCCCGCCCCATTTCTTTCTTGTCGCAAATTGTCTTACATCCGCATCCGCATGAACATCCGCATCGATTATTGCGGATGCGGATGCGGATGCAGATGTCCAAATACATGCGGAAGCTCCGCATTTGCGGATGCGGATGCGAATATTCGCAACATCCCTGGTTCCAACATAGCGCAACAAACACATTTTTTAATCCATTACCTACTAGTAAAAATGGTGGATTTTTGCTGCCAACTTTTACAACATGGTAGAGAAAATAACCGACTTTTATTCCAAGACCACTGATAAAGTAACATAAGTATGATAATGTCCGGATTTTGACATTCGACAGCAATAAGCAATTCTCTATTTAATCTGGCTTTTGAAAAACTCTCGCATTTCTGGACAAGTCCGTCCAGGATACCCGAAGCTATGCATCCAAATAATTTTTGCCATGAAAGAATGTGTAGGCATTGGTGTCTAACCCATTTTTTACATAATAACGATCTCACATAAATAGGTATACACATAGACAGAAATTTATTTATTTGTAAGTTGGTTTGCATTTAACTTGATAATTTCATTAAACCTTCGGAATTTCTGACAACGATAATTTCATCACGCTATCGTTAAATAGAATATTTTATAAGTAAAGTAAAATAATTTTTGACTAATAACTGTCCAATTTAAATGATAAATTGTAGGTAATTTTCATGTTCATTAATAATAACATCATTCGCGCAACAAACGCACGGCATCAAACAAGGTGTGAAAAAATTAAGGTAGATATTTATTATGTTTCTATTAATAATACATATTATTATTATTTTTATTTGATATTATGAGAGGACGGTTTGCATGTATATTACGTGCAGATGGTCCGCTGGCTACCCCAGTTGTGGGATATGTCGTGATGGTATAGTAGTAGTAGTAGTAGGTATATTATTTACCTACTATGACTTTTTTTTTTTTTCGGCAAGGCACCCGACATCGAGTGAATTATGAACCTACTATGACTATACCCTAAAAATATTCATTCATTCCACCACAATATTACCTACAAATGGTGTGGTCAGTGAGCTTACTGCATGTAATAAAGATGCAAGACATCTTCTCCGTGCAATCAAAGGTAAAAACAATCAGGATGGTTGGTATGCATCTTACTGACATGCTTACTTGCTGCTGGCCCTCTTCTCTCCATTGTTGGATCTAGGCCTCTTCAAAACTTTCCATAGCAACACGTCCCATCATCTGTATTATTGCGCAGAAACCATAAAAGAGTATTTGGATTTATGTATTTGTTAAATATAATTAACACTATAATATGCCAACATAGAAATTTTTGTTAAAATGCTTACAACTAACATCGGTCCTACTTGTAATCCCTGGGGTACACCGCTCAGGTGTTCCCCAGGGCATCCACGTGATCCCCACTTGAAATCATCATTAAAATGCGATACATGCGGGCAGCATAACAATATTATAATAACAAAATAATGTTTATTAAATACAATAATAAACCAACGGTATACCATTGTGAATGTATAACATCAAATTTTGGAATGTAACTGAATACTGTTTTATTATGTTGGCATGCATTATCAAAATTGTAATATTTTGATGACATTACTGATACAAAGTAGGACTTTCAAACTCAGAGAATCAAGAAGAGAAGTATTTACATAGCAACCGCAGTTTTAATTCATAATCCAGCAGGGCTACTCTTGAAAAAACTAAACACGATCTTAATCTAGTCTTGATCTTGATCATTCGACGCACGAAGTGACTATTGGCCAAAAATACATGCAAACCGTTCGCGCGTTAGCGGTAGCGCGGTGTTTGTTATATTATTATTTTTAATATGTCACAAACTGTTACTCAGGATTTTCTCCCGGTATTCTAAGTCACACGTGCACATGTGCCAAGTGTAACCTGTTTCTGTGTCAGTGTCATCCATTTCTGTGTCATTTAAAACAAATTTCACTCGCTTCTGTGTCAGTTCGTTAAGTTTCGCCCGATTTGGCAGTTCGTCAAGTTTCGTCTATTTGTAAAAATTTACGTATTATTATTACTGACAATAAGACGATTCTTATAAGGATCATTACAGCTGAAGGCCAATGCGATCCTAGATCTAGATGATAACCTTACGATAGCCAGACGACAACATGCTACAATATTCTTTTAACTTGTCACGTTAAAGAAATCGATATCTCTAGTCAGATCATTAAACATTTGAATAATCATAACAAAAACATATTTCTAACTTGGTTAACAATTAAGGCCAAAACCTTTAAATTGTTGCATAGTTACATTATTCCGAGGAGAATATATCATGCCATGGACATCTGGCTAAGATGTGTCTCCCACTCTTTTCTGCAAATTTTCGAGTGTCCTGTAAAAGGCAGGTGTTCTAAAAATGAAGACATTATACATCTTAAATTCCGCGAGGAGGTCTGCCACCCTTCCTGAATGTCTTAATTTTTTGTTGGCACGGTGAGGACAGATTGCATGTTTATTGCATGCGGCTAGCCACCCCACTTGTGGGATATGCCGTGATGGGATAGTAGTAGTAGAATAGTATAGGTACCTACATGATTATAATATCATGATTATAATAATATTATTAAATTACATTCCTACATTATATTATACTATCACGCCGCTTTCCTCGCAGGGTAGACAGAAAGGATCGAACTCCACTTATCCCTATCCTTGGATACGCTTTTTACTTCTACAACATTCATTCATTTCCATTCATATTATCTCATACCTATCAGTGATGACTAATAGTCATAGAAAACGAAAGTTAAAATTATAATATTTCATATTTATTAGGTATGTGTGAAGTACCAACGTAATTATTATAGAAAATACTATACCTATAGCTACGTTAAGTATTAGTATCTACCTCACGATCAGCTGTCAGAACTATTTTTTCACTATGGTATCATTTTTAAATAGCTTTGCCGCCAATTTTAAATACAGAACGTCTTGATCATTGATAAGATAATTTATGGATGCGGCATAGCAAAAATATAATTTTGTTTTATAATAATTAATACTAGTATTGCGTTATTTTAAGTAATTTGATTGCATTTTTCTGATGAATTTTGCAGAATTGGTTGCATTGGAAAATAGAAATAGAATCGATTACTACAAAACCTACTCGGATGTCCGCTGAATATTCGAAAGAGAAGAAGATGTTCACAAATAAAAACTTTTCATTCTATTAACAGCTGTCAATATAGTGGTGGACCTGTCACATCGTAATTTCTGCCTCTTGACAATCAGTGCTGTATTGACTTTATTGAGTCAATGAACCACCAAAATCGTCACAAAAATGGATGAGAAAAATTCAAATAAAGAATCGTGATTTACCCATAGAATTATATTACTTTAGTACATATAAATCTATGGATTTACCATGAAAACCATAGAAGTGGGGTACTAATTAACTGCGTAACAAACGAGTCGTCCTTTTTGAGCCTTAAATGATAAGTCATTCATTATGGTTGATAGAATACCAAATCACTGTCGAATTGAAGATGTAGGCATATGTATTTATAAATAATATAAAAGAAACATTACCTAAATTTTTATTTTTATGCCGCTTCTATAGTATTTTATTCGCTCTATGTTCTACAGCTGTTTTTAACGGCAGGACTAGTTATACAAGCTTGGTGGAACGCCTTCACACAATGAGTGCGAGTGAGAAAGCCTCAATTGTTGTACATGTATCGGACAGAGACAGACGTAGATATTTGAAAAAAAGAATGTTATTATTATTGTATTTATTCAAAATAAGAACACACATTGTTCTCAATACGAATCCTCAAGTTTAAAGAAGCAGATGTCGACAACAAATTATTTTGAGCGCTCAAGGTCAATTTTAATAATATCCTACTATTGATACTAATACCACGGCTACTATTTTTTGTAAGTTTTCCAGTGTTCTGTAAAAGCAAGCATTCGTAAAACCTCACGTATAAGACAATAAACATATTATATGCAATTCAGCGATGAGGCATGCCACTTACTCTGAATGTCTTATTTATGACCACAAAGATGATTATCTGTTAAATTTATTACTAGCAATTGGTCCGCTGGCTATTCCACTTGTGAAATATGCATATTGTATTGTATTTTGGATGATTTTTTCGGTGTCGTTTAATGGAGTATCCATCTCAAAGGCGCGGGAAACTATATTGGAAGAGGGATGTCTTCAACTTGCTCCTGAACGTAGTTATTAACATGCAAGCGTCTTCTTTAGGTCTATAAAAAAATAATAGATTCAGGATGGATGCCGTAACTCATCAGAAGAGCTAAACTGAAGATGTCAAGTACCTAATATTTTACAAATATCTCTCTATTAAGGGGCACTTGGAAAAGAGCAGGAGGCCTATTTTTTCCCGGGAACTCTGCCATAGAATATTCATTAAGTAAATTGAAAGCTCTCTCTGTGTATGTTGATTGCATTTAATTTAATATAGGTACCTTGTAAGCAATGTACCTACATAAAAAAAAAACTAAAAAAGATAGTTTATAAACCTAACTCTTTGTCACTAATGTCGAATTAGCAAGAAAAAAAGATACTTATAAATAGGCATATTTTTAAAAATCGAACAATTTAATGTTCGAAATATATTTTAATTGGTTCGAAACATCTGTTCTATTGTAAACGGAGCCGGTATCTCTATCCTGTTTGCACTACCAGTCAATATAACTAAATTAAATGAGAGGGATATATGTCGCAGGTAACACATATATGCGGTCGCGTATGTGTAATTCAAAATTCATACATTTATGTATGGAACACATACTCAGGTACGAAAAAACTACATTTACGATCGAAATTTGATAGCGGGAGCACGTGTGGAGTCATAAAATTAAATATAATATAATAAGAAAACAATCGGGAACCGAAAAAAACAATTGAAGTGTTCGGTGTTAAAAAATAAAAATTCACGTTTCTTCTAAAGTTGCAGTTCTCTGAAAGGATTTTGAATTTGAAAAAAAAGAACGTGTTCTGTGTGATTTTAAATTTGGAACGTGTGGATTTTGTTGCCAGAATAAAATAATTAGTGATTATTTTAAAATATAAATATATATTTGACAATTTTGTGATTTTTTTTATTATCATTTGAGTATTTGTGAATGTGTTTAGACGTTTTATGAACATTCTTGTGATTTTTTTCCGTATAACAATCGTCGCTAAGTAGAGGATGTAAGGATTTTTTTACTAAGGTAAGTTCTTAATTTCATTATGAAACAAATTTTCATATTCATTCATATCGTCACGGTTTATCCCACAAGTGGGGTAACCAGTGCATGTATAAATAAGCAAGTTGTCCTTTACGTGTGGAAATAAAAAAAATGACATTCAGGCTAAGAGGCAAATATCTTATCTCTAATGAAATATATATGTTAAATGTCTTTAATTTTATATATATATATATTTATTTTTTACTGTAAATCGATTACAAACAAATTTTCACAAAATACATACAAATCAAATTAAATCATATAATCAATATACAGGCGTAACTAAACAAAAAAAGGAAGACCACACGATGTGGGACTAATAATTGCCCAAGAAGAATCAACATACAGAGGGCAAGTTTATCGCAGAGGTGTGATTTCTTCCAACTAACCCAATTTAGGTAACGTTTTACGAACATCTCTCTTTTACAGTAGATTCAAAAACTTAGAGAAAAAAATGGGAGACCTTTGCCGACGACTCCACGGAATAGTTTTATTATTCCTGCACTATTCATAAGTGGGGAACCTAGTGGGTTTAATGAATGTAGCTAATTAACATACGGCTTAGTATGAGTTCTACGTTCCAGTTTCAATTTAGTGAGAATGACGTCATGTGGTCATAAGAATATTCTTACCATCATCGTAAACCATAACGTCAACTTGGTTCTTTCAAAGTAATGTAAAAATTCGTACTTATTCGCTCCATATTCTACTACCTACTTCTAGGTACCTACTATACCATCACAACATATCCCACAAGTGAGGTAGCCAGCAGACTAGCCGCGTGCAATATACATGCAAATTGTCCTCTCATCATCATCGCCCTCGACGCTCCTCTCGGTAGCACAGGGCAGAAAACAGCCTCCTCCATGCAGAGCGTCTCTGTGCAAATTGCGTAACCTTTTTCCACGACATTCCCTGCGATCTGATTTCGTTGTCATAGGAACGGTGTATTGTGAAAGAGGGACGCCCGGGCTGACGGAACCGTTGCGTACGGAAGAACAGTGCTCTTTTTGGCCAACTATCATTGCGCATTCTCAAAACATGCTGCTGTCCTCTACGAGCCAATAAAAAAATTAAGACATTCACAAGGATGGGAGGCAAACCTCATCGCCCAATTTAAGATGTAAATTTTATTTATTTCTTCGAGCTCTTGCGTTTTACATGACGCTCGAAAACTTATGGAAAAGAGTGGGATACCAATTCTTTGCCGGGTGCTCCACGGAAATGAATAGAAAATCATAAATATCTAGACGTGATATGGAAATTAATGTTCAGAGATATTATGTCATTCATATTTAGATCTAGATTCAAATATTTTGGAACACATGATTGACGATTTTGTAAGTCATCCTTTCAGTTAGTTTGCAGGTCGAAGGATTTTGATTTTCCTACTCCACTTGTGGAAGGATTTTGATTTTTCTACTCCACTTGTAGAAGATTGTGTGATGGGGTTAATACACATGGATATATAATTGTACAATATATATACATATATTTTTATTCTTTGCTGTACATTGTTGGTATTATAAAATTATCAGTTATACAATAATTTGGTTATATTGATGAGAGCACAGATTTTATTCTCTGTGCCATTGCAAATTAACATTCAGGACGGGTACGTCATCCCTGAAAATCAATACTAAATGTCTTATAAGTGAAAAAAATTAATATGCTCAAATTTAAACAACAATTATCCATGGATTGAAACAGGAAATGTCAATTATTGTCTTGATATTCAATTTTGGAACGTGAATACTAAGAAATTTAGTACTACACTGTTTAAATTGGTAAATTTACCAATGAGTTGTTTGCGAAAAGTTAATATTACAGATTTATACTAACGAATCGTTTGTACTATCTCTGGTCCTAATCTGATCGATGTACCTGTACCAATCTGTACCAATGATTCGATGTGAGTATTTTCCTCAGTGAACGTTTCTGGTAGGTACCTATATGCTTGTATGCTGATATACCCAGCCAGGATCGAGGTATCTCTTGTATTACAGAGTCTGGAGAAATATTATATGCAGTTGAAAGATACCAACATTAATTTTATTTGTCACTCCTTTTCACTATACAAGCATTTCTATTTTACTAAGAAATAAATAATATTATGTAGATAAATATGTAAATATGTATTCTTAATGTCGTTATTAAATGTAACAGTTTAATATTTAAATAAAAAAATCTTTATTAAGTGCATAAAATTACTATAAAATTTACATTTGTACTATGTGTTTAAAAAAATAATAGTAGCTAAAATAAGCAGTACGAGATTTTATTTTTATTCTTTAGCCCGTGTGTGTTATCCGCTGCTGGATATAGGCCTCTTTATGCTGAATGAGGCTGCGTCTAGGACAAGCACCCATAGATCCTTGGTCCCGTTTTTCAGATAATGTAGAAATGATATATCATGATTTTTATTTATTTTTGTTTTTATAATAGTTACAGGATCAAACAGACAATTACTGAATGTGTTAAGAAAATATATATTTAATATGTGGACCATCAAAGATCCTACATTTACCAGAGATGTTAAAGTTTTCAAAAAAGATCAATGTTAAACGAATTATTATTAAAACAACATCAAAGTATTGGATAATTCACTAATTTTGAAATGAATAAATTGATAAAAAAAACATCAAAAAAAAATTTAAATTGGCAAATATAGATATTTTGTCTATGTCCATGAAATTTTTCATGAAGATATGTATATTGATACGTTGCCCTTATTTTCTCTTTTTTATTGGAAGGTGCGATATTAATTTTATTGGGAGTTTAGTTTCAATATTTGACTGTGTGAAAATATGTACCTAATATATAAAATTCTCGTGTCACGGTGTTTGTTATCATACTTCTCCGAAACGGCTGGACCGATTTTGTTGAAATTTTGTTTGCATATCGGGTAGGTCGGAGAATCGGCCAACATCTATTGATGGGAGCCGGATAATTTACCGACAACAATTTGCCGACGGACAATTCACCGACAACAATTCACCGAGAGGACAAATTACCGAGAGGATAATTCACCGACAGGATAATTCATCGACGTACATTTCACCGACAGACAATTTGCCGACAAATACAAAACAATATAATCACGTTTTGTAATGTTGTATTTTATTGTTTATGTATTTGTGTAACAACATATTTAAACACCCACTACAAGAAACAATCTGTCTTTTTTAAAAAAAGAACTTCCGACCACGCCAGAAT
Organism: Athripsodes cinereus; assembly: GCA_947579605.1. NCBI lineage: Eukaryota > Metazoa > Arthropoda > Insecta > Trichoptera > Leptoceridae > Athripsodes > Athripsodes cinereus. The sequence goes on along the minus strand of OX388325.1, from coordinate 8,285,136 downwards.
TATATTATTCGTATTTGTCGGCAAATTGTCTGTCGGTGAAATGTACGTCGATGAATTATCCTGTCGGTGAATTATCCTCTCGGTAATTTGTCCTCTCGGTAAATTGTTGTCGGTAAATTGTCCGTCGGCAAATTGTTGTCGGTGAATTTTCCTAGACCCATTTTTCGTACCCCTAAAAGTTAAGGGTGGTCCAACCCGTTTTTTTTATTTATTTTTTGGACAAAAATATTTTAATTTTAATTTTTTTTTGGTGAGGCATTAAAAAATACATACATTCTTAAATTTTCACCTTTCTACCATCAACCCCTATTTTTTAATAGCGATATTTGAGTGACGGAAGCGAAAGATGTATGCAAGGATAGAAGGAAGTGGCGCTCGATCCTTTCTGCCTACCCCGCAAGGGTAGCGGCGTGATGGTATGTATGTATGTATTTGTATATGGCAAAACAACGTTTGCAGGGTCAACTAGTATATATGTAGGTATATTTGTAAATAAGTAATATCAATGTTCAATTAATTGGTCATATAATTTAAATAACATTGAAGGAGATATAATTGAAAACTTGCAATATTTCAAAACACCATAATGGCACATGGGCCTTTGTTCTAACGTCAATTATGTAGGTACATATTATGAACGAACTCTTATTAGACTTTGATATTCAGTGACGTCATATCAACGGTGTATTGATAAAGAGGGTGTAGCATAAAATTATATAATTTTATTTTACATTTACATGATAATAATATGATTAATTGCACTACGCGAACAATTATTACCCTTATAAAACAATAAAATACATTGAAACACAATTATTTTCTAAATAAAATAATAATTGTATATTAAACAAATTAATGATGATATAAGTATAGGTTAAACTATGGTAATAAGCCCGCCACCCTGCTTGTGATGGATGATTGATTCCTCGCTAATGATACGTCGCTATCAAATGTCAATGAAACATGTAATATGTAAAAAAAATAGAATTCCCATTCTTCTCTATATTGTAGTATGCAATATTGTCTCCCATTACTAATACTGTCCTATTGTAATCATAATACCTAGTAATAAAAATCAAGAAGTTATATCCAAGACTGCCCATTACAAATGCAGATGGAAAGAGATATAAGTAACATAACATAACATGTATAGACAATTTACACAGACCGAGCTAGTCCCAAACTAAGATGTGAATCTTGTATTATGGGTACTAACGCGACGATACACATATATACAATGCACTACACACATATACATGTAACACCTAGACCCAGGACAATCTGAAAAAGGTCATTCTTCATTTTGCCCTGGCCGGGAATCGAACCCGGGACCTAGTGACTCAAAGTGCGTTAGCCTCCACGCCACACCGGTCGTCCAGTACATAGTTAAGTAGCCATATGTAAACTAACACGATGGTATCTCCATATAAGGCACTAAACGCAAATGAGTACATGTAACATTCAGATTCGGGGCAAATCAGAGTTCGTCGGTAGCCTGGAGGTAGTCTCGGCCTCATCAACATAGGGTCCACGGTTCGATCCCAGATGCCGACAAACTAAACTTTCCCTTTCACGACTAAAGCTTTTAGAACTAAATAAAACAAGCGTTTTATTCTACTAATGATTTAATCGGTGAGAGAGACGTCTTTCGTCTTATGAGGACATTGTCAATCTCATAAGACGAAAGACGTCTCTCTCACCGATTAAATCATTAGTAGAATAAAACGCTTGTTTTATTTATTTCGATATGGAATTCTACTACCTAAACACCGACACAGTGAATAAAGCTTTTAGGTTACTGTGAAAGACGTATAATGTTGTATAACATAACCCAGATACATACATATATCTTTGTTTAAGCAAAAAAAAAACAAAAAAAAAAATAAAAAAAGGTCGGTCTATGTTTTGCTCTGTCTGAGAATCAATCTCAAGACGTTTAGGCTCCGGCCGTCAAATGATGAAATTCAATGTGTCAACTTTTATTTTTAGGCGCTGCTTCAAAGTCAAACGTGTTCCAGCATAATTATATAATGTTAAACACTAAAATTAATCTTTCAATAAAAATGATTTGTGTCCATAATTAAAAGTGTAATAAAATAAAGAATTCTATTGCACTCTCTGGACAGTGTACATACTATTGAAAATATACTCAATAAAATATTATGCCTATCATAAATTGTTATATTAAGGGTATATAAGTTCAAATATAAGTAATGAACATATAAATATATTAGTTCGTTCATATATATGTTTATATAAATGTCCTAAATATACACTGCAAGTACTCAATTGCACTGTACCAGGATGGTCAAACAGTCGATCGCAAGTGGTTTTAGGTTCGATTGTAGACATACTTACAAAAACGTACCTTAATGTTTATAAAGCTCTGTCCGACCGGCTCAATACCTGAAAGCGGAGTTCTACTTTTTAGAGAAAAATTTCCACTTAAAACATTTTGAAATAGTCTTTGTTAATTAAAAACGAATGTTAGATTTCTTTTAGTCATAAGAATTATGTGATTATTTTTCCCAATTAACTTCTTCTGAAATATCATTTACCTTTGACATGCATTACCCTTTTTTAGACGTTACCTCAAAGCCCCCAGACCAACAGAAACCAAATTTTGATCTCATTACTATACTATACTACTATACTATACCCTCACGCCGTGTCCCAGGTGGGGTAGGCAGAGAGAACGGAGCGCCATGTCGCTCTATCCTTACATACTTCTTTCGCTTCCTCTACATTCATCCAGTTTCTCATACATGCACGCCGATTCCTCTTACTTAACACGCGACCGTCCTTGAGAATTTGATCCACGTGGTTAAGCCACGTGGTTCTCGGACGCCCGCGCTTCCTCACACCCTCTCTTTCAGATAAATACACCCTCTTCGTCAATCTTACACCATCCATTCGTTCCACATGACCAAACCATCTCAATTTATTTACACGCATTCTATCAACAACACTCCTCTTGCATCCACTCATTCTTCTAATATCCTCATTTCTTACTCTATCACGCAATGTTTTACCTACCATTCTTCTCAGTGATCGCATCTCCACTGCATTTATTCCACTCTCGTCCTTCTTCAGCCATGTCCAAGTCTCGCTTGCATACATCAGTGTCGGTACGAGGATGGCGTTGTGCACCAGCATTTTAGCCATGTTCGAGACATTGCTATTGCTAACAATAGCTCGGAGTGCACCGTTCACTCTCGCACCAGCCACCTTTCTTTTTTCAATGTCCCTTTCGTACCTACCATCCCTTACAAACATACTTCCTAAATAAACATATTCGTCCACTTGCTCCAAACATTCATTTCCAACCTTTATTTCACACATTGTTCTTTCACTCTCTCTTTCAAATACCAGCACTTTCGTCTTTGTCACATTCATTTTCATCCCATTCATACTGCAACTTTCATATACAACTGACACAATCTTTTGTAAATCACTTTCACTCTCAGCCATTAATACCAAATCATCTGCATACATCAACGCATTCACACGGTTTCCATTCAGTTCAATGCCAACATCCATCTCTTTCAAAGGACGCATACAGTAGTCGAAAAAAAGGTTGAACAGCCATGGAGACATGACACAACCTTGCTTCACTCCTTTGGTGAGGACAAACCACTCGGAGAAGGCGTTATTTACCCTCACGCAGGCGGAGCTCCCAACGTATAGCGAAGAAATTGCGTGGATCAACTGGCTGTTCACCCCATACTCCGACAACACGCGCCACAATCTCTCCCGATCCACACGATCATATGCTTTCTCCAAATCCACGAACGCACAGAAAAGCTTCTGGTGTTTACCCAGAAGCTTCTCTACGACCATTCGTAGGGAGAAGATCTGATCAGTGCACCCTCTTCCATTCAAAAAAGCTCCTTGTGCATCCCATATCTTACACTCTGTTGCCTTTCGTACTCTCTCAATCAGAATTCTTCCATACAGTTTTCCTATTGAACTCAGCAAACTAATAGCCCGATAACTCCCACATTCAAGCCTAGAACCTTTTCCCTTATATAGCGGACAGATGATAGCCTTCCGCCAGTCCTCTGGAGTCGCGCCTTCTTTCCAACAAGTGTTGAATAGTTCTAGGCACCATGCGAGAGTCTTCAGCCCACCAGCCTTGATGAGCTCAATTGAAACACAATCATATCCTACAGCCTTACCGCACTTAGCTTTCTTCAACGCATTCGTAATTTCCGTCAAACATATCTCATCATTTACACTCATGTTATCATTTCTACTATTGCACTCATTTGCATTCACATCACCACATTCAAATAATTCTTCAAAATACTCTTTCCATCTTCTTAACACGCAATCACCACTCACTACCACATTACCGTTATTATCTTTTATCCCTTATACCCAAATCTAAAAAAATCGCCTAACAATTAACTGTTTTGTTTGTGATAATCTGCTAAAATTTTAAGTCAAAAATCTTAAGGAAATAATTAAGTCAAAATGCCGCAATCTCGCCCATTTACAAACAAGAGCACTGCAAGAAAACATATTTTGAAAAGAATAAAATTCGAACCATAATTTTAAAAATTAAATTATAAACAAAATATATTATTTGACTCTTATTCTCCGAGCAAAGGGCCGGGTATAATGAAGCTTGTAAAAAAATAACGAAATATGAATATATAATTGTAATAATTTTTAACTGGACAATGGGTAACGTCCACCTAAATGCGTACATTACTGTACTTAACAATTGTTTAAAAGTCCATTTCATTATAATACAGTACAAATTCACCCTATTGTGTTCACATTAATGCGAACACTATTGTATTTTTTTTATAATATGTTATAATATGCTCTTTTGTTTATTTCACTAGTAAGAACTCCCCCATTTTAAGTGTACTACGCGCGCTATTATGAATAAATGAAGCGTGAGGTAGCCAGCGAAGTGATACGTGGTGAAATATGGATTATTTATTCAGTGACTGTTTATTATACATAATATATTATGAATTATAATGATATCAATTTTATCGCTTTTTTATGAAGTAGTTACAGTAATATACATAATTATTATTGTTTAATCTCGTCATGGAGTTCCCGAAATTTTTCTTCTTCTTTTCGTGTCGGTCAGCAAATGATAAAATAAAAAAACATTAAAATCCATATTTCTTTTCCCATTCCCTCCCAGAAAGACACGACCTCTCTTGCAGCTCCCCCTAAGTGAGTTCGCTCCACGAATTCCTCCCAGTGACACTGTCTGGGAGCCATTGGGCATGTCAGGAGGTGCCCAGTGTTTTAATCCTCTCCACATGCAGTCACACACCGTGCTCTCAGCCAGACACCATCTCTAAAGGTTCTTCCTAGTGCGTCCTACTCCTGTTCTGATCCTGTTGAGGGTTTTCTACATTGGCCATGGTAGGTCATGTCCCGGAGACAGGGCTTCCACTGCCTCCGGGCCAACATAATAACAACTTATAAACAATTTAAACCTAACCAAAAGCAGCAAATATATACCTACTTAATAACTATAGTTCAAATTCAAATTCAAATATTTTTATTTAAAGAAAATTTACAATTTAATAATATTACATACACAACATATTACTAAAAAAAACACATTTATTACATATTTGACCCTCAAAATTGAGCATAGTATTTAAATAAAAAATAGTATTTACATAATTTCAATTATACTACACAAATCCACATTTCAAGAGCCATTCCTTGACAAATCTTTTGTGATGAGGAATGCTGCCATCCACCCTGAATGTCTTACATTTTATTGAAATGTAGAGGATTACTCGCATGTTTATTACATACAGTTAGTCTGCTGGCTACCCCAAAAGTTGAAGCCACCGTGATGGTACAGAAAGATAAATAATACATTGAACTTGGTATGTATTCATAAAATAATTTGTTATATTTCTAGTATTGGGTAGGCACCATAATATTTTTTCATGACACGCGTGTCCCGGGAGTGACATATGTCACCGTGATGATACATTCATAATGATAGGCTTGATTTATTTAATGACAATAGGCGAGCAACTAATTCATATATTGCATTACAATTATATAAAGAAATGGCATAAAATATCATTAGTGAAAGGGCAAATGTCACAATTTTATAAAACTTATCTGAAATAAAAGTTTTCTATTTATTTGTCTACATCGTAATATCTCCTACTAGTGGGGTAGCAAGTGAAGTTATGCTGTTATTATTTTATCAGTATAAACCTATACCATCACGGCATATCCAACTAGTCAAGTGGCCATTGAACTTACATGAAAAAAATCCTCTCTATCCCGATTGTGTCAAAAATAAAAAAATAAGGTGAAAGTAGCCTTGATGATAGCCATGACATGGTTGCAAACATAATAAGGTATTATTGAATTGTTTAAATGCAAATGACTTTTAATTTATTGTGAAATACGTTATATTTAGTGCCGTAAAATATTATTATTTACTTAAAAAAATTGTAATACTATAGTTATTTAGTCTATGTTTGCTAAATTATTTATATCTATTCCTATTTGTTACGAAAAACAACGTGCCAAAAAATCTGTTTTTATGGACTGGACTATTGATGGCGGGACTGTATTATTGTAATTTCATGCCGTTTCCGTGAAAGGGAGGGGTTCCCACCACTTACCCCTGGATGTTTCAAGAACATCAGTTCTCATGTCATCCAGTCAATCTAGAGCAAAAACTTTTTTTTTTTACAAAAAGTGGGCTCGAGGTTATCCTTATCGGATTTCCTCTGCAAAAAAAACCCACTTAACAATTAAAATACTCCCTTGATGTACCCTTGGTGGAAGACCTCACACCGAGGATGACACACATTTACATAACATAATACATGGTTTTTAAAGAAAAACTTACGTCTAGAGATATACAAAACTTTTCTTAAGTCTATCTTACAGTTACGTACGAATACGTACTAAGGACTTTCCGTTTCTGTGAAAAAAAGTTTTACATCAAGCGAGTTTGTGCAAGGACAGGAGTAATAATTGGCGTTCGATCCTTTCAGCCTACCCAGCAAGGGAAGCAGCATGACGATTCTGATGATATTATCAACATTCGCCGTTTGTACACTGCGGATATGAAATAATAAATACCTATGTATTTTAATCGTTATAACAATTATATGGAAAAAATTATATCAAGTAGTAACTAACAAATTGTCATTTGTAGTATGTCATATTACATCAGCGTGACATGTGTCCGCCCTCTGTGCAACGCAACACTATTGTTAATGATATCTGCTAGGAATAATTAATGTTAAAGGGATGGGTATATTAAATAATTACAGTTGTAATAGACGTGCGATATTGCTCTTCGGTTTTTCGCTTTTCAAGTCTTGTCCTTTCGGAAATACAGACCAGAAACATTGAAGAGAGATTTACGTAACACCCGGATATTTCAGGAGTCATGGACTCTTATTTATCCGCACATTCAAACCAAATTTGTCCTCAAGGGCATGTCTGAAGGACCGGTTGGCTAAAATAGCCATTATGGGAGTCTTTTAAACTATACTCTCTCTTCAATGCCCCTTTTGAAAATAAGTTTATTTATCGAATATCTATTCATTTATTGAATTACAGACCAGAAACAAGAGATTTTGTCTCCAGCTTAGGATTATTCTTGACACAGAGATGTCTCTCTCAATAAAGAACATTACATGGGACTGTCAGGATTGTCTAGGGTAAAGTTGTCTCAATTCCAGCAGAGACCTTCTGAATAGAAACAGATATCACCTCGCTTTTTCATACATAGAATCAGGTCTTCGGCCCGCCAGCTCTTCAAGCTACCCAATGTGGCGTTTCGGAATTGCATACGTGGATGTTCCCAGACTTCTGTGATTTCGGACGGTCTGTAGTACTTCTTCGATGCATTGTATGGAGAATAGATTATTTGAAGAATTGTTCATTCAATCAAGACTAAAGGAAGGTACTTCTTGAATTTTCAAAGGGAATATGCCATATCAACACATTTTAGAAGGAACCATCGTTGCTTTGCTTGTGACACCGACTCGTAAGTACACATTTTGTTGAGGGAAAACGGGTAATAATAACAATAATAATTGTCAAAAGACAAATTGAAATCGTTAAAAACCAATGATGTTTGATTGTCCCGTGAGCAAAGGTAGGCAACATTCACTTAAATGGGGACTTGAAGGTACATTTTGAAATCGGGAAGAAACAGGTTTATCCAGAATTCAAACAGGAATGCAAAATAATATAATACAATATAATAATGTGCTACAATACATGGATGGGTTCAGTTGTACTCGTAATGAGAAAGGAATTGAAAAAAATATACAACTTGCATTTTCAAGCATTACGTATATACCTACCTAACTATACGATATTAAAAGTGAAAGTAAAATGCTAACTATCTATATATCTATACCATTACAGCATGTGCCACAAGTGGGTAGTCAGTGAATTGACTGGATCTTACAATATCATGGAGATACGTAGAAGATCGGGAGTTACGAATGTTGTCGAAAGGGTAGCAAGGTTGAAGTGGTCATGGGCAGGGCATGTTGCTAGACTTAAAGATCAAAGATGGACAAAAAGGGTAGGGACCTCGTGAAGATAAAAGGAGTAGAGGAAGACCTCCAACACGTTGATCAGACGACATTAGAAGAATCGCTGGTGACTGGTTGCAGAAAGCTCAGTAGGCCTAGTCAAAACACATTTAAGCGTTATGTTTTCGTTTCGTTTTTGTTCAAACAAGACGAGGTTGCGAGAACGCGTCAATTTTCGTAGCTAAAATACACAAGTGGCTACGAGACGAGGTTGCGAGAACGCGTCAATTTTCGTAGCTAAAATACACAAGTGGCTACGAAAATTGACGCGTTCTCGCAACCTCGTCTTGTTTGAACGAAAACGTAACGCTTAAATGTGTTTTGACTAGGCCTACAGGACAGAGATGGCTGGAGACATATGGGGGAGGTTTATGTTCAGCAGTGGACAGGAATAGCTGCATAAGTAAGTAAGTAAGTAATGATCTTACAAGTTGTTTTCTCTGTGGTATTAAAGTGGGATGGAAAAACAGTATGTGGACCACATCACAATTTGGAAGACATTATTTACATTGAAAAAAGATGATATTATACCAAATGCTTTCAAATTCTATAAAAAGCAATACAAGCATTAACTTTAACAAAGAAATCCACAATTATGAAACCTGGCAAAGAAATCATATTCGAGTCAATGATCCTCGAAACGATAGAGTTAGAAAAGGTTTTTTTGTTCACTGCAGCATTGGAATTGAATGCTCTGCCACTTCACATCAAACAGAGCACCCACGTGAAGAAATTTACAAACAATGTAAAAAAAATAATCCTGGATAAGCGTGCAGTGGTCGATAATCAAATATTTTTTTTATGTTTGTTAATCAATTGGTGTTCAATAGTGTTCAATAGTTAGTAGTATAAAAATTTATTTAGTTGATTTCTCCTCATACCAGCAAGTGCTGTCTGGAGAGCTTAAAAATAAAATTTTAATGGAATATCGCCTTGTAATTGGAATGTAGCAGATTTATTTCCATCTGCTATATACTATACCATCACGGCATATCCCACAAGTGGGGTAGCCAGCAGATCAGCTGCATGTAAGAAACATGCAAACTGTCCTCTTCGTGCCAGTATAAAATCAAGACATTCAGGATGGGTGGCAAACCTCAACGCTGAATTTAAGATATTTCCATCTGAATAAAGTTTATTATTATTCTTTGGGTGTGTACGGGGATGACTGGTGCTAGGGATCTGATGTTCGAGGAAATGAGTGAAAGGTCCCCCTAACCTATTTGGTTTGGTGAGGTTCTGTTGTGTCCTAAGAATTTTAGAACTTTCACAGATACCTAAGTGTCTAGGTGGGACCTCCTGCGTTTGCAGTGGGCCTATTCAAAACACATTTAAGCGCAAACGCGGACGACGTTGCGAGAATGCGTCAATTTTCGTAGCTACTTGTGTATTTTAGTTCCGAAAATTGACGCGTTCTCGCAACCTCGTCTTGTTTGAACGAAAACGTAACGCTTAAATGTGTACTGGGCTTACCTCTGGCTACTGATGAATCTGTGAGTCAATTTGGTTTGGAGTGCGGTCGTTTGTGTGGTGAATTCGTTTTCGTTCTTGTGCGTTCTGTCTCATTGCAGAGTAGCATTAATTGAGATGTCCCTTTTGGGAGAGAGAATAGTTATCGCACTACTATGGTATGCAATTTTGATTTATTTCCAAGTTGTGCATGTATCATTTTAATAAAAATATATGTATTAGTGTTTCTCTTCCTTAGGAGATATTGCAAGTTTTACAGTAGTTTGAAAGATTTCCACGTGGATGATTTGGCCGACCGACCATTCAGGCTGGCCACTGTTACTCTGCCGTGAGGACAAAAATTTTGTTTGCAAGTGCGGATAAATTGACTCTTGAGATATCTTGGTTTTTGGATGGTCCTTTCAATAATATGGTATTAAAAACTTAAGATATTGAGAACGGGTGGCGTACCTGCTGAGAGGTGATAATGACACAAACTCGTATATGCCTTATATTATTATTGTAAAAATGGCTTTGCAATATACCCAGTATCACTTAAAAAATAAAATAAAAAAGAACTTGATATTATAAATTATTTTTTCGATTAGGTATATGCCTACTTGACTTGATGCATTATACGCTCTTATCAACAAAAGAAATCTACAATAAAACAAAATAACGTCGAGAGGTTTCGCCTCTTAACACGACCTAGTCATCAAGGAGGGGCGAGGGCTTTTGTTCAAAAGCTTTTTAATTTCGTTTTTTTAATGTTTTATTATTTTTACATTGCGAAATATTTTTTTAATTACTACATACATACTATTTTAATCAATTTTCGATTATTTATTTATTCTTACCATACTCTGAATATAAGCAGTCTAAAGAATTTTAAATAAATATGCATTCATATTTAATAAATCAATATACACAGATCGGGTTTATCGCTAAGGCGGGATCTCTTCTAACTAACATAATTAATTAATTTTAGTCTCTCACAAGTGGGGTAGCCAACAGACTAACCAACAGACAGCCAACAGTCATTAGGCCCTAATAATGCAGACTTGCCATAATTATATACTTAATGTTCATCGCAAATTTCAAATAATATTTGATATTGAGAATAAATTAGGTCATAAAATAATTAAAGTTAAATAGTTTTTTATAGTTGCAAATGTAAAGAATCCGGATCTATGACGTCAAATAATCATTCAGAGCATCCTCTACTTCTTCCTGGCACTGTCCCAACTTATTGCCGCTGAAGGCTGTTGGGGTCGGCTCTTCTCGTTCTGAGGTTGTACACTCTTCTGTTTCCTATATCCTCTTCATCCAGGCCATTTCTCCGCAGGATTCTATTGCATTTTGTCATCCAGGTATTCTTTGGTCTCCCTCTTGATGGATGTCGAGGGAGATTTATTGATGTGGCTTTGTTTACAGTGTGTTCCGGTGGTCTCCGTCTTATGTGACCATACCATCTTAGTTGCCTCTCTTCTAGTTTGTTATTTATGTCAGTCACACCCATGCTACCACGAATGCGTGAACTTCTTATCTTATCTTTTAATGATAAGCCTGCTGACCATCTGAGCATTCGCATCTCTGCCGTCTCAGAGCATCCTCTACGTGCTAATAAAAATGAAATATTCAGAATGAATGGTAGATATACCTCGTCACTGCTGCTGAATCGGAGATGTTAGTTAAATGTCTAAAATGTGATGTTTTGAAAAACTTACTGGAAAGAATGGGAACCTATTATTTGACGGAGACTTGATGGATTAATGAAACCAACTGTGTAATATCCTACTGTAAAAATTGGAACAAAACGAATTTTGATTTCTACTAAAGCATGCTCCAGTACACAAAGCAAAGATCTGTAATCTTTGTATTACAGTTAGAGAGACAATGGTCATGTTCGGGTCAGGTTTTACTGAGAATGTCCAATGACAAGAATTATTGGTCAAAAATGGCAGCACTATTCGTTCCTCTACAAATAATAGCGATGCACAAACCGCGGCCCGCTAACGAATTAATTATTGTTAATACCTGTGATAAAGTATCGAATATTCGGTAGAAGTACCGGATACTTAATAATTCGAGTAAATACTCTTTAAAAAATTGAGAAGTTTTTGAAATATTTCAAATTCCTATACCATTTTGAAAATTTGGTGACGGGGGGGGGGGGGTAGAAATTTTAATGTTTGAGCATTTCTAGAAATTAAAATTTTTAGTATTAATTTCCTTATAGCGGCCCGTCCTTGGCTCATAATCTTCCCGAGTGGCCCCTGTTCCCTATAAGTCTGTGCATCCCTGCTCTACAAAGTGTCAGATGCCGAAGTCTTTGGAAAACCTGTGGACAAAATTCTTGAGTGTCCCTCATTCACAACACTCAGTTCCTAAGACAACGAATTAATAATAATGTCGTCGTGGGTAGAAGTGTCTGAATTGTCGCAAAGACGCTATTCTGAATGGAGGAGGTGATTGATTTCTGCTCCTTGCTCCCAAGAGGACCATTAGAGGGTGATTGATTTCTGCTCCTTGCTCCCAAGAGGATCATTAAAGGGTGATTGAGTTTGAATGAATGTATGTTGGTCCTTGATAAATTTGTCTCAGATATTTTACAGACCGCACACATGATTCGAATGATGTATTTTTATAAAATATGGACCCTCTAAAGACCCCCAAAATAAGGGAAACTAAATGAATGAAGAAAAAATCATTTGCAGATTTTATTTGACACTTACTAGAAGTGCTACCCGCAACCCGATTATATTATTATTTTTGTCGCAAACAATATAAATTTTGAGATTTTACAAAGACAAAACGTCCCTCTTAATAAAAATCAATATATTAGGAAAAAACTTTTCTTTTTTTTAACTTTGTGTCAGTATGTTCCGGATTCGATTAGCGGTAAGTGTATAATGAAAAATGATCTCTATATATGGAAAAAAACACAATTGGTTTTAGTTATACTTTGTATTTAATTATATAGTGCTTAGTCAAAACACATTTTAGCGTTACGTTTTTGTTTCGTATTCGTTCAAATATATACGACGTTGTGAGAAAGTGTCAATTTTCGTAGCTAAAATACACAAGTAGCTACGAAAATTGACACGTTCTCGCAACGTCGTCAACGTTTGAACGAAAACGAAACGAAAACGTAACGCTTAAATGTGTTTTGACTAGGCCTACTGAAGGCTTAGTCAAAACACATTTTAGTGTTACGTTTTTGTTTCGTTTTCGTTTGAATATATACGACGTTGCGAGAACGTGTCAATTTTCGTTGCTTCTTATGTATTATTTTAGCTATGAAAATTGACACGAAAATCGCAACGTCGTCTATATTCGAATGAAAACGAAACGAAAACGTAACGCTAAAATGTGTTTTGACTAGGCTTTCTGGTTTCTGAGTTTGGGACTAGCTCCAGCTATTTTTTTTTTTACCTGGACAATTCACACAGACCGAGCTAGTCCCACACTAAGATATGAATCTTGTATTATGGGTACTAACACGACGATACACATATATACAATGCACTAAACATGTATATGTACATGTAACACCCAGACCCAGGACAATCTGAAAAAGGTCATTCTTCATTTTGCGCTGGCTGGGAATCGAACCCAGGACTTGAATTTGAATTAGCCATAATGTATTTTTGACTCGTGATTTTTGATTATTGCGACTGTTTGTGTTTGTTGTCTATTGTACTGCTTAATTAACACGTAAAAGGCTCACGCCATGTAAATAAATAAATAAATAATAAATAATATAAATTGTGCTATACCAACAAACATGCACACAATTAAAATTATATTTTTTTAGTGTAATTATTTTATATAAGTATGTAATATATTGGCTATATATTGCACAAAAATGTGTTTTAAAACGGTATTGTATTGGTCTTTGAATAAATTGGGGTAGTGTTTATTTTCGCTTGCTTACACATTCCCCCTTGCCTTCTATTCTGAATGTCAACAGACGCTGGCGAAGAAAGTATTAACTCATTCAAACCTGCGAAGAAAAATTATCAAAATATGATTTTTTTTTATTTAACATAACATGATTGTATAGACAATTCACATTAATTGATCTCTAATTTTCTTTAAATTTTCCAGTGTTTTTATATATCAAAACCATCATAATAATGTACACCACAAATATATCTATAACATACCATCTCATCACCTCCCAGAATTGGTGTAACCTTTACACTAATCACATGTGATAATCTTGCTAATCTTCTTCCTTGAGACAATAAAAGTTAAGACAGTTAAGGCCTTGGAGCACCCGACAAAGAATTGGTCTCCCTCTCTTCTCCGTACATTTTCGAGCTTCCAGTTAAAGGCAGTTGTTAAAAAAATAAAGACATCTTAATTTCAGAATTGAGGTTTGCCACCTGTTCTGAATGTCTTAATTGTATTATGATACATAGAGCACAGCTTGCGTGTTTATTAAATGCAGCTGGTCTGATGACTACCTTGATTGTGGGATATGCCGTGATGGTATAGTAAAGTACATTTGTTTGTGTTTTATTATTTTTATTTGTGTTTATTAGTGTTAATGTGACGTGGTTAGATAGAAGAAATCACTATAAAGTGATAATCTCGCCACTGCATATCATCACATTTTTTTAATGTTAAATGATTTGTTGATTTTGTTACATGAATGATGATGTGCAAGAGGAATTAAATAAATAAAATTGGTACATTCGGAATGGGTGGAAATATACTCATCACTCCAGAACTGAAGATGTTGAGTTGATTTCGTGATATTTTCAAGATGTCTTATTTTTTACTGGCACAGACAGGACGAGATGAATGTTTTTACGTGCAGCTAATATTCTGGCTGTCCTACTTATGGAAAACGTCGTGATGCTATGGATAAATAGTTTGAATCTTCTGTACAGCGACAACTGTGAAGCTAATGGAGATAATCTTATATTGTGATCGCTGGTTATCCCAGTTATGTAAACTGAAACTGTTTGTGATAACTTGATTTAGGTGCGTTTTGTACTATAAGAATCATAATTTTATATTTAATTGAATTTGTACCTAGCAACTAAGCGCAGGTTTGTATGGGTTAGTTAACCCCTGCAGACCATATAGACAGTTTTCAGACAGACAGAGATTCGTTCGGTCTACCGAATTACAAATCACAAAAAATTATGAAACCGGATTTACTATACCAGTGGTTCTCAATCTCGAAATGTAGATTTTTATTTGTTTTATTTTTCACTTATTTTCTATTAATTATATTTTGCAATATTGTAGTTATAAATTAAGAATAGGTACTACTCAACAGACACCTCATCCGCACAACCAACAGACTGTGCTAACTCCCTTTTGTATGAAACAGGAAAGGTGTTCCGATGCTTACGAATCGGCTTAGGCTGGTTTAAGTGCACGTGTGCTTTACCCATGGTACGTTCACCAATCTAACCAAATTCTGTTTCAAACCATTATGAACGAAAACTTCGTTTAACATTGTGATTATAAAGTTTATACTTGCTAGCTAAAGACAATTTTTTTGTTTTTTTTTTCTAAAAAAAGATTTTTCTGGGTTTTGTTATAAACCCAAATACAACCTTATACACCTTTCACAGTAAGCTACTTAAAGCTCGTGTTGTGAATTGGGAGTTTGCCGGCACCTGGTATCAAACCACGGACCCCTTGTTCACGAGGCCGAGACTCTTCCTCCAGGCTACCGACGAACTCTAATTATTACGTAAATATTGTTTTGTAAACACTTCCATTTTACAGGAAACTCAAAAACTTGCTGATAAAAGTGAGTGACTTATTGTTTGCCAAGAACTCCACGGAACACGATATTACGAAGGACGCACACTCCAGATTTTGACATTCGATAGCAATCGTCTACATGCTTTGGCTCTGCTAAGAACCATTGCATTACTGGTCATGTCCATCACCCACATTTCATATGCCTCCATCCTCTTCACTCCACTCACTTTGAGAATTCATTAATAAATTTATTCATTCATAGCATCTCAAAACATAAAATTATTTAATTAATAGAATGTTCATACAATGACTTTATTACCAGAATAGAGACTCTTCTATGAGTTTGTTTCTTGTTTTTGGTGATTTTTCTTTTGTGTTTTTTTCTCTCATTTGATTTTTGCTTTGTTTTTCCTGCTGAGATCACTACGATTTTGTTGCTTCTTTTTGGTGATTTCTCTTTTGATATTTGCTTTGTTTTTCCTGCTGAGATCACTATGATTTTGTTGCTTCTTTTTGGTGATTTCTCTTTTGATATTTGCTTTGTTTTTCCTGCTGAGATCACTATGATTTTGTTGCTTCTTTTTGGTGATTTCCCTTTTGATATTTGCTTTGTTTTTCCTGCTGAGATCACTATGATTTTGTTGCTTCTTTTTGGTGATTTCCCTTTTGATTTTTGCTTTGTTTTTCCTGCTGAGATCACAATGATTTTGTTACTTCTTTTTGGTGATTTCTCTTTTGATTTTTGCTTTTTCTTCCTGCTGAGATCACTATGATTTTGTTGCTTCTTTTTGGTGATTTCTCTTTTGATTTTTGCTTTGTTTTTTCCTGCTGAGATCACCTTAGCCGAAATCTATTATGGTCTCAGTGCAGGGTGAAATTTTTGAGATAATAATAATGATCATTTCCTACCAATGGGGATGCCAACAGGTGACAAATATGCAAATTGTCTATTCTGTGTCAATTTTGAAGGTCCTCGTTCTTGTAATTGGCAATAATCTCACGAAAAATATATTATTTTTGTACTTTAAGAAACGTTGTCATAATCCACAATACCTACTAATTCAAAACATATTAGATACAAACATAATATATTGTACGTAGACATTAACAAAGTTTGTCTTTGGAGTGAAACTGGTTTAAGAAGTAAAAATCCACAACGTTTTTATATTTTATTAAACTAGCTGACCCAGCGAACTTCGTACCGCTTAACAATCAATGAATGATTAATATTATTTTTAATCTCTTTACAAACTCCCGTAATTGTCCAAGTGTGTCATCGTATAACAATATTTATATTTAACTCAGATTTGTTTATAAATTATCTGCTGTACGTAATATAATTATGTAGGTACTAATTTATTTTTTTAGGTAGATACTTATTCATTATAAATTTATATGAAATTTCCATGATTTTTTCAAAATTTTATTTCAGAACTACAGATATTTAATTGTATGGATAACGATTCTTATTTGAAAATGTTTATAAAATTATTCTAATAATAGATTGTGTATAATTCTCCATATTGTTTTTTTTTTAAACATGGCAAAACGTGACAGCGGAACCGTCATATAAACGTCACTTTCATACAAAAATACAATCCAAATTTCCGACTTTTCCGTTGGATTTTCCAAAAAATTTCTTTAATTTAAACCGTCTCCTGATAATTACGAACACAACAGAAAAAGAATCAGCTAATTCGGTTCAGTCTTTGTCAAGTTATGGGGGAACATACATGGTCAACTAATTATTATTTATATAGATTTGCTTATCTGTACTTACTATTTTTACTATTTATACTACAATTTTTTTTAATTAAATGAATAACAAACGCATGGAGATAACGCTCTTGCCTTTGAGTCACGAGGTCCTGGGTTCGATTGCCAGTCAGGGCAGAATGAAGAATGACCTTTTTCAAACTGTCCAGGGTGTTGTATGTATAATAATGTAGAATATTGTAACATGTGTATCGTCATTTTTGTATCCATAATACAAGATTCATATTATCTTAGTTTAGGACTAGCTCGATCTGTGTGAATTGTCTTTACATTGTAACCTATGTTATTACCTGCAGGGCTACACTTGACACAATCTAAATACGATCTTAATCTAGTCTTGATCTTGATCATACGACGCACGAAGTGGCTATTGTCCAAAAATACACGCAAACCGATCACGCGTTAGCGGTAGCGCCGTGTTTTTGACCATAGTCCCTTCGTGCGTCATTATTATTATTATTATATTGGATGATTTATTCGGCGCCGTTTAATGAAGTATCCATCTCAAGGGCGCGGGAAACTATGTTGGAAGAGCGAAGTCTTCAGCTTGCTCCTGAACGTTGTAATCGGCTGGTTTTTACGGAGGTCCTCGGGGAGTCGGTTCCAAATGACGGGTCCTGCGACGCCGAAAGCCCTATCATAGAAGCAGGACTTGTTTGCTCTGTTGTTTTCGTCCAGCGTGTTGGTGGATGTCTTAGCTGAGCGTAGAGGTCTACTTGCAGGTGTTTTGAGAACACAGAGTTCAGAAAGTGACTGAGGTGCCATTATGATCAAGATCAAGACTAGATTAAGATCGTGTTAAGTTTTGTCAAGAGTAACCCTGCTGTTCACATATGTAGGTATGTTATATGCCTATTTATAAGTATATAATTATACTGTATACTCAGACAGTAGCCCAAATAGGGTAGACAGAAAGAACGGAAATATTTATCTCTCCTTACACACTACTTTCTCTTCCTACACATTCATCCAATTCCTCATACATGCACGCCGATTTCTCTTATGCAACACGCGGTAGTCCTCAAGAATTTGATCCACGTGGTCAAATCACGTAGTCCTCGGACATTCACGCTTTATCACACACCTTCTATCAGATAAACACACTCTCTTCCTTACCGTTTCATCATACATTCGTTCACATGTCCAAACTATCGCAACTTATTTAAACGCATTCTACCTGCAAATTACACAAATAATGGAGAAATCAGTAGACTAATAATACAGTAAGTATCTCTGTATGTTATAAAATAATATACAAGTGGTTTCTATACCATCATCCGCGCCTTTAAGTTTGATGGTCCATAAAATGGCGCTGCAGGGTTACTCTTGACAAAACTAAACACGATCTCAATCTAGTCTTGATCTTGATCATACGATGCACGAAGTGACTATGGTCAAAAACACCGCGCTACCGCTACCGCGCGATCGGTTTGCGTGTATTTTTGGCCAATAGTCACTTCGTGCGTCGTACGATCAAGATCAAGACTAGATTAAGATCGTGTTTAGTTTTGTCAAGAGTAGCCCTGCTGAACAAATCATCTGACGTATGTACATACATAGGTAGGTACATACATCACGGCATATCCCAATATTGGGATAACCAATATGGACTTGTGTTGGGTCTTTAGTGTTATGTATATTTTTGATGTAAGTTACTGTTGTGTATATTAATTACCTATATAACATGTAACTTTATAACATGTAAATGGCCTGTGCTGTAAATTATGTATAAATAGGAATATAAATAAATAATCAGTGGACAAACATCATGTGATAAACATGCTATTTGTCCTCTTTGTGACACTCAATCTAAGAAATTCAGGATGGTTTGCATACCTCATCACTGCTTAATTGAAGATGTATAAATATAAATGTCTTATTTGTGATATTTTACAAATACGTGCCCTTTACAGAACACGGCAAAACTCATAGAAAATAGTGAGAGACTCCACGGATTTATCATCATCGGAAAAAAGTTTGAAATATTTTTATTAAACAAGTAACATAACGTAACAAACATTGACAATTCACACAGATCGAGCTAGTCCCAAACTAAGAAGAATCTTGTATAATGGGTACTAACACGACGATACATACTTACATACACAATGAACTAAACACATATAAAATCATGCAACTCCCAGAACGAGGACAATTTGAAAAAGGTCATTCTTTATACTTTGCCCTGGCCGGGAATCGAACTCGGGACCTCGTGACTTAAAGGCAAGAGCGTTACCTCCGCGCCACACTGGCCGACTGTGGTTAGACGGATCAATTTACTATTACTGTGATAATCTCGCCATTGCATATCATTTTTTAATAAACAATAAATAAATAGACACGTTGTCTTTTCCGTGCCAATACAACATTATACATTCGCAAGTGGGCATACCGTAGGTATATGTAATATGTAGACATTTTTTTAATAAAGAAATTAAAATAATGATACTTCTACGGGACACTCAAAAACACCATTAAGGGGGCAAAATATTGCCGTTCATAAATACAACTTTTATTAACTTTTGACATTTAACCCTTTCAAACCCGACGCTTCATTTGGATTGCGAATCTTTTTTTTATAAAAATAATTATAGTGTTTTTTTACGCTGTGTTATTTCACCTTTCCACACCACAAAACAATGATAATAATAAATTCAAACGTGACCTTTTTTGTACATTAAAAATGGAAGAAACCGACCCCCTTTTTTAAATTTCGCATCAATCCTTTGGAAGGTATTAACGTTCGTTGTTTTTCTTTTGACATTTTATAAAGGACAAAAGATTTTTGAACGTAATTGTGCGGCCTGGAGAAATTACTGACACGAAAATGTGCGAGCATTCCCAGAGCTATTTTGGCAAACTACAGGGTGAACGAAAGTTTATCAAACAATTAAAATATGTATATCCATCTTCGTATCTGACACATTTTGAGATTTAAAAAGTGCTAGTGTATAACGTGACTATTTTAGAATTAAAAATTGATTCAATGGATATTAGAACTGCATAACTGCATTTTTCTTATAATACAACCTAAAAAATTTTTTTTTGTAGTATTTATGTTTTAAAGTTTGATTCATCGACTGACGGTTCTTGATGGAAGTTTAGTGTAATAAGAATTGAAAATAAAACGATAAATATAGATATTTCGCTGGTGACTTTTATTTTGCGAGCCGCTTTTGAAAGATTCTGCTCTTATTGTTGCTTTCGAAAGCCGCCAGGGAAATAACTAAATATTTCTTAGGGAAAATGTTTTAACAATTTATGTTGATATTTGCAATTGTTGCATTCTTTATTTTTAAAATGAACTTCGTTTTTATGTGATGAACACATGTTTAATTAATAAACGAAAAAAAAATATAGTTGTTCTTTGTGAAATATTTATAGAATACACATTACGTTGGATTATGACAAAATATGTATGATTAAATTATCAGAGTTGATAAGAAGACATGGGGTTTTTAAAATGATCACAAAATATATAAAATCTACAGAAAATATTTTAACAATCACTAACTGCATAAAACAATAAGACATTCAGGGTTGGTGACATACCTCACCGCTGAATTAAGTGTCTTATAAAAAATAAATTATAAAAATCTTTATCACCCTGTACCATATTGCAATATTTCAAATATGGAACAAGATCCATCTTCTTTTTTTGCATTTGAATTTCAAAGTCAGGCAGTGCATTGTCTCTTATTGTATTCTCATTGCAGTTTCGCCCCAAAACTTGCATTGTCATGCATATTTTATAAATAGGAAATAGAAACACTATCTCTTAAAGTGTTTGTCAGTTAGGAGGACCGAAATACCCGGCGTTGCTTTTTAATGGGTTAAGCAAGTATTTTTTCTTCAAAAATTGGGTAGCCACATTCAGTAGTAAACTGAGAACATCGCTCGTCTAACAGGGCTTTCCGTATCTTTGAGATGTGTACTTCATTAAACGGTGTCGAAGAAATCATCACAATCTGTAACCGTAGGATTTTTAATTTTTTAAATAAAGAAATAAATTACTGCACTTCGAAAAGAAATAAAAGATGGGCATATAGCATGATACAACGAGATTAGAGCGCAAGGAATGTCGTAGAAAGAGGTGACGCAATTGGCACAGAGACGCTCTGAATGGAGGAGGCTGGTTTCTGCCCTGTGCTCCCGAGAGGAGCGTTGAGGGCGATGATGATGATGATGATATAGCATGATACGAAAATATTTTCCAGATATTCAATCAGGAAATCTGAAGTTCTAATTATGCTGCCGATGGATATGTATAACATTATAATGTTCACTGATTCATACCATCACGGCATTTCTCACAAGTGGGGAAACCAGCAGATGAACTGCAAGTAGTAATAGACATGCAAGACGCTCTGTCTGTGACAATAAAAGTTTCGACGCGCGAAAAAGTCACTTCGTATGATTAATCATCGTAAAAGCATCGTATGATTAATCATCTTCAAGCAGATTCTCGTTAAACATCGTATGATATTAAGATCGTAATTAGATTGTGTTAAGAGTAGCCCTGCTGCTAATTACAGTAGTGCCCTCGAAAACTTACACAGAAGAATGAGTGATATGTTCTTTGTCAGGGATTCAGAACGATTTACGAATACGTGCCTTCAAAAGAACGCTTGAAACTTTACATCCGCATATCTATGTGTATGAATTAATTTATAAAAGACATCACATACAAAATGGTATAACGAAACAAACATACGCACAAATAAATTATCTTCAAAATTGGCATTTGGCAATTATTTCATTTAACCCCTGGCTGTTTCAACTGGTAACATCTTTGCATTGTTTTTCTAAAGTACTAATTCTTAAGGATCTATACACCTTTAATAATCTGGTATTGTTTATAAAATATTAAACCCATTACAGAATTTGACCAATGTGATCCTAAAGAGAGAAAAGAATCTAATTTCATTGCCAAAATAATTGTGTACTGTTTTGAACCTTATAGACGTAACTGCATCCCAGTTCTGTAGAGTCCCTGGTGGCCAAAAATAAATCTCCCTCTTTTCTATGAGTTATTCAGTGTTCTACCGTAAAAGCAGATTCTCGTAAAACATCACCTACCTTTAAGACATTTACCATCTTCAATATTCAGCGATGAGATATGCCAAACATCCTGAACGTCGTAATATTTTTGTTGGCAGGAAGGACAACTTGCATAGTTGAATAAATAAAAAAAAAACTACCATTTTCTAGCAGCAGGAGAAGAAGTTTTTGAAAGCAGGCTCGCAAACTAATAAAGTCAACAGTGGAATAATAACTGTATATCTAAGTTTTATTAATAAATTATTAATAGGTACGAACTTTTATCGGGAACCATCGGTCGATAAATTAAACTTTAGTCTTTATTATGTTCTATAGCAAGTCTACTACCAACTCAATTGCGGGATATATCGCGATGGTAGTTTATGAATTATAATAGCAGGTGCATACCGCCTTCAAATAATATGCTTGGGGTGTAAAAAAACTACTTCATCTCCATAGACAAATAAAAGGAATAGTTACCCATAATATATACATACATTTTATTATATATTAAAATAAAAGTTTTTTTTAATGTTTTGAATATGTATTGTCATTTTTAATTTATATTTAAACATAATTTATTTTTTATGTTTTGTTTTCATCGTTAAAAATAACGATTTATTTATATTCACCGTGAATCTTTGAACGCAGCATCCTCTCTGTTCAAAAGATGAATTTGAATTTAATAGGTTAAACCATCTTAGTAGCTTATTACTTTATTTTTCATTAGGGATGACCCATGACCCGGAGAAGACATCTTGCATGTTTTTTATTTGAAGATTGTCCGCTGGCTACCCGTGTTGGTGTGAATGAACGATGAATGAATTACTTACTACCAACACTACTATGACACCATCACGGCATATCCCACAAGTGGGGTAGCCAGCAGACTATAATTTCACGTAATAACATAACATGCATAGATAACTCACACATATTGAACTAGTCCCAACACATCGTTACCTTACTTTGAAAAGGTTCTGTAATATATGTATAAAATTCCCTATATAGATAGAACCTTTTCAAAGTAAGGTAACGACATATTGAGCTAGTCCCAAACTAAGACATGAATGTTATATTGTGGGTAGGTACTAATACGACGATATACACAAATATACAAGGTATTAAACATTATATACAATATGTAACACCAGCAGGGCTACTCTTGACAAAACTAAACACGATCTTAATCTAGTCTTGATCTTGATCATACGACGCACGAAGTGACTACTGGCCAATAATACACGCAAACCGATCGCGCGTTAGCGGTAGCGCGGTGTTTTTGACCATAGTCCCTTCGTGCGTCGTATGATCAAGATCAAGACTAGATTAAGATCGTGTTTAATTTTGTCAAGAGTAACCCTGCAGACCCAATTTGAAAAATATCATTCTTCATTTTGCTCTGGCCGGGAATCATACAAACTGTCCTCTCTGTATCAAAAAAAAATAATTAGACCATCAGAATGGGTGGCAGCCTCATCGCTGAATTTAAGGTGTAAAATGTTTTTATTTTATCG
This sequence comes from Athripsodes cinereus, assembly GCA_947579605.1. Lineage (NCBI taxonomy): Eukaryota > Metazoa > Arthropoda > Insecta > Trichoptera > Leptoceridae > Athripsodes > Athripsodes cinereus. The sequence goes on along the minus strand of OX388325.1, from coordinate 8,261,048 downwards.
AACGCCTGCTTTTTTCAGGTCACTCGAAAACTTACGAAAAAGTGTGGTAGACCAATTTTTTACCGAGTGCTCCACGGAAAATAATGAAAATATATGATGTGGTTGTTCAGCTGTACTGACCATATCAAATAAATAAATAACTATTATAAGTAATTCGGAATGAGTGGCAATAAATCTTATAATTTTTAAATGTGGGAATTCAATTTTATGAGTATCTATGTCTCTAATAAATATAATATGAATGTTTATTTGAGCGTTGAAATAAATAAATAAACAAAATAAACATGGATGTTTAAAACTCAAGTAAATTATAATATCGTAAAAATAGCCCCATTGCATAATTTCAAGTGCATAACGAGATCGTAAAAACAGTTTACAAATCGTAAAAAATGTTACGACAGCTTTTGAGGACCTTGCGCATGTAATAAGAATGTATACCATGGGTGTCCACCATAAAATTTGCTCCCCTTTCTATGATTTTATTTAAATTTATCTGCCGTAATCACGGCATCTGTAAAGTGAATGCCATTTTTTAATAATGGGGTGTTCACATTTGGCGAATATCGCCAGGCGAATTAAAAAATATATCGCCAGGCGAAAAAACAAAATTCGCCGGACATCCATTGATCTTCTCACCTGTTCACACATTCCACCGATATAGAAACGATCTGTCAGATGCGCTTTGACTTTGACACCGTTTTCAAAATGGCGTCGAGATGGAGATCGCGAAGTGTTTAGTTTTAGTCGAAAATGTTATAGTAGAGGTTTTAAGGCGCCTTTTAATTAAGGAAACTAACGCCACAAACCAACAACAAAGATAACAGCTGTCACGAAGCGGGAAACATTATAAAATTTATAGGTTATAAAGTTTTTACCGTAGATACGAACGCCGCGCATGCGCATGCGCGAATCGTTCAATCGGCCGAAAATGTTGGAAGGTGGTCAACTTGAGACGATATCGTTTCTTACTGGTTTTTATCGTTTCAGACTAGCTGTCATTTTGTTCACACGGTTCAAATGGCTGGCGATATTTTGGTGCCTGGCGATATTCGACAAAGTGAGAACACCACATAAGACACTTTTTCTTTTTCTGTAGGTGTCCTGCCAGCGGCCGTAGTCAAAACCATAGACGTATAGACTTGCAACGCGGTACATTTTATCGGAATTTTTGTGTTCCAACTTCGATGACCTTCAAGCATTAGCAATGTATTGTCTTGACGTTAGCGTCAGTTTAAAACTGGATGCAAAATATGACTGGCTGCATGACCGATTTTTTCTTTGAATTACCTATCTAGTATATCTTTGGTCAAAACACATGTAGTCGTTCGATTATAGGCGACTTTCCGAGAAAGGAGATTTCTATGTCTTCTCTCCTCTTACATCGTCTGAGTTTCTGAGTGGCCAACAAGTGGACCGAAATGTATGATACATATCCAAGAAACACGCGGCTACAAACCCACACACAGAAGAAAAAAGTTGTCAAAATCACCGCGAAAATCTAAAAACTTATTTAAACATACTTACTTACATCTTCAATTCATCAATAACGAGGTATACTGCCACCAATTCTGAATGTTAAATTTTCTATTGGCACATTGAAGGAGGCACTACGTCCATCCGGATATCGTAGAAGACTGGGAACTTCAATTTATTAGAAAGTCTACACCTAACAATTTTTGTCCACACTGAAGTTGCCATAGTGGGCAACTTGAAGGGCTGGTTGGCCAAAATACCCCCGTGTCTGGAATCTTTTGACTACACTCCTTCAATGTCCCTCTAGCTGGGAGAAGCAACCACAGTAATAGTACATATAAATACGCAAAAATAAATAAAATAAAACAGACAAAAGTATTACATATCTTAATTAAGGCTACAATAAAAAAACTCAGCTCAGCTTTTGCTCCGAAATATCAATTTGTAAATATTATACCTTCGTACTTTTTCCGTTGGTACAGAAATTAGTTGGGTTAGTTGGAAGATATCGCGCTTTAGTTAGAGATGGATTCATTGGAAGATATCGCGCTTCTGCGATAATATCGACCATTGCACAAAATTTATTTGTCTAGTTTAAATTCTGCCATATTTATTTTCTTATGTTGGTTTTTTTGTGCACTAAAGATTTTTATTATTATTATTCCTACATATCTCATTTATTTAACATAATAACTTTGGAATCTACACTTTGAATACAACATAAAATTAGTTTATTACTAGCTTTTATAACCCGGCATCGCTCGGGTTTAAAAACAGATAATCATCCAAATAAATGAGTTAAAACTACACAATCTTATTGAAAAAAGTGAAGTTAGCACTAACTACGTAAAACTGATTAAGTAAATAAAAAGTGCAAAACCTACATAAAAAAATTTCTTCCCAATTTCAAAACATGAAGTTTGTAATCACACACGTCAATATTAGTAGGTGCCTACGTGAAAAAAAGTAGGTACTTTAACCTCTTCCCAATTTAAAAACTCAGTGTTTAAAACCCACACCCCCTTATTTAAGTAAAAAATTAGGAAATGCCTATAACAGAAAAAAACGGGTAAATGCTCTATTTTGAGAAAAAATAATAATAATTGGTTGGTTACCTACCAACATAGTTAAATAAAATTTCCCACATTTGAATTGGTATTTTAAGTTTTTATTTTCAGTTACTTAGATATTCAGATGTTTTGTCATTAGATTAAAAAATAAAAAAAATAACAATATCCCGTGGAGCACCCGGTAAAGAATTGGTCTCCCACTCTTCTGCGTAAGTTTTCGAGTGTCCTGTAAAAGGCAGGTGTTCGAAAAATTGAGACATTTTACATCTTAAATTCAGCGATGAGGTTTGCCACCCATCCTGAATGTCTTGATCTTATATTGGCACGCAGAGGACGGTTTGCATGTTTCTTACATGCAGCTGATCTGCTGGCTACCCCACTTGTGGGATGTGCCGTGATGGTATAATAATAATAAAAATAACAAAACCCAGATAGGTATATCTTTTATAAATAACTACCAATAACATCAAAGTATGTTTATTATTCTATGGTAACAACCAAACGACCTCCTCAAACATTAATTGTCGTTTTACAGTTACTGGATGTTGGAAATTTAACATCCAGTAACTGTGTGCAAATTTGACTTCTGGTTTCAGTCTACATTTTTTTCAGTTTGTAATACTAAAGTAGCATTCACATTGCTTCACCTGTTCACATTTGTTCATCCTATACATTCACTGCCATCCGACACTCACGGTCATGTTGTATGTAGTTTGACGTCGTAAAAATAAATGAAAAATAGCACTTAATAAAATTTAAATCAAATGAATAAAATTCACGAAAGTATGATAATTTGGTACACGATTCTGACTTTCAATACAAATTCATAGAGAATAAGACAAATTAAAGGATAAAACTTGTTTATGGTCGTTTCAGTGAAAGGACCTTTCGTCAACATTATGTCGGGTAGTAATCGGTTTCATCCGGAATCGCTAGTGATTGATGAAACGATTGACTATTGATGAAACGCCTGTTCACACCTTTTTATTTTGGAGGATCATCCAGAGTGATCACTGGAAGTGAACAAATGTGAGCGCTCCTTTAGATAATCAGATGTTATGTCATTTAATTAAAAAGGATTAAGTACCGGTAACAACTAAGCATATTAATTATTATTCACCGGGAGCAACCAAACATTTTCCTCAAACATTAATTGGCGTTTACAGATTGGAAATTTGAAATCTATTTACGGTGTACAAAATTGACTTCTAGTTACAGTCTACAAATCTAAATTATTATGTTTCAGTCAGCTAATGTAACGTCTAGTTACACCTTAAGTATTATGCTTTAAGTCTAAGATCTATTTAGCACCAAAATAGCTACATGTCATAATAATAATCTGCTCTATGCGTGCCAAAATCATGCATAAATAAGCACGTATTACCAAACGGATTCAATGTAGGATATACCAAAAACTTATTTTAAATAGAATCTTCAATCCAATCTACTGATGTTGGTGTGATATGTATTATCAATAACAATTATTTATTTTTCAGGTAGGTACTGATTACAAAGTAACGAATACTCATAAAACCATAATAAAGTAAAGATTAATAACCATAACCAATAACCAATTTTCTGGCAACATTTATTTTCTAGCAACCCAGGGAGGCGTTCAGACAGTCACCGAGTGATCACTCGACGACGCTCTATCCGTTCACGCGCCCGGAGCGAGTCACCCGACGACTCGCACTGTTGCATTCAGGCATGTCGTCGGGTGATCTACCGAAATCATAGCAAGATGATTATCACTCTGACAGTTACCTTGACGTTTGAGTGATGACGGTTGCCAAAACAATTGCGAAGTTAATCGTAATTATTGTGTATTCTTGTCTTATATAATTACTACTACTACTATACTATACCCTCACGCCATGTCCCAGGAGGGGTAGGCAGAGAGAACGGAACGCCATAAAGATCTATCCTTACATACTTCTTTCGCTTCCTCTACATTCATCCAGTTTCTCATACATGCACGCTGATTTCTCTTACTCAGCACGCGTCCGTCCTTAAGAATTTGGTCCACGTGATCAAGCCACGTGGCTCTTGGACGTCCGCGCTTTCTCACACCCCTTCTTTCAGATAAATACATCCTCTTCGTCATCCTTTCATCTTGCATTCGCTCAACATGTCCAAACCATCTCAACTTGTTTACACGCATTCTGTTCACAACACTCCTCTCACATCCACTCATTCTCCTGATATCCTCATTCTTCACTCTATCTCGCAACGTTTTACCAACCATTCTTCTCAGTGAACGCATCTCTACAGCATTTATTCCACTCTCATCCTTTTTCAACCACGTCCAAGTTTCGCTTGCATACATAAGTGTCGGTATATAATTTTTCAAAACAGAAAATCATATTTTTTTAGTTCAAGAAGTGAAATGAAAGAGAAATTAAAATAGTTAGTGCAGATTTTAGTGAATAATTTATTTTTTTACGGTTTGTTTAAATATGCATTATCCTAAAAACATTCTTAAAGCAAAGCCAATTTAACTATTCAAATTAAAAACGTAATCAAGTAAAGCATGACGCACTACCGCGAATGAATCTTACGAAAATGGCGCCAGTACGATGACATTTGGGATGTGAGCGCCCTTGAGGTGGATTTTTTTTCACAAAACGGCGCTTTACAAATCATCCAAATAATAATAATAATAATAATATAAAAACGCTCAAAGTTGTTCACGATAATCCGGGGTGCCATTCACCACTCACTGCAACTTCATGGTCGCTCAGGTCACTGAACATCGAGCGTTATTTATGTTACCCTGAACGCCTCCCAGATAAAGCGTTGGATTTTGACATTTGTGGCACTTATATGACAGTTTTGAGATGTTTGAATTTAGAACGTATAATATTCTATAATTATTTTGAATTTAGAATACCCCAGTGAAATTTTAAAATACCGCAAACCAAACAATAATAAGGAACTTATCTAGTTTTAATGAACGCATAAATACTTGATATTATTGAACTATTTTTATGTAGATATGTAGTATTCAACCTGGAGAACAAGAATCCGTCGCACAATTGTGGATTTTTTAAGCACAACAATAAATATTTGCATTTTTCGTATGCCCTTGACGTATCACAAGTATCCTATAAATATCGGGGGCCATGTTGAAATTTGCACAGAGAAATGGTTCATTGTTACCAACATAACAAAAACAATGTTTACTGGACAAAATACAACGGAAGTCAAAATTAGACAATGGGGAAAAAAGTCAAAATAATGAAATGGGAAAATTATTACAATTTATTAAATTGAAAATAGACATACCTCATATTATTATTATAAATCCTTTTTCTTATATACTGTATTTGTGTTGTTAGGTAGTCTGGTGCTAATATATGCAAAAACACATTTAATAAGTTGACTGATTGCGGGTTAGGTTTGTTAGGTAGTACGGTGCTAATATATGCAAAAACACATTTATTACGTTGACTGATTGCGGGTTAGGTTTGTTAGGTAGTACGGTGCTAATATATGCAAAAACACATTTATTACGTTGACTGATTGCGGGTTAGGTTTGTTAGGTAGTACGGTGCTAATATATGCAAAACACATTTATTACGTTGACTGATTGCTGGTTAGGTTTGTTAGGTAGTACGGTGCTAATATATGCAAAAACACATTTATTACGTTGACTGATTGCGGGTTAGGTTTGTTAGGTAGTACGGTGCTAATATATGCAAAAACACATTTATTACGTTGACTGATTGCGGGTTAGGTTTGTTAGGTAGTACGGTGCTAATATATGCAAAACACATTTATTACGTTGACTGATTGCTGGTTAGGTTTGTTAGGTAGTACGGTGCTAATATATGCAAAAACACATTTATTACGTTGACTGATTGCTGGTTAGGTTTGTTAGGTAGTACGGTGCTAATATATGCAAAAACACATTTATTACGTTGACTGATTGCGGGTTAGGTTTGTTAGGTAGTACGGTGCTAATATATGCAAAAACACATTTATTACGTTGACTGATTGCGGGTTAGGTTTGTTAGGTAGTACGGTGCTAATATATGCAAAAACACATTTATTACTTTAATTTTATAAAATTAGTGATATATATGGTATTTATGGATTTAATTAATTTTTTTATTGAAAATTTATCATTTTTCTCTATGGTATGCATTGTTTTTGTCATATTGGTAATCCTGCAATTCATTTCCTATATTTTTGTGTCAACATGGCGTCAGATACTTGTTTTGATTGTGATGTGTAAATCGTGTGCAAAATATGCAAATAATTAATTTTGTGTGCGTTAAATCATCTTATTTTGGATGGATTATCATTTCTCAGGTAGAAAACTACATATTCACATAAATATAACTTGAAAATTCATAATAATTTTTTTGAATAGTTCATCTAGTCTAGATATTTACCAATAATAATTTTATTATGTGAAATTACAAATCGCGTTCATAATTCTTTATTTGAAATGTAATTATATTCCTAAAATAGATGTTACACAAATGACGTTTTATATTTAGCTACAATTTTATTTTTGGAGTGAGACATTGCCTTGAAACGGAATTATAAAGCTGGTATGCAATTCTAACAATTTACTTTATCAATAGCCAATATCTTAATATCTAAACTTTGAAAATCTCATGTTTTTAGATGCATGTTTTGAATAAATGAAATACTTCTAATGAAACAAATAGATGGAGGCAATATGTGGTAATATATTACAAAAGTGCCTACTTAAATTATCACCGTATTATGTTAAATGCAAGCTTACTTATGTTATCTATGGGTTAATTCAAAATGAGAAAAATGATGCACATGAGATGATTAAAAATGATATATTTCATGCCATTGTATTTGAGTTGGATCCCAGTTTTTGATAAAACAGATAACTATATTTTGAAATAAAAAGGAACTCTGAATATCTTACAATAAAATAAAAACATGTATTAATAGTATCGTTGTCGATATATAAGATTTTTTTAGATTTTGGAGTTTAGCATACTTCGACAATAGAACATTGAAGTATCACTGAATTAATAATTCTATGTTTTTGATATAACAGATAACTATATTTTGAAAAACTCTAAACATCTTACAATAAAATAAGAAGACGTATTAATAGTATCGTTGTAGATATATAAGATTTTTTTAGATTTTGAAGTTTAGCATACTTCGACAAAAGAACATTGAAATATCACTGAATTAATAATTCTATGTTTTTGATATTACAGATAACTATATTTTGAAAAACACTAAACATCTTACAATAAGATAAGAACATATAAATCACAAAACAAACAAACAAATGAACCAATGTACCAACCTAAATATTAATGTATTGGATTCTATGTCATTCATGTCGGCCAATATGAAATTAGCTCAAGATGTCAAAAATATGCAATTTTAACTCGCATAATTCAGGAGTTTTTATCATAACCAAACACAATAATTTATAACCAAAATAATCCTCAAATGTTTAGTTTCAGTACTGATGTATTTTTCGTTACATCCATTGTGAAATTAATTCAGTACATTGAAAAATGTTCGACCATGAATATTGCTACTTACAAAAACTTTCATAGATTTTTCCATACAAATTTTATTATTATAATTTCTTTATCAATACATAAGATATTTTAAATGTTTTTGGCCTTGAACGTGCCCAGGAGATGAGACCTCGTATAGAGTGTATTATTTTACTTCTGTCTTTCCTTATTTCAGAGTCCATTGAGGACATACGAACTAACGAACGCTTTAGAATATTTATGTGTGGATGATACATTTCATTTGATATGATAAATCTTTCTAAATTCTCTGTGTTTGATATAACAGATAACTATATTTAGAAATAAGAAGAAACTCAGAATATCCTACAATAAAATAAGAACACATATTGTCGATTGTTGTAGATAATATGAGATTTTTGTGATTTTACAAAACATCGACAAAAGATTGTTGATACATCATGATTTATAAATTCAATCTTTATAAAAGAATACTTATTAAATGTTTTCAGCTCGCAAACTGGATGAGACATATCGTACAGAGGACATAAAAGTCAAAAAACAAACAAACTAATGAACCGATGTACCAACCAAAATATTAATGTATTGGATTCTATGTCATTCATGTCGGCCATTATGAAATTAGCCCAAGATGTCAAAAATATGCAATTTTAACTCGCATAATTCAGGAGTTTTTATCATAACCAAACACAATAATTTATAACCAAAATAATCCCCATATGTTTAGTTTCAGTACTGATGTATTTCTCGTTACATCCATTGTGAAATTAATTCAGTACACTGAAAAATGTTCGACTATGAATATTGCTACTTACAAAAACTTTCATAGATTTTTCCATACAAATTTTATTATTATAATATCTTTATCAATACATAAGATATTTTAAATGTTTTTGGCCTTGAACGTGCCCAGGATATGAGACCTCGTATAGAGTGTATTATTTTACTTCTGTCTTTCCTTATTTCAGAGTCCATAAAGGACATACGCACATACGAACCGACTCAAATATTTATGTGTGGATTACAGTATTAACATCCTTATTTCATGGAGTTTGTCTGCTCGCTGCTTTACTTGTGGGGTATGCAGTGATGTCATAGATAGATTAGATCGCCAAATAACACAACGGAATGCAACACAATATTGAATTATTATTTTTGACAAGAATAGGTTTAATTTTAACAAAGAATAGATGACTAGAAGAAATAATTTTGTAAATATTAATAATAATAATAACAAATGTGTAACAGTACCTATTTAAAAACAGAATACGATCTAATTTTTGAAAATTATTCTCATGATGTATTTACTAAGGTCCCCCCTTATAAAAATAGATATAACTAAACCTAGAAGAAAAGTATTCTTGTATTAGAAACTAGTAGTTTTGCCCGATTCCGCTTAGCAAGTAAACGTCGAATTGACAAATTAGCACTTGCATAATTATAGCATAAATACTTTCTTGATAATTGTCATAAATTGGAGGATTTTATCAAGAAACTGGCAACACCATGATTTAGATATTTTTGACAGTTCTAAGCTCTCTTAATTAGTGATTTGACAAATTAACACTTGCATAATTATAGCATAAATACTTTCTTGAGAAATGACATAAATTGGAGGATTTTATAAAAAAAAAATTGGCAACACCATGATTTAGATATTTTTGACAGTTCTCAACTCTATTGATTAGAGATTTATTTTTGCATAATTTATTGTCTAGTTTTTATTTAGATACATCAAATGTACATAGGTAATGTTTTTATTTAAAAATAAATTCTAGACATTATACATCTAGAAAATAACTATTTTTTTTATATTTACTTTGATATAAATTGAATAAATATAAATAATAATATTGTCTAACAATATTTCCAATGCCCGTACAAATCATGCTGTCATATCAACTATTAATTTCTGTCAATATAATATTACAGGATATTTTATAATGTTTCTAGCCAGAACCTACCCAAAGAGTTAAGAGTGTATAATTCTTTCTGCCTTGTCTAATATTCGTAAGCGTTGGGACGTCTTTCTCACTTCTTTCGAATTAATTTTGTACAATGTTGTTGCATTTAGTGTAAAAACGGTTCTCCAATCGAGGTGTCTGACTGGTTTTGTCATCTCCACGTTGTGCTCGAATCCGGTTAAACAAAAAAAAAAAATATTCTAAACATTTCTCTGTAGTGTCTACAAATTACAGATAGACATACAAACGGTCTCACATATATATTAGATTGAATATTTAATGTGGGTATAAGAAGCAATACTTCATTTTGTATTGTACATAATTTATTGTATACCGTAGTACGCAATGTTGAGTAAGGTAAGTTTGGGTTACGTATAAGGAGTCGAACTTGGGACATCTGCTTACCTGAGGTGACCCTGCAGGGTCGTTTCAAGTAACTGTGATCTAGTTGTAATTGCCGTGACTAGAGTAAGCGATTCGGTTAGAAAATGATGAAAGTTTTCTTCAATTATAGATTTTTATTGACTTTCTAGGTCATTTTATCACACAATTATAGAATTCACGCGTAAAGAATAGGTTTCTCACTCTTTTTTCTAAGTTTTAAATTTTCCCTTGTCCTTTATGAATTCATAAAACGATCAACTGTGAATTTTTAATGAGAGAGAGAGAGAGATGTCTTCTGATTCAAATTGATATATAATTTAATAAGTCGAGAGTCGTCGTTTTCTTATTAATTCAAATATAGAAGTCTTACTCATCCACTAATCAGCACCAAAAGACTGTAGTATACAGAATTATTGAATTAAATATAATTATAATAACAAAGTCCACAGCAATTTTCTTTTCTGTATATTCTACCTCCAGGCTACCGAAGAACTCATTTATTTACCTCCCACTCTTTCGCTGTTGATGTGTGCCACCCATCCTGAATGTCTCCTTTTCTATTGACACGTAAAAGATGACCTCACAGACTCGAAAAAACAGATTTAATAATAAATTAATCAGTAAAATACCGTTATGGGCATCTTGAAACATGACAACGACCCTGTGCTTTTTTACGGACGATCTATATTTGCGAAATAATTTCTCGAATAAGAATTAATAATTAAACTCGATTGTTGCGCCATTTTGTGATCTATAATAATAATAATAATAATAAATAGAAAACCCGATAATAAGAAAAGACGTGTTATTATTATTATTTTATTATAAAGGTGCCTAGGTATATAGAATGCTCCCTAATCTTTCTTTAATAATAAAATATTTCAATTCGTTCATAATAATATGAAGGTAGGTATATACAGCTATCTATCATATCACGTCATATTCCACAAGCGGGGTAGCCAGCAGAATAACTGCATGTTTATTTATATATAGTTCACGGTACAGGCCATTTACATGTTATAAAGATACATAATATTATATACATTTAGTAGGTTTATCTACTCTTTTGTGCAATTTTCCAGTATTCTATAGATTTAAAAAAAAATAAGGTATACAGTATCTGGGTTTTGTTACAAACCCAAATACAACCTTATACACCTTTTACAGTAAGCTAAAAGCTTGTGTCGTAAAAGGGGAGTTTTTTGGCACCTGCGATCGAACCACGGACCCGTTATTCACGAGGCCGAGACTCTACCTCCAGGCTACCGACGAACTCGATCTTCAGTCCAACAGTGTTGATTGCCACCCATATACTTTGTTATTGGCATGGAGAACACTCTTAGCTGCAATTGATACAATAATTATTGTTCTACTGACTATTTCACTTGTGGGGGGTGGTGTAGATGAGATTCTGGACTGGATTCTGGACTGAACCATTTTATCATCAAATTTTCACTTCCCCCTTTTTATACATTTTTTTTAATGATAATGCAATATTTTATGTAAAATAGGTGCTTAATGTTTTTGTTTATTATTTCATATTTTTATAGTCTGTACGTGACAATTCATAATTCACCTCATTTTTTTAAATTATATATTTTGTATCTAGTAAGAGTTCACCCAGGGTAGTGAAGGGGAGAGGGTAGCTGTCTCCTCTTTACGATCTCGAAAATAATATTCAAGTTGTTGTCTATGATCTCAAATGTCAAAATGAAAGGGCGCTTCCGGATCGTTCAAACTGGAGGCTAAAACGAAGGCGTCAGCTGGTGCCAAGAAACTGGTCGAGAAAGAAGTTGGTTACCCCAATTGTAAATATTAAACGATATTCACAAGTGGGGTAGCCTGCGGACTAACTACATGTAAAAGTTGTCCTCTTTGCCCCGATAAAAGTATAAGTCGTTCAGGACGGGTGGTATACCTCACCGCAAATTTTAATAAAGTTTTACATCATGATGTTTCATAAATGCGCTTTACAGGACATTCGAAAACTTACAGAAATGGGTAAAATGCCTATTCTTTTCCAGGGAATCTACGGGACAGAAATATCTCAAATTCGTATAAATACTAATTTGCAACCTTTGGGTATTATATTCTCAAAATTCCATGTCGAATTGTAAAAGTAGAGAGCTAAGACAAAGGTCTATTAATAAAAAAGTTTTTTTCATTCTCGACTTAATATTTCAGAGTGATACTGCCATCGAGAAACCTGAAATTAATACTATACTGAAGTTTTTATTTTTTATTTTTATTTTTTTATTAAAAAAAAACACACGGCACAAGCCTTTTACATGTTTGAATACAAATTATACTACAGTGATACAGTGACATAGAAAAAACAATAAATTTATAGCACCATCAAATCAACGGTAAACAGAGAAACATTAAGAAATAAAATTATGTATATGGTGAGAATAAAATTCAAATTCAATAAAATTATAATATAGTAGTCAGTAAATTACGATAAAATATTAAGTGAGAAGTGAAGTTGTTAACATATTAGGAACTGTGTATTGCGGAAGAGGGTCTTCAGGATATCAGGAACATTGTGGACGAAATGACAGTGCCAATATTTGTTGTACTAACAATACATACTAACAATATTTTCTATTGTATTTTTAATGATGTGCAAAAAAATGAATAAATAAAAAGTTAGTAAGGGATTTTGACTATCACATACAAAAGTAGCTGTTTATTAAACTAAATAATAAACCTCGGCTGCGGGTGATATTGAAAAACATACTTACTACACAATATGACGTGTTAATATTTATTCAATAATGTAAATAAATAAACAAACAAACAAAGAATGTATCATAATAGGTTTAATGGAATTTCGTGTTTACACTGCATCATTAATTATTTTTATCTATATTGACGTGTGCTTTGCTTTTGTGTATTATATTATATTTCAATAGATGATAATAATGTATTTTTGATAATCCACGGGTGGCACATTTTTGATACAGACAACCCTTCATCCTTGTATCATTTATTAATTTCAAAATATTTTATGAATGTATCATTAATTATGTATTATAAATAATTGAACGTGCAATAATTAAATCATTTTATTTTGTAGTACCTACCTACGCAACATTATCTCTCGCCGTAAGAATTTTCGCCAGAAATGAGAATTGGAGAAAGATATTTTTAAACTAGCAACACCACGATTCAAATTTGACAGTTCTAAGAGTGTGAGATCTTGATAATATAATGTTCAATTAATTGAAATGTTATTTTTTTTGGCACAACATGTGGGTATAACTATATTATATTAGTTCCCCAAAAACAAATCGGATATCTATAAAATCTCTGTAAATATATAAGATATTTAAAATATTTTTATCCCAAGGCTACCCAAAGGATGGGACCTCGTATATAGTGTATTATTTTTTCCGTGTTTTGTCTTTTTTTTTTTTTTCCACTTGTGGCATAACATCCTACAAGGATGATTTGTGCCGCCAATAACGTCTCAAAGTGTTGTTAAATGTGTTTTGTCTTACGGTATCTACAAAGTACACAAAAACATACGAACAGAGCCAAATAATATTTTTTATATTAATATTAGTGATGTCACACTAGATTAAGGTGACCAAGTCCCGCTTTTGGGAAGACATTCCCGTTTTTCAACAATTCGTTTTGCGTTTAAAGAATTACCCGATTGTTGGAAAGAAGAATGCACTACACCTGTTAAAATAGGGTGTTTGAAAAAATATAGATATTTTACATCTTAAATTCAGCGATGAGGTTTACCATCCTTCTTGACTGTTTCAATGTTTTGATGGCATAAAGAGGACAGCTTGCATGTTTATTGTATTCTCTGATCTGCTGGTTACCTCACTTGTGGGATTTGCCGTGGTGGGATAGTTGTAGTAGTTTGCACAACAAGCTGGGGAACGCCAGTAAAACGGGAAGGGAATAATGGTTTTTTGTTACCATGAAGTTATTTCGCCAGGATATGAGTTTTATATTTATTTTGTTAATTTTAAAATGCTAAAGTTTAATAATATCAAATAATTGTTGAGTATCAAAGTTCGCATTATTGATCAGTTGTTAGAATTCGATCACCTTTGTTTGGACTTAATTAATAATGTCATATTTTGGCATTGCCAACGATCAATACATTTTACAACAGACTGTCTATCTCTATCAGATGATACACAAGAACACCTCTTAGTTAATGGTGTCCCGCTTTAGCAATGTTAAAATCTAGTTACCTTAAAAGAATAATTTATTCCCAATTCGATATATGTAATATCGATTACATATAATTCAGGGTATCTATTTCATAAAGGTAAATTTAAAGAATGAAGCATAAAATAATTATTGCAAGAAAGACAGCTCAGGTTAAACTTATATATCTATGTATAACTCAAAAAAGAAATTATCGGCAAAGTTATAAAGGATAATATTATAGATTTATTACCTTTTGTCGATACGGGAACGCCTAGATATATATAAAAACTATCGTATCATGTTAATTCTATTCATAAGTGCGGGTTTGAAAGGGTTAAATATATTAAAACATGTGCTCCTCAAACTGTAAAGGAATTTTTTACGTCTATAACTGAAAGGTTTCTAGATGTCATCGTAGTCTTAAAAAACTTATCTAATATTTTATAAATAATGTTTGATAAACGCTTTTGAGGTTTTTAAGAATAGAATTCATGGACTGTGGAGTCCCCGGTAAATATAAGTTTCCCACTTATTTCTGTGAATTTTTCAATATCCCGTAAAATGCAGAAGGAGCATTACTTTTATACGAAATTAGTGAAGCATTTGTTGCCCAACTACATTTTGAATATATTTTGTTTGCTAATAAAATGACATAATATAACATGCATAGATAATTCATAGATATCTAGCTAGCCCAAACTAGCATATAAGAATCTTGTATTATTTATTTTATTTTATTGTATTTATTTCTATATACGGCGTTAGCCTTTAACATGTATAAAATATATGACAGACATAAAAGTACATAAAAGTAAATTAAAACTAGACAGGAGTAGGTAACTAAGACAAAAAATAATAATATACCTATAATTCAAAACAATATAAACAAATTAATATACACGCAATATAAATAAATTATTAAATAAAATTTGGTAAAAGTTAATTAATATAAGTAGTCATATAATTAAATCAAATAGAATTATATATATACAGACTCTTAGTATCGAATACTTTGTTTGTTCCCAAACGACTCAAATTACTAGAAAACGGGTGGAAAGCCGAAAAAAATAATAGTCAAGCGCTGCTGACGTAAATATCTATTTGTGACATTTTACAACTAACGAAAAATGTGAAATTATAACGAATAAAAGTCGTGAGTCCCTTTTGTTTGAGAACCGTTGGCTTCGTCTCAACCCTTTAATGTCATCTGGAAACATCTTTCGACAGGAAGTAGTTTTATTGCTTTTATAGTTTTTTTATTATTATTCATATTATTGTTATTTATATTAATATCTTTTATTGTTTTCCAGAACATAAATAATGTGTATTTTTATCGCTTTTATTCACTGATAGTGTTAAGTATTGAAAATAGTATCTATTACAATTCACTGAAGTTGTTAACGGACTGAAAGACTCTCTTCTACAATACACTGTTCTATTAACGATCTTTCAATGTAGTAATATTAGTTAAATGAGTTCCGTAGAGTCCCTGGTTACAGTTATAATTTTTTTTGTTTTTACTAAATATAAAGATTTTGTGTTTAAAATATTTAAAATTATTGTAATAATTATTATAATAATTTACTTTTTATTGTTTTACCGGATGTGGGCACAACGTGCAGATAAGAAAAACAAATCAGATATCTCGATTTGAGAATCCGTTTTCTATGGACACCGAAAGTGATCACTTAAGCCAGCCTAGAGCCAATTCGTAAGCGTTGGGAAGCCTTTCTCACTTCTTCCCATTAGATTTTGCAAAATGTTACATTTTTCCAATCGAGATATCTGATTGGTTTTAAAGATTCATAAAGTTGAAAAAAGGTCTCTCAATAATCTTTGTGGGGTGGGGCCCCAGAACTCTGCTCGCACCCGGGCGCTTCTTTGGCTTAAGACGGTGCTGGAATATATGCATTTAAAAGTAAAATTGTTAATGTAAAAAAAGAGATAACCCTAGACTAATAAAAAAAATAATCTAACCCTTATAATATATGCAAAGTAACAAAAAATTAAACACTAAGATAAAATTAGATTTGCTAAAATGAGCACGGCATATCGTATTTCTTGTGGGAAAGTTGGGTTAAATCGGAACATCTTTAATTTATTTTATGCATTGTCTCGCATTCATGTGTTAATTCTAATTTATTTAAAAAAAAACGCTTCAAAAAAAGTAATTCAGGTAGCGGTGCACTTTTTTAATTTTTTTTTGTTGTTATTTATTATGTAAATTTAAGTTATAAAAAAAATCGCACAATTACATACCAACTAATGAATGTTTTGTTTTGTATTTTTTGACAGTTTTAACCTGTCAAAAAAGGGCTGGGTACTAGTTAAATGTTTAAATTGGAAGGCGGAACATTTTTTTTGTTATTCAACTTTTTATGTTAATTTATTTTTTATTGCTTATTCAAAATCTTTTTATTTTTATCAAAGACTCAGTGTTCCTTACAAGTACCGATATAGTTTTTTTACCACTATCTTAAAATAAACGTTAAAAACGATATTTGTATGAAAGTACTCATGGTGATATTTTTTTATTTACAAACTTACACCAACCGTTGAACTGCTTGAAGTTATTAATAAATTAATAAATAAATATGATAGTACAAATTTTCTTTCCTAAATAAATCGTGATTTATTACTGCCATATGTCGAATGCGATTTGGACACTGTAGACTGGACGCTCATCTTTTTAAAATCCAACTTGTTGAAAGTCCATACTGCGAGTGCGGCCTAGACGAGGAGACGCTTGACCATGTTTTCCTGGGGTGCCCTATCAGGGATGCGTATGATATTTTCGTTGATGCTCTTCAGAACGATTGCCAATTTCCTTTGAGTATTGAATCATTGCTGAGTATGACATCCGAATCAATCCATTTGTCCCTTCTCAAATCAATGAAGGCCAATTTTATTATTCTGTGATGACTATCTTCTATTACTATTCTGCCTATATTAAAAAAAATATTAAGTTGTTTTTTCTAATATAATTATAGTTTGTTTATATAACAAAACTATAATTAATTAATCAAAAGGTTTGTGATACTTCTTTTCCGGACGGTAGCTTTCTAATGATTATGGGTTTATAATAAACCTTAAACATACACAGGAAATGAGAAAGTAATTTCTCCAATTCTCAATCTCCAAAGTAAAAGAAACCAATTCCTGAGTAAAAAATGAGAACATTGAAATGGAGCACATTTAACATATCGCGAAAAATAGCATATAAAACATTTTCTCTTCTTCTTCTCTACGTGTCTTGTCGGATCCCTCCGACCACCTGGGAGAAATCCTTCCTGTTTTGGACAGCACAAAATAGCTCCTCCACACCTCTCATCCCGGTCCACTCCTGAATGTTCTGGAGCCAGGAAAGCCGCCTTCTTCCAACCCCTCTACGGCCCTCAATCTTCCCTTCTATGATCAGTTTTAGGACGACATATTTTTCTCCTCTCACTATGTGACCAAAATATGAAGTTTTACGGAGCTTGATTGTTGTTAAATATAATAAAATTAAACATTTCATTGCCAGATTTAATAATTTAAATATGTAATAACTTTTTTTTTTCTACAAAAAACTCAAAAACTAGTTCCACTAATAAATTTAAAAGAAATTTTAATAGAAAGAAAGAATTTTAAAGTTAAATATTACATAGCTTATTAATTGTAAGGTAGGTTTTATAATTTCTATATTCAAATTCGAAATATTTTAAGTTCGTTAAATTCGATCAACCTAAAGTGATTCGTGTTTAATCAGAATTCTGACCTAAAATATTGTATACATAATATATCTCACTTTTTTTAATATTGCATTGTACAAATGCATCCCATCTTAAAAAGAAAAACATCTAGAACCCCGATTACAAAAAAAAAATACTCATACATCAAAATAAACCAAATTCAAAAACAGCCTTACGCAGAACGAATCGTTCACAATAGATATTTTCTAAAACACGATTTGGACATGCTACAATTTTTTTTCATTCATTTATTCCCATTCTTATATTTTTTTTGCATGTGCGAAAAAGTAACGCGTAAATCTTTTAAAACACATTCCTTTACGTTTAAATTATATAATATATTTGCACATTATTCTTATGGTAATAAGGTGTAAGTAAAAAAAAACGTACGCCCTTTTCAAATGACCATTTAAATATAGATTTTCGCACGGTGTCACATGTTGCACTAAATTCCCCTAGCTAAAATATTGTTTACATATTATATACATTACATATATAGTATATGTACGTACTTTAGATTACTTTGATATATTGTAGACTCTTATACATTTACTCATTCGCCCTTTAAAATTCGTCTTATAAACATAATAATATGCTAGAATCGATCATTTTCAATTCAAAGCCATTGCATATTTTATGGAGATTCGAAAACGAAGAAGTTTAGTGTTGTTCATGGTAGGCGAATGTAAACAACTCCTTAAAAAAATCAGCAAACATCGAGCAAACTGGATCGGTCACAATATCAAGCACCCAGGCCTGCTTACTACCATCGTGGAGGGCATGACCGAAAGCAGAAATGGTAGAGGCCGACCAAGAGACACCTCTATGAATCAAATGAAGAAAGGCATGAACTACTGTGGCACTTTTGTAGAATTAAAGAGACTAGTAGATAATACGGAGGAATGGAGAAGAAAATCCAAATTTGTAACCAGACCAATCCAATATTGTAACTCACTATATATACTTTCTCAGGTGGTATGTTTTTATTTTAAAGAAATGCATGGTATTTTTATGTAGGTATAATGTCTTTGCTTCCAACTAACCCAGCGTTGTACCTGAAGTCTAATGCTAAAAATGCTAATTCATACGAGTGGAATAAAAAAAAATCTATAAGGTATTGTGCCCTTATTCTCAGGTGTGCAATTGAGATTTGAGACGGCAGAGATTCATAAATCTAAGGATCCTTTTTTGGAAAATGAATAGTCCTTGAATCTTGCCAATGCCATTGCAAATTTTCAATGAAATATCTTAGTTCCTTACGGTAATATCCCTGTTTTGTTTGAAAGTTCGATGTTATACTTAGTTGGGATTTTAATTTTGGTATCAATGTTAGTTGCAAAGTGTTTTTAAAATGTTGACATTTGTATTTTCTGAATAAAGAAAATTGACATTGAATGTAAATATTGAAGAAGACACAATCAAAAGTTTTTAATAATTGTATCACAAACATGCCGTTTTGGTTTATGGGCCATTGTTTCAACTACATCTTCAGTTATCATTTTGATTATAAACGATTTTTTTCCGCTTGAATACGTTTTACAACTTCCGTATTTTCGCAATAGTGGTATATTTTGTAGAGATATTAATTTTGTAAATAAAAATGTGTTTTACGATAATACTCATATCTTTACGATCCGTTCTGCGCTGTGTTCCCCTATTGTGGATAAGGGTAGTAATTTGCGGTTTAGTTTTAAAGATTAAAAATAATATATACTTATGAACTTCTTGTCAATCTATCTATAACATCACAGCCTTACAAGTGGGGTAGCCAGTGGACTAGCTGCGTGTAAATACGCAAACATTCTCTCCGTGCCAATAAAAATAAGTAAAGATGCAACAAATAGCATATTGGATCGAATATCTAATACCGAATATTATGCAAGATCATGTGCCGAATTACCGAATATTCGGCAAAACAATTTAGTGAGAGCGTGCGGTACTCCCGACCGCGCATCTTCGTGTTGGTACATCATAACATAACACATAACATAACACATATAGACAATTCACACAGACCGAGCTAGTCCCAAACTAAGATATGAATCTTGTATTATGGGTACTAACATGGCGATACACATATACAATGCACTAAACACATATACATGTAACACCCAGACCCAGGACAATCTGAAAAAGGTCATTCTTCATTTTGCCCTGGCCGGGAATCGAACCCGGTACCTCGTGACTCAAAGGCAAGTGCGTTGACCTCCGCGCCACACCGGTCGTCATACCGGTCACCGGTCACCGGTCATCATCATAGACATAATGTGTACTAGATTTGCAGTGTGGTACATTTTTTCAAAATTAATGTGTTCAAACATTAATAATAACTTATAAATAATTAAATTGAAGTGGGCGAAAACGTTAGAGTTAAGTGAAAATATAAGTGTTTTATCAGTGTTTTAATTATTTATAAGTTATTAAATATGAATTTTCACAGTGTTAACACAAACACCCTTCAACAATTAATAATAACAATAATATTATGTTGTTTCATTCCATATCAAATTAAATGAATTAATTAGATATTTGAGGATTAATAAAATTATGCATCTGCAGCTGACAAATAATAAAATATAGCCTATCAAATGAAGATATTTTTTTACAGACTGAAATTATTCCAAATATTATGACAGTTATGATGTTTGGAAACTTGAAACTTCATATAATTGCCTCTCCTGCACATTTATTGCAATGTGACTCCCGTGGTTTATCCTTTAAGGTACAGAAAGGTATACATTCAAATTAAATACAATCAATATACAGAGGGCGAGTTTATCGCAAAGGCGCGATCTCTTCCAACTAACCCAAAATAATACCGAATAGTTGCCTAATATTCGTTGTATCTCTAAAAATAAGTCATTCAGGGTGGGTGGAACATAAAATCGCTAATTTCAAGTTGTTAAATGTTTATTCGTGATGTTTTATGAACACTTGTCTTTTAAACCTGAAAAACTTACAGAAAAGAGTGGAATACTTTGCGGGGACCTGCTTTTTTTTAAATATAAACTTTCTTTCAATGGGCCACTTGCAGATTTTTTTTTATTACATAAAATTGTAAATTAGTATAAAAGAAACACAACCACAATTTTTTTTTTTTTTTTTCTTAGTTATTAGCTTTTAAAAATTGGATTTTCTCGGAATGATCAAAAACGATATGGCGGCGCTGTGACGTCACGGAGTCCCATGTGTGTATGAGATTATAATCTGTGGTTGCGAAAGTTACTATGAATCACCGGACTCCGTGACGTCATCAGCTGTTTAGAGTGTTTTGACAAATGTCAAAAATTTTGGGTTTTATTTTTGGAAATTCTCCATAATTTAGATATTTAAAAAATTTTAACTGACGTATTTGTGTTTTCCGACCTCAAATTTACTGAATTCGATCATTTTAATTAAAATCCCCACGACTGCAAGTGGCCCATTCATTGGTTTACTATGTAATATATTATTTAAAGTAAATAAGTACCTATAACACTGGACTTGCTTTGGTCGAGAGCTGTTTCTTCATCTCCAATTGTTGTCATTTTGTATATGTGGTTTATACTTTAATATGTATGCTGTAGACACGCCTAATTGGTGGGTTGGCCTGATCAGATCAACATTATTTTCTCTCTTTTTATTTTTCATATATGTTTTGTCAACCTACTGTGTGTGTCTCTATGTAATAAATAAATAAATTAACACTAATACAACATCATTCGTCATGGTTCGAAAAATAAATAAATAAATAATAACAAAAATATCTTTTATCAATAAAATATATTTTTAAGTAGATAAATTTGATACATTATATACTTATTTATTCTCACCATAAACCTTGTTAAATTAAAACCAGTTTTATTTATTGAATTTTCTTTTACAATATCTACTTTAAAAACCAAAGGTCGAAAGGTCCCGATTGAGAATACTTACCCCAGCTTACCCAGCGCTTATAGAATATGTAGCCGCAAGATAGTTGAGTTGGTCAGATAACGAAATGACTAAGCGGTTAGAAAAACGCTAGGATTTAATTACTACTCAATGTAATAAACATGCGTGTCACCCTCTTCTTGGCAAAAAATAATAATAATACATTCAAGATGGATGAAAATAAACCTTATCTATATCTATCAATCTATACTATCACGGTAGGTATATCCCACATGTAGGGAACCCAGCTACATGTAATTAACATGCAAGCCGTCCTCCCCATGCCAACAAAAAATAAGACATTAAGGATGGAAAATATCTTTATTTTTCGAACACTTGCCTTTTACAGGACACTCGAAAACTTGCAAAAAAGAGTGGAAGGCCTTTTCTTCGCTGGACACTATTGATTATTAGATTTTTTTCCAATATTATTAACTTTCTCTTTATCTATTTATACTATCTTGGCATCATCCGCGAGTGGGGTAGCCAGGAGACTAAAAGATTGCTTATTACAAAATAAAAATGCAGCTACAATATAATTATATATATATCATGTGAACTAACAAAATTTAAAAAAAAATCAAGAATTGGTATAACGATGTGCATGTAAAAATAAAAAAACATTTAATTTTCACCTCTATTCTTAAATATCATAAAGACGAAAATCCCTCGTTGCTATGTGTATCAAAAAAGGGTGATATCTTGTATGTAGTGTAACGCACAGTGGGAAATATTGACAACAATGAATGCCATAAATAAATTATTTCACAAAATCAGGTCTAGGTTTTAATAATTGCATTGTTGTGTAACTTCCTTGTATATTTCGATTAAGAATATAATTCTATTCTTTATAAAGGGGGGGCTATGTTTTGTATACGAGAATTTTTTTGTGTAAAAATCATTACTTTTCATTTTTTTTTTATTGGAGATTAATAATGTTACTTTTTTTAATAATAAATTCTCACTTGTTTCGCAAAAATAAATATCTGTATAAGTATACTATATATTATTTTAAAACTAGGAAGGTCATGGGAATTTTTGTGTTATTTTAGTCTTTTTCGCTTTTTTACTAAAATAAATGATGATTTAAAATGTATTTCATTTTGCTACGGTAGTTTTTAAATATCTCTTTTAAGCATTATTGTTATTTATGTAACCATTTTAATTATATCTGCTTCATTCATATCCTAACATTTGGAGTAGACAGTGGATGCGCTGATTATGAAACGAAAATAAAACGATGAAGTTTTTTTTAAGTTTTAATGAAGATCTCGAATGGAGAACCAAGCTTACACATAGTAACATTATGCAAAATGTAATTGGAAGAAGCGAGAAAAACATCTCAACGTTTAAGAGCTGGCTCTTGGCTGGCTTAAGTGATCACTTTCGGTGTCCATCGAAAACGTTCACCAATTCCTCCATTCTCACTGTTATGATATAAGGTACTCTAATACAGAAACATTTAATGCAAAACATAGTATGCTACCAATTCGTTAGCGTTGGGACGCTTTTCTCACATCTTCCGATTAGATTTTGCACAATGTTACATGATGTAAACATGGATCTCCAATTGAGATGTCAGCAGCCCTACTCATGACACAATCTAAATACGATCTTATCTTGTTTGCATCTTAAAATGGCGAATTGATACTCTTGAACACGTCAAATCTTAATAGCAATCTAAATTCTAAATACGATCTTAAACAACTGTCAAAGTTAAGACTACTGATTGGTTTTATCATCTGCATGTTGTGCCCAAATCCAGTCAAACAATAAAAAAAATTCTAAGCATTTAATGATGATCTTATTTCAAACTGTATAATAAATAAAAAATGTTTTATTTATATCTATTTTTTTTCTATTTTTCTAGGTATGTTAACGAACTTCATCGCTGTTTTAACCCACCCAAGAAAGTTTACCACCCATGTCGTAAGTATGCATATTTCTACCTCCAGAGCTTAGGCAGGCTGCAGACCTTGATACGGCTGAAAAACTTTTTATTTTACTAAATATTATTGACAATAATAATTATTCTATGCTTTTACATTCTTGACGTGGATAAATATATTATCATTGTATCCGAAATATGTAAATGTAAGTACTTAGTTCAGTCTCCTATCATTATATTATAGCATCTGACATGGATACCAGTGCTATATCTATTCGAGATTCTCATTTATTCCATTTATTTATTTTATATATTTAAATGATAAACTGTATACAGTGTCCTAAAGCTGCTTTGGTACAGAAATAATAATTATAATAAGTATTATACTAAGAATGCAGTTACATATTAGAAATTTGGTCATAGATTCTAGTAAATGTTTTAGTGTGTGATAGTACTTGTCAAAATACGAGATGTCATATATTTTAAATATTTTTTTGTTCTCCGTTTCTTTAATGTTAATTTCTATTGTTTTTACATTAAATAATGTTTTCAATGGTAAAATGAAAAGTAATGTTTGACTTTTATTGTAATGCCATATACGAAAAAAGCTTTGTGCCATTGGTGATTGAATAAATGCATAATATACATAATAATATAAATCTGTCTCAGTTTTGAAAACTGTATAAATAAAACTTTGGCTGATTAGAATGTCGTTTGTGTCTGTATTTTTCAACATACATACATACGTCTTCAGTGGCGTAGCTAGGGTCATCTGCGCCCGGGGACAAATTTTGCGCCCCTTCTCGGAGTCCCCAAGAAATTTTTGAAATTTTACGGTTTATACGGTTCATTTTCGAAGCATGAAGCATTATGAAGAATATTTGAACCCGAACTGATTTTTGTTAAAAAAAAAACGCCGTCCTGCATTGTACATGTGTCATTTTGTTTATGAGTAGAATGGTGCCCCTTAATGCTCAATGGGGGCGCTAAAATAGTGTTTGCTAATTGGTTTGTAATGAAAATATTTATGGAGCTCCAAAATTTAATCTTGCAAACGTATTTGGGATACATTAGTTTATATCAAAATAAAATTTAAAAAATAGTTTCAATACTCATTTTGGCGCCCGGGGACATATGTCCCCCCCTGCCCCCCCCCCCCCCCTAGCTACGCCACTGTACGTCTTGACTTAACCTAGTTGAGTTGAGGAACCATTAAAGCTTCTTTGCAAAGACCTATCATCTATCCTTGTTTCCGGGACTGGGTATTTTGAACATTAAAACTGATTACTATAATTAGACATTTCCGATAGTGAATTACTTGGATTTGAACGCATTTATTTTTCCTAATAATTCAACTTTACCGTATATGTCAAGAATAAATAAATAAATATTATTTCATTGTGTATATACTCGTAGAACTTTCAAATTGTTTTCTTACGTTGTCAATCTGCACAATGGGTGTAAACCATGCAATTACACGTTAAAATTATAGACTTTAAAAAGAAACTACCTATTTAATGTTGTTTACGAATTTTTTCGACTCGATTCTTGTTAACTTGTCAAAAATATTTTTAAAACAACATCTGTGTCGGATTAAACTTTCGCCTTTCATTGTAAATGATGACGGAAATCGATTTCTTAAAATATATGTTTAAAATTAATGGATTAAACACCTTATTCTTGGTAATCGGTTCGATAGGAAATATAAAAAAAAAATAACTAACGATTTTTAAAATGCTTCTATAGCTGTTCTAGATATAACGACTTGTCAGCCATCTGTTGAAGAAATCGTTTCTTATTTATATCTACATGACAAGTAAATTAATAATTGCTGTATTGT
Organism: Athripsodes cinereus; assembly: GCA_947579605.1. NCBI lineage: Eukaryota > Metazoa > Arthropoda > Insecta > Trichoptera > Leptoceridae > Athripsodes > Athripsodes cinereus. Next base: position 8,235,100 of record OX388325.1, on the reverse strand, counting down.
GTGATTGTTCGTATGGATGCCTACTAACTTGAATTGTCTATAAATAGTGCCCATCCATTTATTTATACATGGTTGTTTTTATTGATGATATTTGGTTGCATTTTTGTTGTTGTTATTATTTTGGTTATATATATTTGAATTACTTAACACCAATTTGTGAATTTGTATGTTTATATATGTATATATATTGTAAATGGCTATATGAGCCGTAAATTGAATAAATAAATAAATAAATAAATAAATAAATAACTACTTTTCTTTTATTGGAAGCTTTTTTGTATAAAATAATTATTAAGTTATAGGTACAAAGAGTAATTTTTTTTTAAAAAAAGATACCTATATCTGGGGTTGTTATAAACCCAAATACAACCTTATACACCTTTCACACTAAGCTAAAAGCTTGTGCCGTGAAAGGGGAGTTTTATTATTAATATAAAGCCAAAAAAGCAGTCAAAAAATAAAATAATGCAAAACAGAAGTAAATATAGAGTAATTAATAAATGTCAAGTCAAAAAATAACATAATACAAATCAGAAGTCAATGGGAAACAATAAGTCTACAGTAAATAAATTATTCATGTTAATACAAACAAGCATGAATATGTCAGGGAAGAAAACAACAATTTGTACAAAAAAAACTTAATGCTATTAGGAAAATAAGAATGTCTACAGGTGAGAAAATAAAGTACAAAATAAATAGGTACGAATTAAATTATTACAAAATAGAATGGAATGAGAAATTCAATATAAAGTCAATAACAAAGTCAATTCAAAATCAAGAAAAAAGAAAATAAAATTAAGTAAAATAAAATTGTCAAAGTGTATATACAATACATTGATTAATAAAAAGATATAATGTGTAAAAAACACAATTTGAAATCACTTTATGCATGACAAATAAATATACAGAGAAGTAACGTATTCCAATATAATGAGGTATGTATCATTCTATCCAACGATCCAATGTGCCCAAATTGTAATATTGCCACCCATTTTAAATGTCTTTAACTTTTATTGACACAGAAAGAAAGACTTTTATGTTTGTTACATGTAATATTAATCCGTTGACTACCTCACTTGTGTAAAGGGATGTGATTGGATGAAGTATAGTCATATTATAATAAAATGAATAATTACTAATATTGTTTTAGTGTTCGTGTTTAGTGTAAAGGCAGGTGTTCGAAAAAACTAAGACGTACATCTTAAATTCGGCGATGAGGTTTGCCACTCATCCTGAATGTCTTGATTTTATATTGGCACGAAGAGGACAGTTTGCATGTTTCTTGCATGCGGTTGGTCTGCTGGCTACCCCACTTGTGGGATATGCCGTGATGGTATAGTAGTAGTAGTAATAGTAGTAGTAGTAGTTTTAGTGTTACTTTTGAGTATATGACTAACGCATGACCGGTTTCGGGGACTCCGAGAACGCCATCATCAGGTGCTGATCTATACTGAATAAAACACATAAAATTAAAGAGGCTTAGTCAGCCTATTTAAGACACTAATAAACTTACCTACTTATACAGCATTGCTTTATATAAAAATCTAATTTTACATGCAACATAAATTCAAAGTCATTTAGCATTAGTTGTAGGCATAAAACGTATAATTTTATCATTGTCGTTTTACAAATCATATTTTTTTTTATCAAGATATCTTGTCATAGATCATTGATCAATAATTTGTGTAATTATTGAAGATAAATCGTAAACCATTAATCCAAAAAAATCTATTCATCATTTTATAGAGATCGATAAAAAAAAACGAATCGCAATAAAAATCGTATCATGCGCATGAGTGGATGCGAATTTTTCATACAAGAAACTGCATATTGTAAATTTAGATCATTTATATTGATGGAACATAAGACTCTTTACACCCTGATTTTATAAAAAATAAAAAAAAGTAAAATTGTGTAATGAGTACCTACCTACATATCAAATATTAGTTCTTTTAAATTGATATTAAATTTGAATTATTGAATTCATATTATTTTCGTGAAGCACTCAGCAAAGAATTGGCCTCCCATTGGTAAATTATTAGGTCTCCTGTATAAGGCAGGTGATCAAAAAATAGAAACATTTTACATCTCCAATTCAGCAATGAGGTTTGTCACCCATTCTGTATGCCTCAACTTTTCTGGCACGGAGAGAATAGCTTGTATTTTTATTACATGCAATTGTTATGCTGGCTTCGTCAATTGTGGGATATGCAGTGATGGTAAAGTAGTTGTAGTAGTAAATTGATATTATACCTCATTACATTACATAAAAACAGGTTCAAACAAAATTTGAAAATAATCTGAAAGAAGGGATGTAATAAAACGGGGGCTACGTAGCTCGATCACGTGGATCACATTCTCAAGGACGGCCGGCGACTTGAGTAAGAGAGATCGAAATGCATGTATAAGAAATTACATGAACGTACAGGAAGCGAAAGAAGTAATATGTAAGGATAGATCTGAATGGCGTTTCGTCCTCTCTGAGTATCCCACTTGGCATACCTACGGCATGAGGGGATAATAGAAAGAAGATTAATATAAAAATAACGCATTCTCAAAAAGTGCTGTTTTATATGAAGACTTAAATACAAAGAAAGCACACATACATCTAGAATCCGAATAAGTTGGGCGTGTTTATGTTTCACAATAAATAAATCTACACGCTTGATAGAAAAATATCAATAGAAAAAAATCGAATTATTTTATTATTTAATGTAATCAAAAATAAAGGGTGATTTTTTGACGCTGTCAGATTGCCAATAAACTAAATCTCTTCTCTTGAACCGATATTATTTATAATATATAATATGTAAGAATTACGCCTCTTAAAATTGAATGAAAATTCCCCTGTGCGTTGATGTAATTTTATACCATACACAATAATAAAATTTCCTATAATGTATTATGCGAAATTTTGTGAGGCTAGATGTGCAATTATGAAATTCTTTTGAATATTGATGACATGTATCGAATGCTGGAAATATTGGAAGGGTTGATTGGAAGAAAAGGTTGAAATACTCGAGCGTTACATAAACCTATTCATTATAAATAGTAAACCTTTTCAATATATTATAATTACCTAATAATATGTTGGTTAATACTATTTAGTAATCTCTGCCGAGCATAATCTCCTTCCGTGGACATAGGGCAGAAACGAGTTTCCTCGAATAGGTAAGAGGGTCTCTGCGCCTCTTCACACGATATTTCTAGCGTCCCGATGCCGTTGTCATAGGAACACCGTATTGTGAAAGAAGGACGTCTCAACTGTCGGAAACTTTGTGAACGAAAGAACAATACTTTTTTGACAAGCAATAATTTTAAAATCTTATAAAAACATGAGCCAGCCAAGACCCTTGTCTCTCCAGCTGACTATCTTTGCTGAGTGCGTAAGCGCACAAAATCTTTTTGTGAAATGCTCATCCAAACATAACATTCTAAATCCTCAAAATAATAGAATATCCAGAAGAATAAATGAATATTTATTTCAGAAATGAGTAATTGTAAATTTATTTATTTCCGAAATTCATGGCCTGAGCCTTTTACATGTTTAGAATTGTATACACACAATACAATCATGTATACAAAAGTATTATTTAACAAATAGACATGAAACAATTAGATTTATAATTACAAAACAAGAGTAACAATGCAAGCACTGCATTAAGAAAAGTGATACTACAACACAGCTTATAAGACAGGAATAGGAACAGCAGGGTTACTCTTAATACAATCTAAATACGACCTTAATCTTATCTTGATCTCATAGACATACCTTTATTTGATCTTAGTTATACGATGCGCAAAGTGACTATATAGTCAAAAATACGTGCATACCTATCTCACGGTATTTTGACTGTATTCCCTTCGCGCGTCGTATGACTAAGATCAAGACAAGATCATATATTTAGATTTTGTCAAGAGTAAGCCTGCAGTATAAAAATAATTATAATGAGAAAGATAATAAATCTCGTCAAGTTGTACACATTGGCCAAAACTCACCAGCAAAATATAACATAAAATAATAACAAGTTTCGGTAAAAAATATTAATAAATATGTACCTATGCTTAGAATGTAAAAAAAATCAAACAATAAAAACTGGAATACAAGCAAAATCCTCCCCATTATTGTCTCTAAAGGATTCTCTCATAACTTTCACACAAACAGGCATAAAAAAATATTGATCCTTGTTGCTAAGGAGAATAAATTTTAAAAAAATGCGGAACTGAATTCTTGCCTTCTATTTAACCCCGTTGACCCAATGTGCAAAAAATATACTTAAATACATTTTTTCGCTGACCTTTTATGCACACAAATCACCGAGAGACTAAATGTCTTTAGTGACTCTTCTCTTTTATGACCAGTTGTAGGATGGCAACAGCAGCAACTCACTGTTAACAGTATTTTATTTAAAAAAATGGGAAAGCCAACAGAGCAGCCGCACAAATATGCAAGCTATCTTCATATCTGTGCAAACATAAAATTAGACATTCAGGATGGGTAGGGCATGCCTTATCACTGCTTAATTAAGACTTTAAATTTAGTGCACTTGCTTTTTTACAGGACACTGGAAGACTTATGGAAAAAGTTGGAGACTAAATTCTTTGTCGAATGGTTCACGATTTACTTAAAAACAAATTGATATTCCAACTGTGAGATTGCAACCATTGGCGTTATTTCAACTTTAGGAATTCCTTCCAAGATACTTAAAGTATTTTTAGTATTATTCAATTTACAAAATTCACATAAATTTCAAATTACTTACACTTTTTCCATACCGGACATCGGCGCAATTATAAGTTACTTTGTATTTAAAGTAATACAATAATATTATGTTTTTGAAATATTCTTTTTTTTACATTTTGACGTTAAAGTTTTGACCGCTTCTCCCCTATTTCACAAACAGGGTTGCCATCTGCATTCTTTGATAGAATATTGTACTCTTTTTCGTGGAAGTGTACATTTTTGTTTTATTTGACACATCAACAGAGTTTTTACAAATATAACACATACAATTATTTAGCAACATTAGTCCACATACTACTGATAGCGCAATACATTTACAAATTTAAAACAACACACATTAAGAAAATATAAAATACTATTATCTACGATACCGAAAGAGTTCGCTACACTCGAAAAGAAAATATTCTTTAACTACTCCTACTATGGGTTAGTTGGAAGATATTGCTTCTGCGATAAATTCTCCCATTGCACAATATCATTTAAATATTTTGACTTATCACTAACTAAAGTTAAATACTGCACAAGAGCAAGATTGCTATTTATATTGTAAGAATGTAAGGTTTGTCACTCATTTGGAACGTCTAAGCTTTATTACACTTCTTACATATCGAATATCTGTCAAAAGTCTACAAGGTGTCCAACATTATTTGATTGCTATTAAAATATATAATCAGTAATGGCATTAGTTACTCCACAAATTTCATAAAATACAAGACTTTCATTAGGTACATGTAATGCGTTTGTTGTCACATATATATATGAAATAGATGGATATTAACGATTAAAAGATTAACGAGTTAATCAATGTCCGTTAAAAAAATTAACTTTTACTTTAATCTAAAAATTGTAAACGTTTTCTTTCGTTGCATTGAGTCCGTTATCTATTGGGAGAGGGATCCTCAGTACAAGTTTAAAAAACGAATTACAAAGTTAAAATTATATTTATTAATTTATTTATTCATTCTTTAACTTTGTAACAACTTAAGTATGTTTTTTTTATTGTGCAATAAAGTTTATAATTTATTATTCTTACTACTACTTCTATCCCATCACAGCATATTCCACAAGTAGGGTAGCCAGCAGACCAACTGCATAATTAATTATAATGAACATTCAAGCTGTCCTCTCTCTGCCGGCAAAATATTAGGACGTTTAGGATGCATGGAAAACCTCATCACTGAATTTAAAATTCTTTAACTAAAATACTTCAAATTTTTTAAACCTAACCTTTTCAAAAGAAAATCTGCCAACGGAGTGCGGGGGGTATAAATTTTAAGTGATAGATAATTATAATTTTCAAAAGGACAATACTTAAGATTTGTACTACCGAAATAAAAAAATACTTAGTCGTCCTAAAAAAGGTGACAACCCTAATCGCAGTCATTGTGCATTGTCGCACAATGGATTACATCAACGAAAAATGGGAGATTTATTTTATATAATTTTGTATTATATTGATTCGGAATGGACTTGGTTTATTAGACTTTTATGTTTTTCTGAAGATGTGCGTGTCCGTCCGAAACTTCCTGTCAGCCCCCCATTGTGACTGTTTCGTTATTTATTGAAATCATAATAATAGAAATATACTTTTGTACAAAGCGGAAACATAATTCTTAAGTATGTACTTTACTTAAACACGGAACATCTATCCATTTAGAATCCGGGTTAGTTGGAAGTTATCGTCATCTAGCGATAAACTCGCCCTCTGAACATAGAATTGTATATCTGATAATTTTATAATCATCATCTCCGTCGGTCCCTCAATCCTGAGGATCGTGACCATCATGCTTCATTCTGTAAACCATCTGTCTCCATGTTGAGCGATCCTCCGCCATGTGTAAGGCCCCGTGAAGTGAGCTCTGTGTGGCCTCCTTAATTTGGTCGCTCCATCTTATTGGCACTCTGCCCCTACTCGAAAACTTACAGAAGAGAGTGGATGGCCTATCTATGCACAATGGGCAAGTTGATCGCAGAGACGCGATATCTTCCAACTAACCCAAATTACTTTCCTAATTTAAATTTGCTTAAGGGCCCCGTTTAGCAAAAACGGTAAAATATTCTATTTTCAACAAATTTGATAGAAAAACTGCCAAAACTTGTTGACCCTTGCGAACATATATTGATTTGATAAAACAAAAAATCAAATATTTATTACCAATATTAGTTTTTTACTGAAAAATAAATAAATCGCAGACTGACGAGATTTATTTAGGTACTCTTTGTTATATCAAAATACAAATTATTTGTAAAATATATATATTTTTTATTCATCCAATCAAGCATATAAATACTATAGATTTTAGCAAACTTTTTTTAGTATACAAAAAATATGAGAAATTTTATCAAAAAAAATATTTTTTAAGTCGGTCAATATCCATAAAAAAAAACAAAAAAAAATAGAATTTTTTGTTCTATAATTGTAATAACTATCTATATATTCTCAATATTAAAATAAATATATGAAAATTTGTAGGATTCTCGTGCATTTATGTACCAAACACACCCCCGAATTCGATATTTAGAAATATGCTTTTTTATAATCGAATACTATGAAGCTAAAATCGAGTTTTTTTTAAAAGTTAAAGTTTGATATTGGTAATTAACACTTGTTTTCATATTTTATCAAATCAAAATGTTCGAAGGGTCAACAAGTTTTGAGAGTTTGTGTACCACACTTGTTAAAAATTGAATGTTTTATCGTTTTTGTTTAAAGGGCCCCTTAATCTTCGTTTTAAGAACTACTTTCTTAAAAACCTCGTCACTAACACACACATATAATGATTATGTGTATTTAATTTTTTACTCCAATACTTTTTATGTCTTTGTTAAATATACAGGATGTAAAATTCATAAGCACAAGTAGGAAAGAAACCATTAGCAGCGTAATACTATGGAGTGTAACTACATATTTTTATTATTATTAATTTTGAAACATACGTTCTAAGAAAATTAGGTGTTGCTTGGTCAATGGTTAAAATTTAGTCTACGACTTCTGAGCCATCTTGGTGTGAAGAAATTCCTTCAACGTATATAATAGTGACGTCACTCTAGTGAAATACTTGACAACTTTTATAGTACTCTACATGGGGTACTGACTATACTGTCTACTAAGCACTGGATTCTATTCGTATCTAACTTCATTATAGTACAAAACGTCAATAAAATTGACAGTAGCTGATGATTTAGGGTCCTTGTCATTTTTATTATAAGCAAGTGTGGTTTTACTCGGCTTCGTTCGTGAAATAAACATCAAATTGACAAATTAACATTTTATGCATTTGAAGCATACAAGTCATAGATTTTTATTTATAATACCTAGATGGAGTACTCGTATGTATTTTCATTGCAATAAAGTGAGGCACCATTTTTCGGCACTTTTGACAGAACGGTTGGCGAATAGAAGTGTGGTAAATCGCTAAAAACGTCGACAAGAACTTCAAAAAATGTCCAATTACGTTTATATACATGTAAAAATGATATATTTTTATAAAAATGCGAGAAATAGTCCATAAAATGTAGAAAACACCACTCGCTTTCGCCAACCGTTCTGTCAAAAATTCATAGATTTTTAGCCTCACTTTTGTAAACGAGTCAGGGTTGTAGGTTTTGTATGGAATTCTGTAATACAAGTACTTTCCTACAAATAAAATTGGTGGAAATTATTTTTAAACTGGCAATACCATTATTCGAATATTTTGACACATTCTATTATGATTTGATGATGATAATTATAATGTTTTTTTGCAAACAATTATTCCATACATCATACATTAAGATAATAACAAAATGTTTTAACTCCATCTTGTCATATATTTATTTATTTATACATTCTTTACTGTACATTGATCACAATATATACAACTTAATAGAAAAATGCATTCAAATTAGAAATAATAAATAAACAGAGGGCGAGTTTATCGCAAAGGCGCGTTCTTCCAACTAACCCAAATTTAAAAATAAAAATATTCAATAAATTGAAATAATAAAATGTTGCGTGTATGTTCGATTCCCATGTTAACCTGAAAACACTAATACAGTGTCTGCCAATAGTAAAGATATTTATTCATAATATTTTTAGTCTAAAATCTGCCCAAAGTATTAGACCTCGAATAGTGCATTATTTTTTCTCTATTTTGTGTAATCATTGTGCCTATTGAGGACATAATATTATAAATATACAAACGAACACAAACATTTAATAGTTCATCTTTTATCTATGGTTTAATACGCAAGACGAACGAACAATAGAAGCGGATTGACATGACAGGCGATGGTAACATGTATATCATATTGATCCCTTCAAAAATTTTATAGAAAATCGCATTGTTTTGTCAAGTAAAAACATCTGCTAGTTACTGCTTACCTCTCTACTACCTCTTGTGAACTTCTTTTGTCTTCTTTTATAACGAAATCATTGCAAATTTATTACACATTTGGGGATAGGGATCTTAATGTAAGAATGGGGATAAGATTTGACCTATCAATCCGTGAAGTATTTTGCAATAATAAAATAGATACAAAATTATCGACTAGAATGGGAAGCTGCTTGGTATGGGCAAACGAGACCCTTATTAAATAATTGTGGATGTTGTGATTCATTCATACCATCACGGCATTGCCATAAATGAAGTAGCCAATGAAACATACATACATAGACAATGAATACATACATAGACAATGAATGAACAAACTAAGATGAATCTTGTATTATGGGTAATAACGCGACGATACACACATATACAATGCACTAAACACATATACATGTAACACCCAGACCCAGGACAATTTGAAAATGATCATTGTTTACTTTGTCCTGGCTGGGAATCGAACCCGGGACCTCGTGACTCAAAGGCAAGAGCGTTACCTCCGTGCCACAACGGCCGCCAAACAGCATCATGTAATAAATTATATTATGTAAGTCGTATCCATAGTTCCCCGTGGCAATACAAGTTACGGCATTCAGAATGGGTGGGATGTGTACTGCTGAATGGAAGATAATAATTAGACTATTTATTTCAGTACTAAAAAACACAGATAAAATAGGCGTATATTGCCTGGACCTGGAGGTAGTGATGTGGAATTCTCAAGAAATAATTTTTTGAGAAATTTACCGAGAAATTTCTTGGTAAATTTCTCGGTAAAATTTCCTGAATTTTTTTATTTTTTCATTTAACAGTATAATAATAAATACTTTATTCAATCAATCAATAACAATGTACAATTAATGTTTAGACAATTTATCACCAATATGGCTACAATTAATTATGGAAACAAAAAAATGTTAGGTACTTACATAAAAAAAGTGCTAATAACTGATGAAAAATCTTGATGTTTGACATCCCACAGCCCATATTTAAGTTTGAAAAAAATTGCAGGTACGTACGTGGAAAAAAGTGTTAATAACCTCTGATTTGGGCCTTAATCAGCCCCACATATTTTTGGATCAATCAGGTTGGCTGCGAAGTGTACTGGGAGAAAGGTCATAATACCACTAAGAAAAATTATGGAGAGAAATTTCTCGTTCTCGATAAATTTCTTTGGAGAATTTTCTCTTCTCACATCACTACCTGGAGGCAATCTTATGTATGTAGCTAACTTGTAAACTAGTACGTGAAAAACATTGTTTTTTTTATGAACGGAGTACAAAACACTTGGGATACGGCGTCAGGGTATTGATAGATAGATATGTAGATATTTAGCTTTTTTTTGTAGGCATACGGTGCTTTTTGCATGTACAAAAAGCACGCCATTGCCGAGCACCCTTTATTATGTGACTTAACATGACTCAAAGATTGATAAACACATATTATGTGTTCATTTACTAAATAGTTTGTAAGCTATCGAGTGTCTTGTATAAGGCAGGTGGTTGAATAAAAATATACATTTTACATCCTAGACATGCTATACCTACTCATTTCCGAATGTCCCATAATAGACAGATACCTATTTGTAAAATATTACATACTTGACATTTTCAATTTAGTAATTTATGAGGTCGCCACCTATTCTGAATGTCTTATTTTTTTGTTGGCACAGAGAAGACAGTTTGCATCTTTATTACATGCGACTGATCTTCTGATTACCCCACTTGTAGGATATGCTGTGATGGTATAGTGTAGTATTAGTATTTAAAGTCATTGCACCAGTGTTTGTACACAATAAGAAATTTGTCACAATTTCGCTTCATATTTCCTATGTTTTTTTAGAAAATGGTTACTTTTTCTTGAATTTAAGTAGCTGGTTATCCTATAAATATGATAACCTACCTATATTTATCAAATGTATCACTACACATTTTTAATATTTTTTTAATTAATTGAGTTGGTGATATATAGTGTTTGTCACAATTTCACCAGTTATTGACACATAAAACTCCAGTGTTTGACACATAGAAAAAATAATATTTCATAGTAGTAAAGTAAATAAATAAACTGAGACTGTTTAAAATGTTTATTAGAAATAAAAACAAACATATTTAGGTACTTTATAATATTATTGAAAAGTATATAGGTACCTAACTAAACTTAAAAAAAAAAAATTGCGGACTTTATGGTCAAATCTCATTTGAAAAGACAAAAGTAAAATATAAATTAATGTGCTTCTGAGTACTTCGTATCTTCTGGATGCTTGCATTGGAGACATGCCGTTTTTGACAGTATCTACTACACTCTTCATATTCTCTTTATCCCAAAGGAATTTGGGTTTTTTGTTTGGAGCCATGTGTCACAAACACATAAATTTACCACTATTTATCACAAAAAGTTTAAATTCATAACTTGAGTTTCAAATACCTTCCCTCACTGATGATGTTAATAGAAAAAATAAATAAATAAAAATATTTGGTAGAAGTGGCAAACACTGGATTTCTTATAAACCCTAGTAATTGACACTTTGTCAAAGACTGGAGAATTAGTATTAAATACGACTCCAGTGATTGACACTGCTAATAATGCACTCAAAATTACTAAATTCAAGAAATATGGCAATCAACACATTATTCAAAACAATAATGACTATGATAAATACTAATCAACCAAAAAAATAACATCTTGAAAAAGATGTATGTAGATTATAATACCCTTGTCCTTATCTGGATTAATAAGAAATTAGAAAAAACATGCCTTGTGTTAGAATATTTTTTTTTCAAGCAGCATGCGTAATAAGAACCACCACTAATGATATCACACGGGATACTAAAATGAATACGGATGACAAAAATCATACTAGCACTAAAAATGTGTGCATGTATGACTATCTGGAGTCAGTTAAAGACAGAATGTCAAACACTGGTTCAGTGTCAAACACTGGTGCAATGACCCTACGGTGCTTTTTGCATGTACAAAAAGCACGCCATTGCCGAGCACCCTTTATTATGTGACTTAACATGACTCAAAGATTGATAAACACATATTATGTGTTCATTTACTAAATAGTTTGTAAGCTATCGAGTGTCTTGTATAAGGCAGGTGGTTGAATAAAAATATACATTTTACATCCTAGACATGCTATACCTACTCATTTCCGAATGTCCCATAATAGACAGATACCTATTTGTAAAATATTACATACTTGACATTTTCAATTTAGTAATTTATGAGGTCGCCACCTATTCTGAATGTCTTATTTTTTTGTTGGCACAGAGAAGACAGTTTGCATCTTTATTACATGCGACTGATCTTCTGATTACCCCACTTGTAGGATATGCTGTGATGGTATAGTGTAGTATTAGTATTTAAAATATTCTCTTTATAACAAAAATGAATAAAAAATACCACTCACTCGTTAAAAAAGTATAAACACTTGTGAACTATGTCGTGACGGCTTAGTAGTAATAGTAGTAGAATTAGTAGTATGTAAGAAAATAATTTATATTAAGACGGCATGGCGTCGAGAGTAACCCTCCTGGTAAGTGAGGGTATGTTGTTGGTTTATGTGTCATTTGTTTAGCGGTAGATTCTCCGTTGCACCACTCACCCTAATGTTTTATTATTATTATATAATTTATGCAAATCTTATTCATTTTATATATTCTTGTAATACATAACACAAACACAAATGTATGAATTTCTATATGAAGGTGCGTTCAGTATGTAATCTTCTTCTTTTCGTGTCGGTCAGCATCAAAAACAATAAAAAAACAAAACATCAAATCTATGTATATTCCCATTTCCTCCCAGAAAGCCACTACCTTTCTTGCAGCTCCCCCCAGATGAGTTTGCTCCACAAATTCCTCCCAGTGACACTGTCTGGGAGCCATTGGACATGTCAGGAGGTGTCCGGTGTTTTGTTCTTTTCCACAGTTACACACCATTCTCTCTGCCAAACCCCATCTCTGAAGATTCTTCCTTGCCAAAAGGAAGGCCAAAGCGCAGATGGCGTGAAGTAAAAGACAAGACATGTGGAGAACCACTCGACAGAACCAAATGGCGAAATAAAAGAAGCGAAATAAACCTCACCACCATGTGGGACTAATAAGTGTCCAAGGAGAAGAAGAAGACATACATTTATCATCACGCCGCTTCCCTCGTGGGGTAGGCAGAAAGGATCGAGCGTCACTTCACATTGTTAAACTTGTAGTAAAGAGTGAGAGATCAGAGGCCTGAGTCAACAACACACTTTCGTGTCACGCTCCCGCTCCGTTAGCGTTCGGGTGCAGACGATGTTGCAAGCAAGTGTCAATTTCGTTGCTAAGATACACAATAGTTACGAAAATTAACACTTTGGCGCACCATCGTCTGCACCCGAACGCTAGCGGAGCGGGAACGTGACGCGAAAGTGTGTTATTGACTCAGGCCTCAGAAAAAGTATTTTTGTAAAATCGAATTACTTAATCTAGTTCTATAAATCTATACCAATACTCCACGTTTACATTATGAACACACCGCCCAATATTTCTACCCCTAAACAAACTACATTCCTACACATAATGGTAGTACATACATTGGTATAAGATCTTTGTCTATGTAAATTTGTATTTCAAAATATATTACATATGGTTTCAAGTGCGTATGCGATTATTACATACATACCAGCCTTAAACCCGATTTCACTCAGGGAAATAATATCCCTGAATATCTACCATCCTGTGTAAAGCTAGTATTTGCAAAATATTTCAAATTCAGCAGTGATATACCAAATGCTATCAAAATCAATAAAAAGCAATACAAGCATTAACTTTAACAAAGAAATCCATAGTTATCAAACCAGGCAAAGAAATCATATTCGAGTCAATGATCCTCGAACCGATAGGGTCAGAAAGGGTTTTTTTTATACAGCAGCATCGGAATTCAATGCTCTGCCACTGAACATCAAGGAAAGCACAAATTTGAAGAGGTTTACTAATAGTTTGAAAAGACTAGTCCTGGATAGGCGTGCAGTGGTGAATGGTTGAGATTTTTTTTGTTGTTGTTGTGTGTGTTTTTGTTTTGTGTCAATTTGTCAACAGTTTATAAGTGTCCAATATTTAATAGTAAAAACTAGCTAAGTTAATTTCTCCTTATACCAGCAAATGCTGTCTGGAGAACTTGTTAAATAAGGAAATGAAAAAAAAATATGTGTATTGTAAAATATGAGATGTCGTGTTTAGTAAGTTTATCTATATACATATCTATGCCCAATAGGGAACTTGCACTCGAGAGGAATATTTTGTGAAATGCATTAATTAGGTAGAAAAAAGGTTATATATCTATTATATTTTGATTAAAACTCAAAAATAAATATTTTTCATTTATTATTTTAATAAATAAAATCACGATTTTTCGCCCGCTGTTTGAACGCCATGTCGATGGTTATTGCATTTGTGACGTCACATGTCCTGAGTGATGTTTTGTTGTTTATCGTTAATGTATGGGATTAACAATCGCTTGGTATTTGAGTCCGGTTTTTAACATTTTGGAAGGAGGTAAATATTACAAAAAGTTTTCAAAAAGATCATACAAATATTGTGTAGTCCAAGATGTACAAATCTACCTAACTTATACGACACCGAATAAATTATTTCTACGCATGCCGATATTAGCCCGTAGACAATTTGTACTTGGCGATCGCCTACAAACGAATTTTCGTCAATAACTGCAACAATAACGCATAATTATACGGTACGTGTAGGTAGATTGTCGAAAAGTTCGCCAGTAGACGATCGCTAAGTACAAATTGTCTACGGGCTATTGTAAGCCTCTTACTGTACTGTAAGTTCAGCGACTTCTTTGCAGCTTTCCATATCTATCGCCCAATGACAAAACAAACAAAATCATTCACAGTATCAATATTGTTATAAATGAACATATCTATCAAGTAGTGGATGCTTGTAGTGTCGACATTTGGAATTATATCCTTAAAATACGATATGATTTACAATAAAAATCTTTTGGTTTTGACACACTGGCTGTCAGAAACTCACTCGCTGTGGATATATTATTTGTAGATGATCGATGACTCAATTCAGCACAAGTTATAAAATTTAACTTCTGTGCTAATTTCAACCAACTTTGATTTTTTCCAATAACATTGGACAGATTTTTTTAGCAGGATGTTCGTTCACTCCGACCATGCACCCAGTACAGAAAAGTAATGGCGTATTTAGAACCTGTAATCACTAATCGAACCTAAAAATGATGGAAAATTGATAATAATTGCCATTGAATATTATGTAATAATTACACAATGTTGTATTGCACTTTACAAATTAGTAATAACATTATAAGACAAAGTTAAAGCGCCTACAGGCGGGCTTAATTATGCATGATAAATATTCAATCGCCCCTTGAGAAAATCGTTTTTCGTCATTATAACTAAATAAAAAAATAGGAACTGATGTATGTTTATACGTAAAAATTTAATCATATTGAAGTTTTTGGCAAAAAAAGCGTTCAAACCCAAACCACAACAGTAAATAACCTCGTCAAACCAATAGATATATACTACGAAATGTACTAAGCATCTGTAGACAGAGAGATCGAAGGGACATATGACGTCATCAAAATGGCGCGTTCGGATGTGGCGTTTTCGCGGAAGTTCAAAAATCGAAATTTCAAAATGCTATAAAACAGAAACTAAGCAACGTATCGAAAAAAAAATTACCGATATGTGTTACTGATTACTTTATTTATGATTTTGAAGAATAAAAAAAATATGTGCAAGTTCCCTATTTGTGTGAGATGTCGTGTTTAGTAAGTTTATCTATATACATATCTATGCCCAATTTGTGTGAGATGTCGTGTTTAGTAAGTTTATCTATATACATATCTATGCCCAATTTGTGTGAGATGTCGTGTTTAGTAAGTTTATCTATATACATATCTATGCCCAATGGTATTTCCTACAAGTGGGGTATCCAATGGAATTACTTACTAATAAGAAACATCTCTACATAAATCAAAATGATAGAAAAAATCTACAATCCACAAAAAATCTAAATATTTGTTATTGTACCCAGTACCTATAGATAATTTTAGTCTCAGAACTTACCTAAAGGATGAAAGATTGTACAGAATGTATTATTTTATTTCTGTCTTTTCTAATTCAGGAATTTAAGGCGAAATTTTATAAACATACATACATATTATCTATATACAAACATACTAAAATATTTAAGTGAGAAATATATTATATTTTGAAGGTACTTTACATAACGAATACATTTTTACCTTGTTATTGTTTGACATCAGGTTGGCTGGTAGACTCTGATAACAGCACAGAAGACAGATGGCGGCGTACTTACCATAATATACATTATCAAAAATAACATTCAAGTATCTACATACCTACACAGAATTCAACTCATTAAAGAGGCCTATACGAAACTATAGTTCCTACCGCGGAGTCCCCGGTAAAGAATTACATAACATAACAATTCGCAAAGATCGAGATAGTCCCAAACTAAAATATATTGTATTTCCATGACTTTATCGCCAGGATAGAGACTCTCTTTTGATTCTCTGAAGAGGGAAGAAGGACATGAACTGTGATGGCTCATACGGAGAGCTGAAGAGACTGGTTGAGAAAAGGGAGGAATGGAGAAGAAAGTCAAAACTCGTTGCAGACCAATCCAATGGGTTGTAACTCATTATATACCTAGACAGGCGTTAAGTCATAGACAGACAACACTTAGGTCTTGTCAAGATATAACAACTAAATTGGAGGTGACCAGTACTGTATCGAAACCAGTGTACGTGGAGCGTGCTTTTGCAATATCTGCACCTGTAGTCTGGAACAGGCTTCCACAAACGATCAGAGAAACGCAGGACATATCTCGTTTCAAGAACCAACTGAAAACTTATCTATTCAAGAAATCTCACAGAATAATTCAAGCACAACCTTAGTTAGCAAAGAGCGCCCTTGAGGTGGATTTTTTTCACAAAACGGCGCTTTACAAATCATCCAAATAATAATAATAATACCTATATTAAAAGAAACAAATACTTACTGTGTATGGTGATCTATCCTCTCTGTCTATCCCATAAGAGACGTTACATATATGTGTATGCTCTGTGTGTGTGTTTGGGGGGGGGAGGTTTTAGATTGATAAATAGATAAATAATTACGGGCAATTTACGTAATATATTATGCTAGCAATGTGGTTTATATGAACCTGTGAATATTTTACATAGTCCAGTGATTTTTTGGTAAAATTTTATTAACAACTGTTTTATATCGCAAATGTTGAACAGTAAGACTATTATAACTGACATATTATAATATCCAGGGAGGGCACCCAGCAAAAAATTGGTTACTCACTATTTTTTTATTGTTTGAGTGTCCTACTGTAAATGCAGACATTTGTAAGACATCGACAAGTTACCAGCGATTAAGTAAGTAGGTACACAATGCACCAGAGGCCTGAGTCAACAACACACTTTCGTCTCACGTTCCCGCTCCGCTAGCGTTCGGGTGCAGACGATGGTGCGCCAAAGTATTAATTTTCGTAACTATTGTGTATCTTAGCAACGAAATTGACACTTGCTTGCAACATCGTCTGCCCCCGAACGCTAACGGAGCGGGAACGTGAGACGAAAGTGTGTTGTTGACTCAGGCCTCTGATACGTCTTCTGTTTCTATCATATTCAATACATGCAGTTAGTCTGCTGTCAACCCCACTTGTGGAATATGCGGAGATAATTCATTTATACACATTGAACACCTATAAAATATTTGACATGAAAAAAAATACAATAAAATAACAGTTGATAGAGAAAAAAATACATATTACATAAACACATTAAAATAATTTACAGTCGGCCGGTGTGGCGCGGAGGTAACGCTCTTGCCTTTGAGTCACGAGGTCCCGGGTTCGATTCCCGGCCAGGGCAAAGTGAAGAATGACCTTTTTCAAATTGTCCTGGGTCTGGGTGTTACATGTATATGTATTTAGTGCATTGTATATGTGTGTATCGTCGCGTTAGTACCCATAATACAAGATTCATCTTAGTTTGGGACTAGCTCGATCTGTGTGAATTGTCTATGTATGTTATGTTAGTTAAGTATATTAGGAGGGCAAATGAATATAATCCATAAAGCCCAGTGGCAGAAGAAGTGTCGGGAGGCCAAAGTTGAGATGGATGGACGGGGTGGAAAAGGACCTGTGAGCTATGGGCGTGACCAATTGGCGACGAGAGGTGATGGATAGGAGGGAGTGGAGACGACTTCTTGAGGAAACCAAGACCCACACTGGACACAGTCCCAATGATATTGAATCTGTACTAAATTAATATTTCTAAATGCATATATACATAGCTATGTGTTTCATCCATACATATAGAAAAATAAACAAAATATTGCTATAAAATTGTGTATTTTTTAGTTGGAATATACAAATCATTTTACTGAATACTAATTCTTCTAAAATAGTTCGTGTATTATTTAGTTTTTTTTATAAACTGAAACCATAGCGGTCCTGATCACTCGTAAACGAGTAGATAGCCTTTAAAGATAGAACAGACGTATATTATGCAGAAGCAACGTGCATAATAAGAATGACAAGTTACTTCACATGTATATACATCAGCACAATTTTCAGAATACAGAATATTAACCTGTTGTTTTCCTGCCAAGTTATACTAATTATACTGTTTTATTTATTTCTCCAGTTGACGCACATGTTTAAATCCATAAATTAAAATAAATTAAAAATATAAACTTATGATTAATATTATCTGATATTTAAACCAGAAAGGTGCAATATGGCTAACTTGTATAACGGCCCGCTATTAAAGGGTTAACTCAACAGTATTCGCCCCCATGGAGGTACCCCGAATATAATAAATTTCTACTTTTTTTATAATTTTTATTACATACACACCATCACTGCATATTCCACAAGTGGGGTAGCCAGTGGACTAACTGCATGTAATAAACATGCAGATAGTTCTCTCTGTGCCAATAAAAAGAGAGATACAGGATGGATGGTATGCGTCATAGCTGAGTTGTAAATGTTGATTGTAAAACCAATCAGAAACCTCGATTGGAGAACTATGTGTACACAATGCAACATTGTGTAGAATCTAATCGGAAGAAGTGAGAAAGGTGTCCCAACGCTTACGAATTGGCTCTAGGCTGGCTTAAGTGATCACTTTCGGTGTCCATGGACAACGTTCATCAATTCCACCATTCTCACTGTCACGATGTAAGGTCCACCAATCGAGAGATGCTTTATTTGAGATCTGAAAAATGAGATCCCAAAAAGATGGTTGCTTCTAAGCGTCTCTCAATTGGTGGACCTTACATTGTGACAGTGAGAATGGTGGAATTGGTGAACGTTGTCCATGGACACCGAAAGTGATCACTTAAGCCAGTCTAGAGCTAATTCGTAAGTGTTGGAACACCTTTCTCACTTCTTCCTATTGGATTTTACACAATGATAAATTGTGTAAAGATAGTTCCCTACTCGAACTGTCCGAAGGTTTTCTTATTTAGGTACACATTATGACCAAACCTATTATAACATTAAAAAAATGAAAATATCCCAAACACATAACTCAATGTCTCTGTAGTTTTACTAACGCCTGACTCTTGCAGTGGGACAGTTTCGAATTTTTTTTATAAAAATCCGTTTATTTCTCCCACAACAAAACTTCAATCAATGTTACAACTTCAATATAATTATAATTGACGCAAAACGAATCAGAATTCGATATAATAACACGTCATTATTGTCTATGAATTAGTTTTGGATTTGACAATTACTGTTTAAATTTGTAATGGAACAAAATATTTTACATAGAAATATGATAAATCGGTTGCTCTCAAAATGTTTACTCATCTTTTTTTACAACTCCACATTAATATTCATTTTCTTCTTGCTAGCCTTCTTCTCTCCACTGCTGGATATAGGCCTCTTCAAAATTTTTCCACACTTTCCTATCTCAAGCATCACGATACCACTATTTTCCCATCATCTGGACAATATCGTCAACCTATCTTTTTGGGGTTTTCCTACGCTTCTTTTGTCCTCCCACGGCTTACATTCAAGAATTCTGGTAGTCCATCTGCCATCCTCTCGTCTTACCACATGACCAGCCCATTTCAACTTGGAGACTTTATCAACAACGTCGATGACTTTTGTTTTTTGTCGGATGGTTTCATTTCGTATTTTGTCTCTCAAGCATTTGTCTCTCCATGGCACGCTGTACCCACCTCAGTATGAATATTTAAAATATATTTTGCCAAAACATTACATGTTCAAACCTCGGTAACTACTAAGAAAATTTTCAGTAAGATTTAGGAATTATGATTTGCATTTTTTTTCTTTCGATCTATCAATAAATTGTTTCCTTTCTCCTCGACATAATTAATTATAAATGCCCCCTTTTATAGGCACACCTATATAACACAATTGATTAGTTAGCCTACCAAACAAAAAAATCATTAGTTCACAAGCACTTATTAAATATATAAAAAAAGAAATACAACTCATAGGATACATTTAACCTGAACCTGATGAAAAAGGAGGAGGGATGGGGAGAAAAAAAAACCTCTCAGTTTCCAAAGAGAATGTGTCCAACAATTTTTTGACAGTTAAAAGCTGTTAAATGAAATATATCCAGTTCCTTAAACTTGTGATTATAATATTGCTAGTAATTCTGTACAGAGGGCTTCTAATACCAGTAGGCCTAGTCAAAACACATTTAAGCGTTACGTTTTCGTTCAAACGTTGACGACGTTGCGAGAACGTGTCAATTTTCTTAGCTACTTGTGTATTTTAGCTACGAAAATTGATGCGTTCTCGCAACCTCGTCTTGTTTGAACGAAAACGTAACGCTTAAATGTGTTTTGACTAGGGACCCTGCATTACTAGCGCGGAGCTCTCATATAAAACCATCGATGACTCCGCGCTAGTAAACGTACTCCAAATTCTTGCAATAATTATGATGAATTTGTTAAATAATTCTTATGAAATTATCGTAAAATATAATACAGTTTGAGAAGTTACGTTCAATATTTTTTTCATTATAGTTTGACCACTAAATAAGTAGATAGGTACCGATGGCTAATTATGTTGGTTTCAATATAGGGGTCAGATTTGACATTTAGCACCTGCTTGCGTTGTGCGTGGTGCGGGTGATAAAAGGGGGAGACCTGTGCTCTGCGTACAGCCGAATATTTAAATGAAAAAGCCATTTTTTGAACGCTTAATCTGCAATCTAAATTCCTTGTATACGAAATTCTTCAATTCACATTTATCGAGTTTGTCGGTAGCCTGGAGGTAGAGTCTCGTGCACATGAGATGCGCGGCTCGACCTCAACGGGCCACGTTCATGGTTATCCGATATAAAAGAGTGGATTATTGCGTTATTGTTTATTTAATAGTTTATTTATTTACCTATGACACACTTCAGATAATACATACTTTATTTTATTTTACATAAACTCACGGCATAAGCCTGAAATATATATATGCAAATGTTGAAATATATATACAAATACACATGTTGAAATATATAATATATATATACAAATACTAACAAATTAAACAGTGACAAATATCATAAAATACTACAACATTAAAATTAAGAAACCAAATGGTTAGTTGAAACAATATACAAGAGACAAAATATTAACAATGCATTACTCTATTTAAAAGTGCGTACAATTTTCACAATTCACAATATTTTAAGCCCATGAGGAATATCTATATTAATATTTATTTTAAAAAATAAGAACAAAATCGTAGTAATACAATTAAAAAATAACACTGAAAAAAAATAGTCATTACAAATTTACAATTAAAATTGAACAATTTAAAAAAAACTAAAAAATTATTAAATTAAATTAAAAAAAATCAATAAGTTAAAAATTATTAAAAAAAACTAAAAAAAATCCTTAAACTAACAACCCTGACAAACAGCAAGAGAGGACAGTAATTGATCTTTTGTGTTGTTTAATTGTTAAGTTTCTATTTTACTGTAGTTTGTTTCTTTTACCATTAGTGACAGAATAAATGCTTTGATAATCCGTGGGACCTTAACTGATATATTGATTTGTATTAATGGTATTTAATGTATTGTTATAACTGTCTGTATCTTGTAAATTTGTAAAATAATTTTTTAAAGTTACTTTGACCAAAATTCGATAAAAATTGTACAGTTTCCTTTCGACATAATAATATTATTATCTACTTATAGATAATATGTAATAACCTAATTGCACGATTGTTTTGACTGTTCATTATCTAGAATCTGTTGCGTTTTGCAAGGTAATTATTTATAATTGGACGTATGACGCCGCTGAGTGTTATCTGATTTGGATAATAATTATTAAATTTTGTTTTATTTAGGGCGAAAAAATGTTTGTTTCTTGGAGTTAACGGGAAAGATTGGTCTTTCCGTAAGTTAATGAGTGCACTGGGAAAAGAAAAATACTAACGAAATTTTACAACGAATCATTGGTAGATACGTACTATCAGATAAGGACCAGAGATAGTACAAACTATTCATTAGTACGAATCTATAATATTAACTTTTCGCAAACAAACCGTTGGTAAATTTACTAACGATTTGTTTGCGAAAAGTTAATATTATAGATTCGTACTAATGAATCGTTTGTACTATCTCTGGTCCTAATCTGATAGTACGTAACAATGATTCGTTGTGAAATTTCGTTAGTATTTTTTTCAGTGTGCCCTGTTAAAGGTAGGCGTTCGAGAAAATAAAGACATTTATAATTTAAATTCAGCGATGAGGTTAGTCACCCATCCTGAATGTTGGCTTGGAGAGGATGGCTTGTATGATTACAACGTGCAGCTGGTATACTGGCTACCCCACTTGTGGGATATATGCCATGATAGTATAGTCAAGTGTAATAGAAGTTAGTAGTAGTATAGGCATACATTTTTTCTTTACATAGTCAATAAAAAAGTGAATCAAAAACACCACTCAAATATAATACGTTAAAAAAAGATTAGTATCAAATTACATACAAACCCTCCAGTGAAATACTGGTGGTGACTTTGACCCCAGACCGTCACTAAATAAAATAATTATTATAATTTGTCGTTAATGAGGCTTTTGTAGTTGGGGTCAAATCAAACCGAGGCACTTGGTACGAGTGGATACCGCATATGATGTTGTGAGTATTATATTATTATATATGAGAATTTAATAATAAAGTACAGCTATGCTATTGAGTACATTACATACTTGAAACTAACCCTCTATCGATACATAGCACATGCAGTTTTATCATATTAAATTATAGTCGTATATTCCAGGCACGTATGAGTACCTGCATACACTAAAATTGATTGATTTTTTTTAAATAATACTCTATGGACGCTGTCTATGGATGCCTAAAGTGATTATTTAAGCTATCCTAAAGATTGGGTTAGTTGAAAGAGATCGCGCCTATGCGATAAACTCAACCTCTGTTTATTGATTGTACTTAATTTGAATTTTTTTTTCTTCACTGTGTCGGTGTTTAGGTAGTAGAATTCCATATCGAAATAATAAAACAAATGTTTTATTCTACTAATGGTTTATTATGTGAGAGAGACGTCTTTCGTCTGATGAGGACATTGTCAATCTGATTTTAAAAATACAACATCATTCATATATATAAAAATGTTTACAATAACAATGATAAGAGAGTATAGTATAATATTATAATGAAGTATGTATCAGTAACTAATTCTAAGAAATCACTAATTACAATGCGAGAGGGAGAACAATATGTATATGTATTTGTGTGACAAGGACAAGCATAGTGTGTTGTATTAATCTGGTTAATCCTATCTATTTGTTGTTATTCTTATAAGGTGAATTTGTGAAAAGGGAAATATATTTCCCTTTTTAATATATTTCCATATTTCCCTTTTCACAAATTCACCTTATAAGAATAACAACAAATAGATAGGATTAACCAGATTAATACAATACACTATGCTTGTCCTTGTCACACAAATACATATACATATTGTTCTCCCTCTCGCATTGTAATTAGTGATTTCTTAGAATTAGTTACTGATACATACTTCATTATAATATTATACTATACTCTCTTATCATTGTTATTGTAAATATTTTTATATATATGAATGATGTTGTATTTTTAAAATCAGATTGACAATGTCCTCATCAGACGAAAGACGTCTCTCTCACATAATAAACCATTAGTAGAATAAAACATTTGTTTTATTATTTCGATTTTTTTTTCTATTTTATTTATTATTCTTTTATGAAAAGCTTTCTATGAAATTATTTGCATTCAATGTAGAGTAAAGAATAAATAAATAAAAATCGGAACTATATGAAATGGTAGGCCCCACTGTTGTCAAATAATCAACTGAATTTGTAAGTATAATAATGTTAATCTCGGTTCCTTCTATTGTATTTTACAGAATTCTTGTAAATATAATTATCCAAGTGAGATTGTTATACTGGTTTTAAAAGGTCACATTTACTAAAAAAAGGAGAGCATTTTTTCAAATTCTCTTATGTATCAATAATGTTGTCATGTTTTTTTTTATTCTTTGTATACTAATTTTGTGCAATAAAGATTATTATTATTATCAATATTAAGTCTAAATTCCTGTATTTACTTATATATTTTATTCTTTTTTGAAATCATCTATTACGTAACAAAATCAATTTAAAATTATAGCTATTCAAAGCTAAAATGTCTGGAATTTTTTGATATTCATTTTCAATTCTATAGAGTTGGGACGAAAAACGGTTCATATGTTGCAAAATGAGTCAAGAAACATCGCGATGGGATAGAACAAACTTTTAGAATATTTGCTATTTTTTTTTTATTGTTTAAGCAGATTTGGGTACAACGTGCAGATGACATAACCATTCAGACATCTCGATTCTCACTTCTTCCGATTGGATTTTCCACAATGTTAGATTACGCAAACATGGTTCTCCAATCGAGATATTTGATTGGTTAGACCAAATTATTCAATTTGCGCCTCGAATATACAGTGAATAAATATTCGGTTCTAGATCTCGCAAGATATCCGTCCATATTATCCAGCATCCGACAAAAATACTATCCATTACATTTCTACTGTTAAAAAATAACGAAATATCGAATATTATAAATTTATTATTACCTACCATAAACAATTATTATTTTACCCTAAAGAACTAAATTTCCAATTATAATTATCACATTCAATCAAAAAAATAGAAACATAATTGGACGTTAAAATGTATACCTTATCTAACGTAAAGTGTAAAAATCTAGCATACACCAATTAAAACGTATTGGGGTGTTGCCCGCCCCATAAAAATCACAACAATCATTTTCGGCTATGATCGCGTGACAGTTAAATAGAAAGCGAAATAAAATAATTGAAAATAGGTAGGTATATGGAAAAAGTCGAGGAAAAATAGTCTTTAACGAACAATAAGAGTCCTTGGACTCCTGAAATATCCGACAAATAAAGTTATTACAACATTATGTCTTTTTAAAAAATAAATTAAAGTAAATAAATAATAAATATACAAAATTGTGATAATATTGTGAAATGTTATTTTGTAGAATGATAATAAAAAAACTTGACTAGAAATAAAAATGAAGCTACCTGCATGTTAATATGTATGATAATTTGTACACTGAGAACACAGAACAGGTGACTTTAAACATATGTAGACAGATGTAGAAAACATTTTATGGGTACGGAGAATTTAACTTGCATATTATTTAATAGGACTTATTTAATAGGAATATTTAATAGGAGCATAAGAGGACAGTTTGCATGTTTCTTACATGCAGCTGATCTGCTGGCTACCCTACTTGTGGGATATGCCGTGATGGTATAGTAGTAGTAGTAGTTATTTAATAAATATTTATAACATGCAATTTGTATACCAGCCATCATACCTTTTTTTTCAATATCAAACCAGATATATACCAAACCAGCAGCCCTAGACAAATCGCATTTAGAATATTTACTAATTTTTTTATTGTTTAACTGGATTTGGGTGCAGGATGACATAGCCAATCAGAAACCTCGATTGGTGAACCATGTCTACACAATGCAACATTGTGTAAAATCTAATCGGAAGAAGTGAGAGAGGTGTCCCAACGCTTACGAATTGACTCTAGGCTGACTTTTTTTTTTTTTAGAAAAGATATATCTGGGTTTTGTTATAAACCCAAATACAACCTTATACACCTTTCACACTAAGCTAAAAGCTTGTGCCGTGAAAGGTGATCACTTTCGGTGTCTTTGGACAACGTTCACCAATTCCACCATTCTCACTGTCACGATGTAAGGTCCACCAATCGAGAAAAATGAGATCCCAAACAACGCTTAAATGGGTTTTGTCTACGGGCCCAGAAGTACCTAACTACTTTTAAAATTTTATTTTTTCTCGTCATCTAAGCAGAAACAAACGAGTCTCTTAATATTTAGGCACTCAAACCACTGGTTGATGACATATATAATATTTATTTTATTTGATCCAATTTATGTTATTTTTTATATTTATTATTATTATTTTTAAATTATCAATATAAGTCCTAACTTAACACTCACTAGAAAACATCTTGTCCCCCATTGTTGTTTATTATTATTATTATGTTATATACTTCGCATCCAATCATTCTCTAAATATGTCGTAACTAACACATCCTGAACTATCAACCTGTCGATCTTTCTCCCCATTATTTTTATTATTATTGTTTTATTGAACACCGTCGACTTATAAATGAAATTCCTAACTACATTTTTAGCACAATCGAGAGTATAGAAAATAATGGCTGGCAAGTCTGATTGAAAAAATAATAATATCTTACTTAGATGACAATTTTTTTACAACGAAAAGGTGAAGCTTTTTATGAAAATCAGTGATTTCACTTACCCCGCTTTCACTCAAACGCTTGACAATGACTTTGTCAGTCGAAACAAGGTTACTATTATTATTAATAAATATAGTAAAACATAAAACAGTTTGTTTGTTTCCATAAATTAAAATGGAGTTATACAAAATAAACGTATCTACTTATATTCCAATTATTTGAACGTAGAGTCCCGATTGCAAACGAATTGGTCGCGGACAGGGTTGGAAAACGAAAACAACGAGGGATATAGAATCAAAATCACATAGATCAATTTTTCACAAATATTTTTTTTTTATTTTATTTTTTATTTTCACAATATTTAGAATCAAACAGTCGTTACACAATATATTGACAATTAATACATTTAACATGTAGACCAGCGAAGATTCCACTCTTACCAGAAATGTCTGTCTTGAGGAAAAAAAAAGTAAAAGTTAAAATTCTCTAAAAAAAGTCAAAGTAAATTTGAATTTAAAAACAACGATAATACAATACTTAAAACAATACAAAAACATAAATATAAAAGTCAAAAATCCTAAAATACTAGAAATCAGTCCTTCAGTCACATTAGTCTTTAGATAGAAAGTAAAGTTAAAATTTTCTGAAAAAAGTCAAAGTAAATCTAAAAATATAAAATCTAAAATCCCAAAATACCAGAAATCAAAACAAAACAAATAAACAAAATCACCATAAATATATCACTATAAATGAAGAAACGTTCATAATTATTTTCTATGTCACATCGTAGTATTATCGATATAATAACATTAATTATAAAATAACCAATAGTTCAGATATCCGGAATTATTGCAACGGTTTCCTTGCTCTTTTGTTTTCTGTTTGTTTAACGTTTACATATTTTGTTTCACTTAATAATAATTATTCTATATTTAAATTAAATGTCACCAAAGGCCGTTTACAATGACATTAAAATGTAAAGGTGTATGTTGTAATATGAACTACTGTAATTGTTAAGAATATGCACTTAGCGATTGTACGCATCATCGCACTTGTCATTAAAAATATACTTAAGTACCCATGTGCAGTACCTATACAAAAAAAAATATTTAAAAATAAAACATTTTTTTTATTATTAATATAATTTATTTATTTATTTATTTTATTCTTCTTGCACATCATCATTCATATAACAAATAAAATAGGGCAATATACACAGGAAAAAATGTGATGATGTGCAGTGGCGAGATTATCACTATATAGTGATTTCTTCCATCTAACCATCTAATGTACATATATGGTATATATCGCGATAGGTATGATTTAACTCGAAGATATGCGACACATGCAGGATAGCGAGAAATTATTAGGTGTTCCGAAGTTTACGAATTGGCTCAGGCTGGCTTGCTTTATATTATACCATGGCAACGTTCATCAATTCTACCTATCTCTTTTAATATGCTTCTACTATATCAATCGTTTTAGCCAGAGTACCTTCTAGGAATGGAACCCAGCAACTCTGTGTTACGAGTCTAGTATTCTAATTAATAGACTACAGAGATGTGTGGGTAGCCTCTGAATATTGTAATTATTAGTATATAATATTAAATAACTACATATTAAAAGCAAATAAAATGTAGTTGCTATATTTTGTGAATAGAGCCATAAGATAATATTTTATTTTTTCTACCATATAAAGATAAAGTTATTTATTTTTATTATTTATTGCTATCGATTATTATTTTCATGTTTTTTTAATGAAACATGGTGTATGTTTTATCTGAAATTATGTTTGATACAATTCATGTTATTTATTTAATAATTTTGTTTACCTAAACTTCGTATTTTAAGGTTTGGACATGTCGACAGTCCCAGTTTCATTAATCAGCAAGTCGAAAAGTTAGATTTAATTGGTAATACATACAATCAACACCACTCTTTCAATTACACAAATTACTATAAAAAATACATGGTTCCTTTTACGGTTCTTTTTTTCCCTTTTTTTAGTTATGGAAAATAAATATAAACTCTGTACCTACCTTAGAGCCATTTAGTCTTAAGTACTAAAATGTCATTTTCAAATTCAATTTTTTAATCGAAAAAATCTCAACATTTTACTAGTAATAAGCTGTATATAGTATATACCACAGTGATGCGCACTTCAATTCTTATGACCCTAATGGGGTGTTCACATTTGGCGAATATCGCCAGGCGAATTTCAAAATATATCGCCAGGCGAAAAAACAAAATTCGCCGGATATCCATTGATCGTCACACCTGTTCACTCAGTCCACCGATATAGAAACGATCTGTCAGATGCACTTTGATTTTGACACTGTTTTCAAAATGGCGGACGTCGAGATGGAGATCGCGAAGTATTTATTTTTAGTCGAAAATGTTATAGTAGAGGTTATAAGGCGCCTTTTAATTAAGGAAACAAACGCCACAAACCAACAACAAAGATAACAGCTGTCATGAAGCGGGAAACGTTATAAAATTTATAGTTTATAAAGTTTTTACCATAGATACGAACGCCGCGCACATCTGCGCATGCGCAAATCGTTAATCGGGCGAGAAAGTTGGAAGGTAGTCAACTCGAGACGATATCGTTTCTACTGGTTTTCATCGTTTCAGACTAGCTGTCATTTTGTTCACACGGTTCAAATGGCTGGCGATATTTT
This sequence comes from Athripsodes cinereus, assembly GCA_947579605.1. NCBI lineage: Eukaryota > Metazoa > Arthropoda > Insecta > Trichoptera > Leptoceridae > Athripsodes > Athripsodes cinereus. The sequence goes on along the minus strand of OX388325.1, from coordinate 8,205,436 downwards.
GGTGCTCTGGCGATATTCGCCAAAGTGAGAACACCACATAAGCATTTCTGTACTTAAGACTCACGACTGTTGTGTTATTTCCGCTTTCTTTGTAAATTTGCCATTTTTGTCAAAAATGCACTTAGAGTCTTAATGGCTCTCAGGTACAGAACTGTTTTCAATAAAATGTTTTAAATAATAATAATTATTATTATATGCAGCTGTTCTGCTGGCTACTCCACTTGTGGAATATACCGTGATGGTATAGGAGTAGTAAATAATAATAATTAACTTTCCAAAAAAAGCACAAAGTAGGTATAAGTAACCTTTTTTCACAATTTAAATTCACATTTATCCCTACAAACTATACCGCTTCACTGGATTTGCGAGATTTAAATGGATTTAAATATTATCGAGGTGATCTTAATTTAATTACAAAAGATACCATAAAAAAATATTGAAACAATTAAAGATACCTAAATATGCTACGGGATCATCGTCCAACTAATAGCTATTATACATCGATGAATCGACTCCATGTAATCTATATAAATAAAAATGAGTTGACCATGTATGTTCCCCCATAACTTAAAAACGGCTGAACCGAATTGGCTGATTCTTTTTTGTTGTGTTCATAACTATCAGGAGACGGTTTGTATGAAAGAAATTTTTTGGAAAATCCAACGGAAAATCGGAAATTTGGATTGTATTTTTGTATGAAAGTGACGTTTGTATGACAGTTCCGCTGTCACATGTTGCCATAACGAATTTTTTTATGAAACTCACCCTGGCGACGCAGGGTAGGAACATCTAGTTTTAAATAAATACTTATTTAATCCATTTTTTCACGACATGTGCGATGATCCGTACGATCGCTAAGTGCATTTTACAAACAAGTGTTTATTTAGTTTACATATTATTTACGTTACAACTTACACCTTTGCATTTTAATGTCAATATAAACGGTCTTGGTGACATTTCATTCTAGGTAATTTAGAACATTCAACTAAAACAATTATCATACAAAACGAAAACAAAAGGGTAATGAAACCGTTACAATTGTTGTTTTAATTTGCATCTTCTTTAATTTTCACGAAATAAGCGTCAAAATATCGTAGCGTATCGTATATAAAGCGTAGAAACATCTTCAATGTCTTCTATATCATTATTGTCAAGACTGGACAATCTATTGTAAGAAAGCCTTGTCTTCTTTCAGCAATCGTCAGAATTTCACCAAAATATTGGAAAACAATCTTTCATTCCATTCGCTACTAGGTACCTACTACGCCCGATTCTATTTCATTTCTAGTGTGCACTAACTAAAATAGGAACGTTCCAATTTTAGTTAGTCTACATTGGTATTCTATAAACTCTAAAATTGTTCCTAATTAGAATTATATGCAACTTGTATCATCTAGAATACGAATGTTAGTTCAAGTGAACTTGATTACAAAATTTTAGTTTGAATCAATATAGAATAGAGGATGGAGGGTACTAGGTATAGTATGTCGGCATATCCCACAAATGGGAAGACCAATTCTCTGTCGGGTGTTCCACGAAAATCATTCAACCACCGGTTTTTTGACTTGTCGACACTACGACTATCTTTTCTGTCTACCATGTGATTTGGTATAAATTATATTATGATGTTCTCTAATCGTGTGCTACTCATCCAACCTTGCTAATTGTTTTTCCCATCGCAATATTCCAATTATTCGCGATTATTCATCTTTCAACACTCTCTCCGGAAACACAGGGCAGAAGCCAGTCTCCTCCATTCAGAGCGACTTATCTGCAGTAGAGTCACCTTTCCCCATGACATTTCTGATGGAAAAATGGTAATAACTCAATTCAACGTAAAAAATAACTGACCATACACCTCCACTAAAACAGACTTATTAAAATAAATGTAACATAATATAACTGAATTAATTACCACACCTGACGCTTACTTTAAATGTTGTTCAATTATTATCTGGTATATAACAGGCATACTAGCCTTATTCTATCCGGCTCCAGTCAGGAAATAAACATTAAATTGACAAAGTAACACTAATATAACATTAAACTTAGATAAATTATCAAATCGTAGACAATTTGAATAAGTATTGCAAACATAACATGATATCATGCATAGACAATTCACACAGATCGAGCTAGTCCTAAACTAAGATATGAATCTTGTATTATGGGTACCTACGGGTAATGCACCCACCATGGTTAAGGATTTTCGACCAATATCTATATTACCCATTTTGTCTAAAGTAGCTGAAAAAATAGTCCACTTCCAGCTTACAACTTATCTCAAACAGCATAATCTTCTCGATTCTTTACAGTCTGGCTTTAAAAAGGGCCACAGTTCCACTACTGCGTTATTAAAAATTACAGAGGATATCAGATTTGCAATGGAGGAGAGAAAACTCACTTTGCTTACCCTGTTGGATTTTAGTAATGCGTTTGGCAGTGTTGATTTTGATTTTCTTATCGCTAGATTAAGGTCTTTCAATGTCTCTGAAAATTGTCTGCGTTGGTTCAATTCATACCTCACACAACGTTTTCAAAAAATTGTTACCCCTGACGGAATCTCGGATAGTATTCTTTTGACTGCAGGCGTCCCTCAGGGAGGGATCCTTTCCCCCTTATTATTCTCAATTTTTGTCACGTCCTTAACCAGGAACCTGTCTTGTTCATATCACCTTTATGCGGATGATCTACAACTTTACTCACATTTTAAGTCTGGAGACATTGTATCTGCGATCAATTCAATGAATTTGGAACTGTGTAGAGTCGGACGCTGGTGTGAGCAGAATGGCTTGCTTGTCAATCCTTCAAAGTCACAGGCAATAATTTTGGGTAGTCCTAAACTCATTTCTCATGTTGATGTATCTTCTTTACCCATGTTATTGTTAAATAACACTTCCATTGCTTTTGTTGACTTCGTCAAGGATCTAGGTGTGTACATTGATAACAAACTGTCTTGGTGGAAGCAGGTCGGTGTGGTCAGTCGAAAGATTTTTGCAACTCTTCATTCTCTTAAGAGACTTCAAAATTTCCTCTCTATTGACACAAAGTCTTTGTTGATTGAATCACTTGTTCATCCAATAATGGACTATGCTGACGTATGCTATCTGGATCTCACATCTGAACTTCTTAATAAATTGGAACGTCTTCAGAACGTATGTATCAGATACATCTTTAACTTGAGGAAGTTTGACCACATTTCAGAATACAGATCTCAATTAAAGTGGAGAACCATCAGAGAGAGAAGAGATATTCACACACTTTGTCTTCTGTTCAAGGTGTTATCAAATCAAGATGCACCAGTATATCTCAGAGAACGCTTTCAATTTGCCTCCTCACATGGTCTGCCACTCAGGTCAGCAAACAATGGTCTTCTTACAATTCCCTCTCACCATACGGATTTTTTCACTTCTTCATTTACGGTCCATGGAGCTAGGCTATGGAACCAACTCCCTTCGGAGGTTCGCACGTCTTCATCATTTTTGGTTTTCAAGAATAAAATTTCACGGCGTTGACACTTATTCGGTTTTTTCCTTCTTTGTCTTTGGTCGATTAAGGTAGGATTCCTTCCCTTTCCCCTTTCCCTCTCTTTTTGCACAGACATCGTAATTAATTTACTTAATTTACTATTTATTCTTATATCTTTTTATATTTTATATATTATGTATGTATTTTCTTGTATATATATTTATTTTTAATTTGAATATTTATTCTTTTTTGTAGTTTTTTCTTCTTTCGAATGGTTGACTGGAAGATGTTGCTCTGCAACAAGTCCGCCATTTGACAGAGCACTGTTCTCTATTTATTATGTGTTTCTTGTACAAACTTTGTATTATGTTCTGTCAATAAAGCTTTATTATTATTATTATTACCTACTAACTGGACGATACACAAATACAATGCACAGAACACATTTACATGTAGTAACACCCAGACCCAGGACATTTTGTAAAAGGCAATTTTTCATTTTGCCCTGGCCGGGAATCAAACCCGGGACTTCGTGACTCAAAGGCAAGAGCGTTACTTCTGGTTAACACTAACACATATTATAAGCACGAGGGATGCCAAAAAAATGCTTTATATTTTGCTTTAACTTGGCTAGCTCAGTCGGTAGATGAGACTCTTGTTGTTTTGCTTAAGCAAAAATTTGACATAATATACATTTATATTCTTCCCCTTGTCCTAGTTGGGTCGGGGGCCTATTGCGCCTAGGTACCTCCTCCAGAGATCCCTGTCCACTGCTGCTTCCAGGACCTCTGGCCATTTCAAACTAAGCCTTTCAACACAGATCTGCCCTCTCCCAAAGAAAGATCGCTCAAATTGAGATATTTTTTTATTAATGGATATTACAAAAAACTAGTTTTCAAGATACATAGATGAATAAATCATTAAAAAGAGCATAACAAGGACTATAATTCTACATTGTGTAGTTTCGCTCCCACGTACCTACTTACGAACGGGCATGAATATTTAATAGATAATGCACATCTAGATATTATAGTTTTTGTAATGGCAACAGGTTAAATTGAAGGGTTTAATTGTTTTATTATTTTTACCTGTTTATCGTCGTGGATTTGACATGTAACCGTTAATTAAAGGATAAGGGGAGTGATTGTAATGCAATATGGTGTTATATGAATACGTTTTCAGTCATTTTATTAATTTATTTTACGCAAGAAGCAAACAGTCCTCACAATAAATATTACAAAAATCAGTAATAAAATTTTACAATATAGACCACAAAAATATCCCTATATTACCTTCTTCTTTACGTTTCTTGTCGGGTCCCCCCGGCGCGGCGTTGACGATTACCTTGGAGAAATCTTATGTCTGTTTTGGGCAGCACGAAACAGCTCCTCCACACTCTCATCCCGGTCCACTCTCGTTCTGAAGACAGGAATGTTCTGAAGACAGGAAAGCCGATATCTTCGGTAATATAAGATTGAAATTTAAACAAAGAATGATCAAATATTATGTGTGGTCAGTTCTACTTTATGGTGTCGAGGCATGAACCCTCAAGAATCATTAACCAGGTATGTACCTAAAGAAATAAATTAGTAGGTAGGTACCTGCAAAATTATATTACGTACAGCATATAATTTATAAACAAATCTGAGTTAAGTGTACCTAATTGTTCAACATAAATGATTTTTATTTTATTACACTATACGATGACACACTTGGACAATAAATTACGGGAGTTTGTAAAGATATTAAAAATAATCATTCATTGATTGTTTGGCGGTACGAAATTCGCTGAGTCAGCTAGTACTATATATTTTAAAAATGTTTTCGTGATTACCACATTGTTAGTGCCAATAAAATCATACAAATAGTAATCTCTTATGCTTAATAATAAAGATTGGGAGATCTGTTCTCAGCCGGGGACTATAGAAAACATCACTTCATTTGATATATTTATTGATGTACCTATAGACATGAGCGTTACGGAATGTGTTATAAATGTTTACTTGTATTTATCTACTTCTGTAATAAACACCACCTGTGCGAAGCGCAAACAAAAACAAAGAAATTATATTATTACACATGTATCTATACATACACACAACAATTATTTATACAATACATAACATATACATATATACACATAAAGGTGAACTTGTAGTTGTTATAGGCAAAATATGATGAAAGATTTTTTAAAAAGCCTAGGAATTTATTTAATTAATTCTCATACGGCGTAAGCCTTTTAAACGTTCAAATATAAGACAGACTACAAAAGAAAAATATACACAATACAAGTGCACACATATACCTACACGTCATTGGTTTAGAAATATATTAAAAGTCAAGAATGATCAAATAATGTTTATAAAATTAATACACAATTTATTGTAGATTATTAACTATTTAACAGATAAGACAATCGAATAAATTCAAAAATCAAAAATTTAACATCAGTAGTAAAATGTAATAAATTGATTAATAAAAATGGACATGTTGAACGAACGACCAAGGTAAGAATGACAAAGAGGATATGCTTGTCTGCAAGAAAGGGTCTGAGGAAGCGCGTGCGTCCGAGAACCATGTGGCTTGGTCACGTGGATCAAATTCTCAAGGACGGCCGTGTGTTGAGTAAGAGGAACCGACGTGCGTGTATCAGAAACTGTATGAATGTGGAGGAAGCGAAGGAAGTGTGTTAAGATAGATCTGTTAGCGTTCCGTTTTCTCTGCCTACCCCACTTGGGATACGGCGTGAGGGAATAGTAGCCTACTTTCGCTTACCTTGATTAACGTCTCTTCGTTTTCAACATGTTCCGAGCAATGGCTTTCAGCGTGCGTTTGCACCACATCTCGAAAGTCGCCAACCGTCCGGTTTTACTCTTGCGGAAAGTTCTCGTTTCGTTATTAATTATTAGATAAATGAAATCAGCTGACTAACAAGATATTTCAAATTGAGTCAGTTTAATAAAACAGTTCGTGACTTAATACATATTTTTTTTTTATTTTGTTGAAAATTACCATTGACATGCACCTGCTATACGTAGTAGGGTCTTGAAAGGTTAACTTATACATATTATAATAATATACCCATCTTATTAAATAAGGTGTTTTAAACGAATTATAAGAATACTAAATGTCAACATATATACGGGTATGAATGTGTTAAGTATAATTATTGACAAGTCCACAGTCAAGGGCTGAAATAAAATTATAATACGTTGGACTTTTATGCGGGTTTCCTGGGTTCAAACTCAACTGTCGATAATAAATTAACTAGTGACAATTCTTTAATAATATATAAAACACTTATTTAGTACTTCCACTGTGACTCTATTGGTCGCGAGTCTGCTTTCAAGCTGCCAGCATCATCAGGCAAGCGTAATTTACGCTTGCCTGATGATAAGAGCGGAAGCTCTTGCTAAACAGCCTGAAGAGCTGGTCAAAACTGCCTTGAAAAAATCTTTAATAATACATCTACGTCCTACGTCTTTGATGCTCTTCTTTAAAGGGGAAACTGTTTGAAAAGTAAGAAATTAAATAAAAGTAAGAAAAAATAACAATCAATAAACACTTAACACTATATTACATCTTTGAGACAATGACTGAAGTGTCTTGAGACTTTTTTGGGGGCTTAGAAGGTAAAAACTGCAGAATCTCTTCTTTTAAACGAAGAAAAGTGAAGTAAAATAATCTTAATAAAACAGAACGATCTGGGTTTTTCTGCAGAGCAAGATTATTGTGTGTGACTTAGGCGCTGAAGTTTCCATGCCACACCGAAGAATCTCGTGTTTTGTGTCATATTTGTTAGCAGAACTATAAACATAATATGTCGTAAAAATAATAAAGTAGTTTTACATAACCATTCGTCGCGTAGTATAAGTAAAATGTAATGCTTGTTCCTAATTTTTCTTTTTTTCTCCTTTTTACAGATTCCCCTGACACACAAGGATGTTGAAGTGGGCTGTCAACTCCAAGCGAGGAGAGGCACAAGTGCCTTCCAGACTCTCCATTGAATCTTCAGGATCTTTGGAAAATGCTAAAAGGAGATCTTTGGCTGCTCCACAACTGAGCAATCATAGAAGAAGAAGTAGAAGAAGTCTTAACAATATAGATAAAGAAAATTATGATTACGTTGGAAACACTCCGTTTTCAAACAAAGAACTTATGGGATTGAGAAAGCTGGATTATAATCCAGGAGCTTTGAAAGATGTTAGCAATCTAACACCGAATTCTCCAACGCCCAACTCGCCAAATGTTAAAAATTCCACACCGAATAACCATCGAAGAAGCAGTGGACATCATCACAGAAAATCTCTGGGAGTAGAAAGTAAATTAGTTGCCACTCCTACAACATGTTTAAATAAGGCAAAAATTCCTAATCAGCCGGTTATAAAGAAAAGAAGAATTATTTTGGATAAAGATATTTATGTAGATGGTTCAGAGTCTAGTGAAGAAAACCAAATAAATAACAACAAAGTTTCTAGTCAAGATAAAGAAGTAAGTGATACTGAAGTCATAACCAAAGGATTGAAAGAAAACACAAAAGATGTTAGATATAATATTCAAAGGGTATTTGCTGAGCAGTCGTTAGCCAATCTTGAAAATACAATAAGAAATAAAGCAATTGATGATCGCGTAGCGTTTGAAATTGAATATTCTCCAGTTCCTCCAATCAACATGACAAATCGTTCAAATAATGTTTCAACAAGTTTAAGTACTCTCCCAGTTATCGGGTCAAGAATTTTCATCAACAATCCACTTTATTTTAAAGTCGATACTAATTCAGTCCATGATTATCACGTGCCCCCATCTAAAAGACCAAAAATTGATTTTGAAGACAATTTCAGTAGACTTATAAACAAATTATCACCATTATCAGCATTGAGACATAATGGAAACAGAGGTAAATTGAAAGTTTGTTCCGATGTATCGCCACTAGCAAGACGAATGGCTTCACTTTGTTTCAATAGATTAAATACAAACTTTTCACCAGAAAGTGAGGAAAAGGAAGAAGAGGTATCCAAAACTTCAGTTTTACGTAAAAGAGAAAGAGTTTCTGTCATCAGGGATGATGAGTTTTCGATCGAACTTGAAACTAAAACTATTAGTGATAAAAATACTACCGGAGAAGAATCTACTATAACTGATTCTAAAATGGGCGATGTAACATTAGAAAGGTTAATTGAAGATATCTTGAAAAGTACTAAGAAAGTTAAAAATGCTAGAAAAACAAAATTACAAAATAAAGAGGACGGGATATTAATCAACAGTAATATTGATAAAACGAATGAGAGAATAGCAAAAACACCCGATAAAGGAAATGAGGATATTGTCAATGAATCACCATGCTTACTCCAAATACCAAAATCACCTTTAGTCATAAATAATATTAGTCAAACTGAAGTCAAAACAGCCGTAGTAAAAAATATCAAAGAAGACAGTTTGTCAAATGTAAATGAAGACAAGATTCCTAATATTGAATGTTGTCTAGAACCAGAAAAGACTTATATTATGTACGATTCATTAAATTCAAATGAAAGAGAAGTAAAAACACCAGAACATAGACTATCAGTGTCGATGAATGTAGGTGTAGAGACTATGTTAAAAAATTGCTCGTTAAATACTTATGCGAATAAGAGTAATCCAAGAAAAAGGGCCAATTCTTTAAGTTTCACTCCAACATCGGGAATGAATCGATTCAATTTTAATCTGAAACGTCAGAGATGTGTCAGAAGAAAAAGACAATTCAATAAAGAAAGTATTGAAGATGTCAGACATTGTGAGAACAATGAAAATAATATGGCTATAGTACCACAACAAAACGAAATAGAATCTGGTCTTACACTGAAATGTGGCATTCCCAGTCCATTAACACCAGAAGAACAATCTTTAGCAAGCATTTTAAAGAGTAATTCTTTCAACTCAATCACAGGATATCCATTTTTGCTGAACCCTAGTGACCATACAGAATATTCAGATAAAAACAGTTACCACATCTCAAGTCCAACATTAAACTCTATTCATTATGGAGATATAAGATCATCTTCTTGTATGTCTTCAAGTAGTCATCTAACAATGCAAACTTCTATAGAGCAGAAGTTTTTTACGAGTTCACATAAAATGTTTGGTCTGACTTTGGAGTGTGGTATTCCCAGTCCAGCGTCACCATTTGAAACTCAAAAATTCATGGATGATTTCAATTTGGACACACCAGGATTTTGTTCATCATTTTTGACCGATAGTTCTATTCAAAAATGCCCTGACGATTCCGCTGAATTCTTCAGTGAACCTGTGACACCTTCAATTGATTCTAAACCTGCAAGACGTTGTTTAACATTCTCGCCAGAAGATGGAGATGAAGTAACGCCAGATTTAGATATGGGATCTACTTTAAATAACCCAAGAAGTCGATTGGGACTTGTACAACCTCAGTCATCTTCTGGATTGATAGATCTTTTCATCGAGTACAAAGATGACCAAATTTCTGTACATAGTGAGTATGATCATTTTATACTTCTTCCATAAAATACAAAATGCAATATTTGTTGTTTCTTGTGTTCTGTTATCAATCGTTGTGAATCTAATTACTTATTTCATTTTATTTTTTAGTTATCAAGTGTAAAAATCTAACGAGACCGAACGGAAAATCAAGCAACGTGAATGCTTACGTTAAGGTAAAGAAATTATAATTTTTTGCACTATCATACCAAATATTTCCCGCTCAATGTTGGTCATCAATGTGGTGTTGGGTTCTTTGTCAATTATTTATGAGCAAAAGAAGTTCGATTGATATTACATTCATTTAAAAATCTGGGATTTAGCTTCAGCAGTTTTTTGGAATACTGCTCTTTAAGTTGGATCGTAGCTTTCTATGTCTTAATGAAAGACTTTACCACAAACTTCCAGGTACAATTAAGTGTGATGATGTATTCGTCTTCAGGAGAATGGTAAAATCGTATCTAGTTGATAAATCATTCTACACAATCGATATAATGCTAAATGAGTAGATATATTTGCTTGCTGTGGTATCATTGTTCTTTTTGTGTAATTAACTGAATATTTGATATTGTAGATCTGGACTCTACACTCGCGACTACAAAAATACTATGATTCAACTATTTATTTAACTTTAATTATTTTGTGAACTATTTTATTTTAAATATATTTGAAATTTGTGATGGATATTACATGTATGTATGAATTCTCAAATTGTCTGCGTGATAAGGGCCTAAGATTAGTTAAAATAAATAGATGATAACACAGAGTCTTTGTCTTAGCCTATTTAAAGCAAACTAATAGTTGAAACATTTCTAAACTATATTGTGAATGTGCCTTTATTTTTTCAGATTCATATCAGTGGTATGGGTATGTACCAGCGTACTCCAGTCAAAAGGAACTGCTCCAATCCAATATTTGATCGTAAATTTCTTTTGCCTGTTCCTGAAAAATGTGGAGGACGGAGAATCCAAGTCTCAGTATGGCACAGGGATAGCCAAAAGAGGTAAGTCATAATACGAAACATAAGTTCATTCTTCTTGAATCAATCCATCCCAATTGGTATAAGTTAGAAGCAGTTTAGCCTACATCACATCTTATGCGATTTATTGTACATCATATTATTTTCGTGGGAAGTATAAATCCAGGTAGTTCTTCTGTTAGATCTGGTACACGGTTTAAGATTCTTACTGAAGACAATGTCCAAACTTCTCTCCACCTGTCTTCAGTACTGCAGTCCGAGCAACAGCTTGCCAGTAAGGACGTCACGACGTCGTAATATTAGGAGATTCAGTGGATGATCATCTATATCTAAATGTATAAATAGATTGTGGTTGGATTTAACTTTCCGGGCTTCGTTTTGGAAAGCTTTCTCTCGTTTTAGATGTGGGGGTACAATATTAGATAGAACACATAACCAGGGCACTGGAGTTGGTTCTAATGTGCCACTTATCACTCTCGTCGCCATGAAACTTAGGTATTACTTATTTATAGCCTTACCTTATTAATTTTAACTATAACTCACTCAACAGAGGACGAGTCTATCACTGGTTTGAGATACTCCCAACTAACAAGGATTTTCTTTTATTTAAATATAGCGTTATATTATATCAATGACGATTTTGATGATAATTTGTCCCGGAAGCATGTAAGGTTTGATTGGACAGATAAAGATGTAGATTAGTTGAATGATAATGACGTAATTACCCTGAGAACCATGGGAAAGTCACTTTTATGTGACAACGGATTTTGTTAAGTTGTCACCCTCAGGAAATAAAAGAAAACAAACTAATATTTAATTAGGTTTTAAAATATTTTTATTATATTATTTTCATTTAATAACCGGATGCAGTGTATGTATTTAATTACTAAACTAAATAGTAGAATATTAGAAGTAGTAGCAGCAGTAGTAGCGTCCCTCTTTCACAATACACCGTTCCTATGACAACGATATCAGAGCGCAAGGAATGTCGTGGGAAGAGGTGACGCAATTGGCACAGAGACGCTCTGAATGGAGGAGGCTGGTTTCTGCCCTGTGCTCCCGAGAGGAGCGTTGAGGGCGATGATGATGATGAGCAGTAGTACTCCCACTCTTCTCTATATTGTAGTATGCAATATTGTCTCCCAGTACTAATATTAATACTGTCCTACTGTTATAATACTGTCAAAAAGGTGGTTGACCATTGGGGAATTGTATGGGGAGACCGAGGGTTTTATGTTAGCTATTCAAGATCAGGTGTAATAAATACAAAAAATTATCAAAAATATATCATAATAAATCAAAATATAATTGATGATTCGTGTAGGAAATGTCTGGCCAAACCGGAAACAATACAACATATAGTTTCGGGTTGTTCTACTCTCGCTCAAACTGAGTATACTTATAGACATAATCATGTCGCAAAAATAATACATCAAAATTTAACAATCAAACATAATCTTTTAAACTCACAAAATGTAATACCTTATTTTAAATACAACCCGGAACCGGTTTTAGAAAATGAAAATTACAAGCTCTATTATGATAAAACAATTATAACAGATAGACAAATACATCATAATACACCCGATTTAGTATTACTTGATAAACGTAATAAAATAACGTACCTAATAGACATCGCTGTCCCAAATACACATAATATACAAACAACCGTCGCAGAAAAAATACGTAAATATATAGAACTAGCAGGAGAAATAAAAAATATTTGGCATTCTAGGTCCGTTTATATAATACCTTTAGTCATGTCAGCTACAGGGGTAACTCCGAAATCTTTAATAAATAATTTACAAAAATTAGATTTACCGGTTAATTTGTACATTAAAATTCAAAAATCTATTATAATAAACACTTGTAATATTGTAAAAAAGTTTTTGAACACAGATATTTCAGGCACAATGCTGGTATTTTGATCCCGCGTTTTGAGCCTAATCCTTTGATATCCTGTATATCTGGCATTAGACTGTTAAGTTTTTGTGTGACCATGACTGATCATATGGAGACTTTCTGGTTGTATAATGCTGAGAAGTGTGGATGGCAATTCTGCTGCCGCGTATAAAAAAAGTCAGGTATTAGTAAAACTACAGAGACATTTAGTAATATCTTTATATTCAGTAGGAGTATTAGCAATGGGGGCTGCTTCCCATTCTACTCAATATTATCTCATATTATTATACATATGGAAAATTTGTAATGCGCCGTCTACTCATAACATGACCTCAAGGGCGCCGTATTCTGCGTCTGTCGTCCGAAGCTTCCAGCAAAAAGGTATGGTTCCTTACGAATGCTTTCTATTCGTCTCCTCTCGCAGACTCAGAAGCAGCATGTTCCATAGCATCTGGGACCCGCAACACTGAACGCTCCAAATCTCCAAAGACGTGTTGACAAAGGTGTATCGTGTTGTTCTTATTTTTTATTATTATTGATGTCACATTAGATATAGGATATTGCGACTCTCTTGATGGAATAATGTGATTCCTTACGGCAGAAGATATAATTATATGTGTATCGGTTACAAAGATAGACTAGATCGCTAATTCAAATAAAAAATTCAAAGATCAAATTTTGCTTCCAGTTTTAAACTGACGTTGGTTGAGAAAGTTTGTGAGACAATAAATATTGCTTATACTTGAAGGACATCAATGTTGGAACACAAAAATTCCGATAAAAATGTAGCGCTGCAAGTGTAGTACCTCATGTCTATGATCGGTTACGATGATATTTTATCGACCTTGCTGATTCAGTCATAATATTTGACGAACCCGAACGAAACCGGCTTAGTGTGAAATATAGTGGAACAGTATTAAAATGGTTGATATACATTTAATTAAAACAAGGGTGTAAGGATACACGGGATATTTAAGAGGTTCAAAGTTGTACCTACAACACTTGAAAAGAGAGAACAACCATCGAGTTCTCATTAAGTACAGAATAAAAAAATATACAAGATCTGGGTACCTAGACAGATTGCATTTGGAGATCGACTACCAACGAACTTTTCGACAATGTACATAATATAATGTTATGGTGCATTGCCGAAAAGTTCGTTTGTAGTCGGTGGCCTAATGCAATCTGTCTAGGTACCCAGCGGTTGGAGGACCGGAGTAAATTTTGAGGTTAATAAGGAAATTTTTCTTATTTGCTATTTTATAAACGTGTTAGTGTGTTTACAAATATTACAAATTATTATTTTCATAACAAATTTTGATTGTCTCCTTCTCAAAATGAGGGGATGATTATCGACTTATACATACAAAAATATTTAGGGGAATGGTTAAAATATTCACCGACCGCTGTTGCAAATAAACGTTTTAATAATTTATAAGAAGACCTAGGTTCTTATTGCCATTTGGTAAAGTTTCCAGTAAACCTTTAATTCCGACGTCCTTTATGCCAACCCCGAAAGGAATGCCTCGCGAGGAGACAGATGTATAGATAATATTATATACAATGATAATATATTGTATCTCTCGATTTAAAAATATAACATTAAATCATATGATTTGATTAATAATTGTTAGTGTTATCCAATTTAGTGTAGTTGTACTGCAATCATAAATGAAATATTTATTTGTTTCTTTATTACTAAGGCGGTTAGTCACTTCCCACGCTATTCCCAGGACTGTAACCTGAACTAGACCAGTCTTGACACGCAATATTAAGTCATTGACCATGTAGCTACGTATATAGTCACTGTAGACATAGATAATACTACTATACTATACCCTCATCTGGAAACGGGAAATAAAAATTAAAGAATTTTCCCGGGAATAACCCTCTAGTTCAAGGTGTCTATACCACCGTAGCTTCTCTCTCTCTCTTTTTTCTGGCATTGCACCCAATAGATGAGTGATGCTGTCATTATCAAAACACCACCGTAGCTTATTCATGCGCATTCTATCCACAACACTCTTCTTTCATCCGCTCATTCTTCTTGTCATGTCTTAACTTACATTGACACAAAGATGACAACTTGCATGCTTATCAAATGCCGTAAATCTGACTACCTCATTATTGTGAGAAAAGCCGTGATGCTATAGATGGATGTATTAAATATTACTCGATTGGTGAACCACTCATCTTGAATCTCTTATTTTTAATGACGCAAAGAGGACGATCGCCTGCATGTAATTTTTTTTATCATCTTTTAATGGTCACCCTAAAACCAAAATATATTTTTTATTACAATAAAATTAAAGTGAATTATTAGATATATCATAAGACAAGGAAAATTTACTTATATAAAGGGATAAAATTACTTAAATTATTTTATATCTGGTGACTATCCAACGCATAGTTCACTCGGCCATAACGCCTTAAGTTTAAAGAACAAACAACATAAGTGAAATGTTTATAATTTATATTTAGCAGTGGTGTGCCATCTATACATGCAAAAAGCACCGTATGCCCACAATGAGGTGCTTTTGCGACTACAAAATAACCAGGCTCCATTCAAATTCCAAAACAAAAACGATAAAATGGCGAAATATCTGAAATTCCTACACCAACGTAGAATATTTTTTTACAGTTTAGTATTTTCCTCAATTGATCACATTGGGCAAACTCTCAAACACGGTTGTGTCAAATAGGAATCGGCTTGCAAGTATGAATGTGGAGGAAACGAAAGAAATGTTAAATTTAATAATGCAAAATTGACATCATAGTTTGGGACTAGATAAATCTTTGTGAATTGACTACACGTCATGTAATGTTGTGTTATGTTCTCTATGCCTACCCTACTTGGTATAGATATGGACTTTATTTACGTATGTTTTTTACAGAACGCTCGAAATAATAGCAAAGCTAACCCTTTTATTACCAAATTAAATTGAAGAGCTCTAATATCATTATTTATATGTACAACGAATAAGCAAAAAAAGGATGATTTTTGGTGAAATATGTTTTTAATAGCTTTAAAAAACGGTAATTAAAACGTTAATTAAGGATATCGGCAGTTTAAGGATGCGTTACAAACTCTATGAAGTTGTTACTTATTTTATTTTATTCATAAACATCATTACAAAAATATACAATATGGAAATATAGGCGCATGAAATGATAGCATCTATTTCAATTTTCTAATCAAAGGTCGTAAATGTGGAAATTGTGGCCAAAAAGTAAAATTAAAGTTTGGGAATAAATAAAACGTCAAATAAGTGAAAATGACAAATTCTTATTCCACTTTATAAAACCAAGTTTTCTAAAAAATTTCCGCATAAAATATAAATTCTTTTCTATCCAGGCGATTTTTTATTAATTAAATTCTTCATGTTCCCGTACGGGTACACTGGTAGCCAGAGGGTTAACACGTTCCGAAAATTTCACAGTAACATTCATGAAACTGACTTATCCCTTTGTAACGGAGCCAACCACATTATGGCCATTTGTACCAATTACACGGGCGATATATGACATTTTGCTGCCCCGGGTGGGCATTGGTGCATTAAATACTAAACCTTGAGGTATCTAATCAATTAATATTATACCATAAGGTTATCTTTAATAATTCTATCGGTGAGTTTAATTTCTTTTTAAAAGGGTGGATTATTTATTATTTAAGTTATAAATGAAGACAAATGATATGACCATGGTCTGTTAGTTCTATGTATCTATCTAGCTTCTATCCCCTCACGCCGTATTTCAAATAGGGTAGCCAGAGAGAACGAACGATATATTGGTCTATATTTACATATTTCATTCATGCTGCAATTTCTTGAACACGCAAGCCTATATAACTCGGCCGTCCCATGTCACGTAGTTATTGGATGTCCACGTTTTCTCGCGTTTTACAGATAATCGCTCTTCGACATCCTTTCATAAACCATTCGCTCCACATGTCCGAACCATCAAGCGATTAACGGGTAAGATCATTTAAATCAAATCCTTCAGGACGGTATCATGTGTTGAGCACATTGAACAGGAGAGCATGCATGAGGAATTGTATGACAGTGACGGAAGCGAAAGATGTACTATGCAAGGATAGAAGGAAGTGGCGCTCGATCCTTTCTGACTACCCCGCGAGGGAAGCGGCGTGATGGTATGTATGTATGTAATAATTTTACATGCAACATAAATTCATTATTAAAAAAAATAAAAAAAAATATTATTATATAAATATAGTAATATTGATTAATGATTTCACACCTATAATTATGTTTTTAATTATTATAAAAGTCTTGCAGATTGCTGTTGTAAATGAATTACAATATAATGCCGACATTGTTAATGCTTTTAGAATGAGATTTTTTTTATCTTTTATAATATTATATAATAATATGGGACTCTTATTATTTATTTACAAATACTTACAAATATTTACGGCCAAAGCCTTTAATATGTTAAACCTCTGTATACATACAAAACATGTAAACAAAGGAAAGATCTGTTACAAAAAAGACACAAAACAATTAGATTAAAGAAACGAAAGTTTTACAGACAATATAACATATATTATTGAATATATATTTGTGTTAATATAATATCAGTGTTCATAATTTAAAAAGAACCTACAATATTGTAATCAGGCACAGTTTACAATAGTTAATAATAATTGTAATGTAATACAGTAATATGATAGAATGTACTTTGCAATACAATGTAAAAAGGCTTAAACGCCTATTAAATGTGTCAAATAAATAAATTTCAATATTAGAAGAAGATTAAATCATTTTGCCCATGACTTTTTGGGTCCCTTTTTCCGTATTTACGCCGACGAGTACGCGCACGCGCGTAAATTAGGGCGCCACTTTGCGCAGAATCCGATCAATGGTTGCCTGCGAATACAGTCTAGAAAACCCCGGACAGAGCCGTGTGTCGCGTCGTAACTGCTCCGGCCCTGTACTACGTCTTTTAATGTAAGAAACACATAGAAAATATATATTCAATACATGCCTCACTGTATTAAACGCGACGTAAGCTGTAAATTATTGAAACATTACGATAAAACGGTGTAAATTACAGTAAAAAACAGTGATAAACGGTAATGAGCCGATTGATTTTGCATTATATTTTTTTGTGTGATATTTATCAAGTACAAGAACTACTATTGTCTTTACTTGTGTTTGTTGAAGGACTAAAATTTTAGGTGTATTTTATCCAAATTCACTACGTCGAAAAAAAAATCGCGTTAATTTATTTTATAATTAGATTTAATAATATTCGTCGCATATTTTTTAACAATTTTATTTATATTATTCCTTGCTGTACATTGTTACAAAAGATTGGAAAATTTATCATAAACAATGGAGAAAATGCAATATAATCACATAATATAATAATGCACAGTGGGCGAGCTTAGAGCTGTTAACCATTTTCTTCCAACTAACCCTTTAATATATTTCAATTCACTAATATTATACGTGTATAGTGAATTAATAAATTTCAAAATTTAACTCAAATTCGAGATATTAAATTAAAAATCTGTAGGATATCAATTGCTGCTATACCATCACGGCATATCCCGCAAGTGGGGTAACCAGCGGATTCTCTGCAAGTAATATGATTTCAAATGTCAGGTATTCGTTAAACACTTGACAGGGTTCAATTCCCAGCCAGGGCAAAATGAAGAATGACCTTTTTCAAATTGTCCTGGGTCTAGGTGTTAGGTATACATGTATATGTATTTAGTGCATTTAATATATGTATGTATGTATGTATCGTCGCGTTAGTACCCATAATTCAAGATTCATATCTTAATTTGGGACTAGCTAGATCTGTGTTGATTGTAATTATGCAAGCTATATTGTGTTGTTGATTTATGATGACATAATATGGAATCCAGCAGTTATGAGTACATATATGCCACCCATTCCGTAGTAATGTCTTTCTTCATTGTCACGGAAAGGATGACCTTTATGTTTATTGCATGCAGTTAATGTACTATCTACTTTATTTTGCAATATGCCATGTTGGTATAGATTGATAATTTACATATTTACACATCCGAATAAATGGAAATTCAGTTTTTAACACCTTATTGCGTTTCATTAAATTCAAAGTGTAAATTGCGATGGTTTAGACATGTGGAGCGAATAGATGATGAAAGATTGAAGAAGAGGGTATAATATTATTTACTATAAGGGTGGTATAATATAAGGGTGGTGAGAAAGCTCGGACGTCCGAGAACTACGTGGTTTGACCTCATGAATCACGGACGGCCGCGCATTGAGTAAGTGAAATCGGCATACATGTTGCAGTATGAATGTGGAGGGAGTAAAAGAAAGTATTTAAGGATATATCGATATGGCTTTCTGTTCTCTCTGCCTATCCCGTTTGGGATAAGGCGTGAGAGTATGATATTAATTATAGAAGTAACGCGCAATATATTTTTATAGACATATTATAACCTACAAATAACAAACTTCACTGGCTTGTAAACTGTACAACATTTAATTATTATTATTATACCGTCACGGCACATCCCACAAGTGGGGTAGCCAGCAGATCAGCTGCATGTAAGAAACATGCAAACTGTCCTCTCCGTGCCAATATAAAATCAAGACATTCAGGATGGGTGGCAAACCTCATCGCTGAATTTAAGATGTAAAATGTCTCAATTTTTTCGAACACCTGCCTTTTACAGGACACTCGAAAACTTACGCAGAAGAGTGGGAGACCAATTCTTTACCGGGTGCTCCACGGAACTTTATTTAAACTGTACATTATTAAGTTATACTGTATCTGAAATAGCTGTTTCTTTGAATTATATAAATAAAAAAAATAACGGTATATATATGTATTTTATATTGTAACCAATGTACAGTAAAGGGTTAGTTGAAAGAGATCGCGCCTTTGCAATAAACTCGCCCTCTGTATATTAATTGTATTTAATTTGAATGCATACCTTCTACGAAATTGTATGTACCTAATCAATCTTCAGTAAAGAATGAATAAATAAATAAAATATTAAAATTATTCATTAATAAATACTTAATGAAATTGTAATTTATTTATACTAATATTGTAATGAGGAAAGATTTGATTGTTTGCATTGAATAGGCTCCGAAACTACTGAACCAATTTGAATTTTTTTTTCACTGTTGGGAAGTTACACTATCCCCGGGTGACATAGGCTATATTATATTTTCAAAAAAAAAAAATACGGATCCTTACTAAAACTAAATTATTTTTTTAAACGCCAATCTACCCGTGCGAAGTCGGTGCGGACCGCTAGTGTAAAATAAAATATTTCTACTTTTGATAAAAAAAAAAAACCTTTAATTTATGTTCTATACCTAGTATTTTCTGTTGTGAGTGAAATAATAATAAAATAAAATTTAACATTGAAATAAAAGTGATTTTTTATAAGTTTTGTTGAAGTGTTGAGTTTTTTTTTTAAATCAATGCGTTATGACACCAGAAGCAAAAAGAAAAAAGGTAAATATAATTATATATCTATATATAACTACTATACTAAATATAGCACATGACTCTTATAAATGTAAAGCATAGTTGTAGCATTTTACTTATTTTTTTACAACTACGCGAGTGAATTATTAAGAATATTACTCAACACACACCTCATCAGGGCAACCAACATACCTACGAGGGTTGCCTTTTATATTTCGGGATTAGAGAACAAAAACAAATATTAATCATCGAAAATCACTTTATTGTTTTTCAAAATATTCCCCATGAAGATCTATACACTTTTGCATGCGTTTGAACCAATTGTCGAAGCACTTTTTCCACTCTGATTGAGGTATCTCCAAAACATGCATTCTAAATGCAGCAAACGCTTCTTCAGGTGTCGAAAAACGTTGACCTCTCAGTTTGTTCCCATCGTATTAGTGATGTAACGAATGTGTGATTTTGGATATTCGCGAATGCGAATATTGATTTGCTTGAATTTCTACAATATTGCTCAAACATTAAAATTTCTACCCCCCGTCGCCGATTTTTTAAAATAGTATAGGAATTTAAAATATTTCAAAACTCTTCGGTTTTCTTAAAGAATATTTTCTTGCAGTACCTTTTTCTACAATGTACCGGGTAAGTACCCGGTACTTTTACCGAATTACCGATACTTTATCACCAAAATAATATTCGCAAAACATTCGCATATTTTTTTGCGAATACGAATATTCGTTACGTCACTTATACCTATTGTGCAAAATCATTTTGTTAGGAAATAGGAAAAGTATCCTGATGTTCTCTACCAATCCATTGGATTGCTCTGCAACGAGTTTGGATTTTCTTCTCCATTCCTTTCAGCTAGTCTCTTTAATTCTACGTAAGTGGCATTTTCAGCTAGTCTCTTTAATTCTACGTAAGTGCCACAGTTCATATATTATACTACTTCTTCACTCGATCCATAAAGCTGTCTGTTGGTCGATCTCTACTATTTCTGCCCTCGGTATTGCCCTCCGCAAATGTGATGAACAGGGCCGGGTGCCTATGATGCTGTGGTCAATCCCGTTAACTCGTTGGCTGATTTTTTTTTAAGGAGATAACTCATTTCGCCTACCCCGATAAACTTCGATTGATTATTATTATTATTATTATTGGACAATATTAAAGTGTCGTTTACGTGCCGAAGCACCTCAAGGACACTGTACAATTCATAAATTCTAGGACATTACATCCACGTCATATTATAAATATAGATAAATACCTACATAGATAAATGAGAAATCTTGGATACATAAAGGTATCCACGTCAGAAGTTCCATACTACATTGAGTTACAAATATTTTAGATACAATATGTATCCACGTCAATTATATAAAACAGAATACAATATTTAAAGTCAAGAATGTAAAACAGAATGCAATATTTAAAAGTAATTGGTAAAAAAAAAAGTTTTTAGGTCCCTTCTGAATGTTTTAAGATCTGCAGCTTGCCTGAGCTCAAGAGGTAATCCATTCCAGAGGTTGGGTCCCGCCACAGAAAAGGCTCTATCCCCGTAATTTGTTAAATTTTTCCTCTGCGGAGCTACCAACTCCAAGGACACACTCTGAGCAGATCTCAAGGCACGCTGCCTTATACCTAGATTTTTCAACCTGCACAATTCAGCAATATAAACTGGGGCATCCCCATTCAGTGCCTTATAAACTAACATACACACTTTGTACTGCACTCTAGCCTCCACTGGTAGCCAATGAAGTTCCCTCAAAAGTGGAGTCATATGTGTACACCTTTGATTGATTTGATTGATTGGTCGGAACATGTCGAAAACGAAGATGTGTTAATCTCTATATTGCGTATATTGCATAAAGAGTAGAGAGGGAGTCCTACGACTACTACTGAATATTAAGATATTACAACACTGAGACAAATACTAACGAAATTTCACAACGAATCATTGGTACGTAATATCAGATTGGACAAGAGATAGTACAAACGATTCATTAGTACCAATCTATAATATTAATTTTTCGCACACAAATCGTTGGTAAATTTACTAACAATTTGTTTGCGAAAAGTTAATGTTATAGATTCGTACTAATGAATCGTTTGTACTATGTATCTCTTGTCCCAATCTGATAGTACGTACCAATGATTCGTTGTGAAATTTCGTTAGTATTTTTCTCAGTGTACATAAATTATGTCTCCATAGATTTATGAACACCTGACTCTAATTATTATTACAATAGGACGTGAGTGTATGAATACCCTTTCACTATAGATACATATTATTATTTTATTACTTACATACATTTCTATGTGTTTGTTGTTACACACGACATTATATACAATAATTGTGTTGATTCATATTGAATAAGTAGATATAAATATAATATTGCTATGATTGATGTGTCTATAAGGTATTTTCTATATTATGTCTTGTTTGACCTACTTCACAACTAAGGGATGCTTTTTCTTGAATAATATATTATCAAGAATTCATTGAATGTTACAGCTGTCTGAAAAAATCGGACATTAAGTCAAAAATTAATTAGAATTCACATACAAGGAATGACCTGCAGCCTCACATTAAAAGATCTCTGGGGGGCTAAAAAGGTACTTTATATGAATCATAATAGGAATTGTAAAACGATTTAACGGTAACATTTCACCAAATATGAATTGTAGAAGAATTGCTCAATGTGGCCATTTCAGCCCCCCCCCCAGGCTTTCGCTAATTATTCCTGAATGTTTTTAGAACATTTTTTTTTTGATTATGTCAATTTTTGTTATTTTCTATGGTATTTTTTTTGTAGTTGTTATAATAATAATATTACCTCGATACGGGTGCAAATCCAGTGAGGTAATATTGAGTTCATAAATTTGAATTTAAATAGTGAAAAATTGTTATACTCTGTTCTGTAAATATTATTTTTGTTAAATAAAAATTATTATTATTATTATTATTATATATTTATTTATTAAACTACAAACGGCTATTGCCTTTTCTAGCAACTTTTTTAACATCAATAAATATTCGCAAATTGCGATTCAGTAGAATTCACAAGACCGTATTGAAGAGATACAATGTTACATCAATTTAAAAAATAATAATAAGTAAACATACTATTTAAATCCACTGTATTTATAAATAAATTTCCACAATATTACATTTGAATACATAGATTTAAAGTAAATCGCAATACGAAAACGAATATTGAATCTATATATATTAAAGAAAGTGGTGTTAGTTACAACATTTATAACTCGAGAATGGCTGTACCGATTTGAATGATCTCTGATTTGTTGGATTCTTTTCCGCCCCGAATAGCCGATTAGCTATTAAAAAATCATGGAAAGAATTTTTATACATTTAAA
This sequence comes from Athripsodes cinereus, assembly GCA_947579605.1. Classification (NCBI taxonomy): domain Eukaryota; kingdom Metazoa; phylum Arthropoda; class Insecta; order Trichoptera; family Leptoceridae; genus Athripsodes; species Athripsodes cinereus. Next base: position 8,181,759 of record OX388325.1, on the reverse strand, counting down.
ATGAGTGGGTGACCTAATAAATAAATTAGTACCTACATATATTACGTACAGAAGATAATTTATAAACAAATCTAAGTTAAGTATAATTGTTCAACATATTTTTTTTTTACACTATACGATGACACACTTGGACAATTACGGGAGTTTGTTAAGAGATTAAAGATATTAATCATTCATTGATTCTTAGGCGGTACGTAGTTCGCTGGGTCAGCTAGTTGTCACGTAAAATACATATAGAAATATTCAATATGATATGTGCATTCAAGTTTATGTAGCCATAGATAAAAAGTATCAGACAGTTTTTTGTTAAAACGACCGATAAAATCATTTTTCTTACAACTCGAACTGAATACAGAGTCTCACATACTTAAACATGAATGTAATATATTGTAGGGAAAGGCCCGGGGTGTCGTGAATTTATAGCTTCCCTGAATTACAAACTCTCGATGGCCGAATAACTCTTTTGCCTCCTCTTATACATCATGGTTTGAGGTATGGCACCCGTTTTCCAGCAGGTAAATCACACCTTTTTGAAAGCCCGGACAGTTCGAATATCTGGGCAAATCAAAATATCAATAATGCTACATTTATTTACAGATTTATGGTATAATCAGTAATCCGAAGGTACTGGGAGAGTTTAATTTTTATATACCAGCATAGTATAGTCGCTCACATCAGCATTATGCTGTTCTATCCACCTACAAGCCGGACAAATATTCTCGCAGAATCGCCAATAGCTAAGGCTATTAGATTGTTTAATAACATTTCCCTGAATGTGGACACATTCCACATAACATACAGAGAATTTGTAGGGAAAGTGGAAACACTTTTGTAAATGTTTGTTTTCTCTGGGATCGCATTGGCCGAAGGCTGTAATGGTCCCAGTAGAGTATGGTTTTGTTTTAATAATAATAATAATACGGAAGGCGTCAGTGCTCAAAATCAGGTTAAAATTTCGGCTGTTTAATTTCTGTATCATTCCAATTCTTTTTCCAATTCAGGATAGAAGTGAAGTTAGTCTCTATCCTTGATTCTGAGATTCAAAAAATGTTTGGGACTCAAGGACTTGCTCTGACTGAATGACTCCAGATAGTCAAATAACTTACTTACTTCCGATGGCCGAACAGCCCTTGTAGGACCTTGCTTCCGAAACAATAGATCTCCAAGCCTTTTTATCCTGAGCAATGGACTGCCAGTCGTCTTTAGCATTGAGCTCTTCTAGATCTCGGTTGATGTTATCCAACAATCTTTGTCTTGGTCTGCCTAGCGTTCTTCTGCCCTCGGGTATACCCTGATAGTCAAATAAGGGCGAGTAGAGCCTAGATCTTTTATAATAGATCCTTAGTACATGACACACCCTCTTATATAAAATAAAGTATATTAAAAGCTCTAATACTCTTACGCCCGTATTCACCAAGAAAAACTGAGCGTTCGATCAGCTCAAATTACGATCAACGTCAAAATTGGTATTCACCAACATATTTTAGGCTCCCTCAGCGTGATTTGAGTGAAAATTTCCCTCAAATTTGATCGGCCAATTGAGGTGGATTAACTTTTGCTCAGCGTCGATCTGTCAAAATTATTCTATAATGTCCGCCATACTTGTTTCGTACTGTTGGCGTTTTATTTACAATTTATTGAATATATTTTTGTAGGCGGCATGTAATAATTTAATATATATGTATATTTATAAATAAATTATTTAATTAATTAATTATTTATAATAACATATACGGCACAAGGCCATTAAACATATACAAAAAAATCACAAATAGTTCGATGCAATACAACAATCCTTTCAATCGCAGTCGCACTTTCTTATCACACAAAAGGCACCGTCAACGTAGGTCAAACTTCTGGGAACCATAAAAGACAGCTCGCTAACTTTTGAGAAGCACATTAGTTGTCTTATCAGTGCTTGTTTCTTTCAGCTGCGGCAAATTGGGATGATAAAAAGGTGTCTCACATAAGACGCTAAGAAGTCACTAATTGTGGTTCTGTATTTTAACAGTATTTTAGTGGTATTACCCACTTGTCAGATCGATAGGCTGCAATCAGTTTTGAAGTCCGCAGCACGTGTTATCTTTGGAGTACAAAGGTGTACACGTATGACTCCACTTTTAAAGGAACTTCATTGGCTACCAGTGGAGACTATGGATTGCCTCGCGAGCGTAGGCAAGTTGCAGATCTTAAGACATTCAGAAAGGATCTAAAAACCTTTTCTTTTACTAATTACTATCAAATATTGTTTTCTGTTTTATATTCTTGACGTGGATACATATTGTATCCAAAATATTGAATTTAATTCAACATAATGTGTCTTCTGCCATGGATGCTATTGTGTATCCGAGATTCTATATGATGTGGATGTAATGTCCTAGAATTGATGAATTGTACAGTATCATTGAGGTGCTTTGGCACGTTAAAGACACTTTAATGTTGTCCAATACTTTTTTATTTATTTATCTTATAGACAGCTTATGCCTTTTAAAAATAAATATAAACAAATACAAAAATAATAATAAGATTTTTATTTATTATTTTTCATATTGTACATATCTATGTTATAAAATACCACGGATAGTATACAATTCAATATTGCAAGGAATTAAAATTATTTCTTGATGGTGAATTATTGTGTGTTTTAGTTATATACGGAGTATTTCAGTTATTTTTCTATCCTTGTTTATAATTTCTTCTTAATTTTAACCTCACTGGCAAACTACTTTGACAACAATGCATGATTCGATTAAATGCTAGCTGTCAAATCGACTGCTATCAAAGTAATATCTGTTTAAGTTCAAGTCTTGATTTTGTATAAATAAAGGCATTTATAAATATTTAAAAAATATACATATAATTTTTTTAAATGATACATATATTTTTTAAATGGCTAAAAATTATTTTTATTTGTATAATTATCAAAAATATACTTTTTAGTTACTTTAATGGCTGTTTCCGTAAATAAATGTCAGTTTCATTTCATAATATTTACCTACATTGTATCCATGGATACACACGATCAAATTCGACTCAGCTAAGCATTGTAAATTTTCGTTGGTGAATAGCTATCTACGTTGAGGAATGCTGAGGGAGGTATTAAGCTGATCGTTTGCTCAGCTGATCGTTCGCTCAGTTTTTCTTGGTGAATACAGGCGTTAGTCATCTGCATCGTTGAAGCTTTCGATATGTTTCCTGGTAGCTTAAATTGGATAAAGCGCACCTGGCAAAATGAATGGGTTGCAGATTCAAGTTCCGTCATGGTCTCGTGTCATTGTCTTCTCTAAGCTTCCTGTGTTGAATTTACATAATTATGTAATTTTATACATTGTTTTAATTTTTTGAAAAAGATGTATCTGGGTTTAAGTTATAAACCCAAATATAACCTTATACACCTTTCACAGTAAGCTAAAGTTTGTATCGTGAAAGGGGAGTTTGCTGGCACCTGGGATCGGACCGCGCACCTCATGTGCACGAAGCCGAAACTCTACCTTCAGGATACCGACTAACTTTGTTTGTAAAACTTATTTGTAAAAATAACTTCACTAAATTTAATAAGCGAGTTTCTGTCTACACGTAAATGTAAAATAGTAATGGTTTAGATGGGTTTCTAAATAATAAAATACTCTTTGAAATGTTTCTTCTAGTACAGTGTAACTGTGACCTATAAGAAACCATAGACACATAGATATTGTGTTCAATATGTCAGGTGGATTGATAAAAAATTCATGTCGAGTATATAACAAAAACCATACGATGAAGTAAGCACAAGCATTACGAATACAAAATTACTCTTTTCGAGTTTTCAACTGCAAATGGCTACAGGAATTCATGAAACTTTTCCGTGATAATATGTTTTTTTTATCTTGAGTTCGGTAGTAGCACAAGTTACCAATGTTGTTTTAGTTTCATATCCAAGTATGTAATGCTAAATGGTTTTAACAAAATCGAATGATGGCATATTTCAAATTACTTTGCCCTCTCGGAAATTTGGCGACGGAGATGCAGGAGGTGTTGAAGTTTTTGGATGTGAGGGAAATAATCTAATTTCGGAATCTGAAGAGAAAAAAAAATTGGAACGATTGGTCAACAATAACAAATTGAGGGAAATTAGAATAACATTCTCATTACTTATATAAGGTGTCATTGTAAAGGGCTACAAATGTTATTTTTGCTCTTTACAATGACTTTGGAGTAACTAAATAACTAGATAGGACTCTGGGTAGTCCTCTCTGTGCTAAAGAAAATCAATTCGCAGAGAGGAGCTTTAGCGTTGCGGGGCCAACTGCCTGGAACCAATTGCCAACGGACTTAAGACAGAACCAACCCACTGTAACGTTCAGGAGTAAGCTGAAAACACTGCTTTTCAAGAAAAGCCATGGCGCCCTTGAGATGGTCACGGATCATTAAACGGCGCCAAATACAAATTATCCTTATTATTATTATTATTTATATAATATCATTTCCAAATGGAAGATGTTAAAAATAATGGTTTATAAGCAATGAATTACGTTTTATGATATCTTGCGTTATTCATTTATTCTTTTTGCACATCATCATTATAATTATAACAGTGTCAACAAAACAATATAAAATTTAAAAAACTAGAACGATGTGCATTTATTTATTCATTCTTTTTTTTTCTTTTACAAACATACAGTTATAACATAAATAACAATACACAGCCAAATAAATAACAATTAGTAAACCAGCAAAAAAGGTACATTGATTTAATAATAATAATAAATTTTACTGTATAAAAACAATAAGATTACAACAAGGATTTTACATTGATTTACTGTACATTGATTACAATACGTACAATTTTACAGAGAAATACATTCAAATAAGATACGATCTATTATATAGAGGGCGAGTTAATCCCAAAAAAAGATAATTAATAGTGTACAAATTAATATAGAAAAGGGAGGGGGAGGGGGAAAGAAGTGATGGTTTTTATGTTTTGGAGGCTGAGTTTGAAGAAACCAGCCTTTTTTTAATGGCTCGTTTGAAAGACGCCAGATTTTTGAAAGACAGACTTTTGAAAGACGTCAGATTTACTGAAAAAAATGGGTCAACCGCGGTCTTTACATTAAAAATTATTTGTAATATTTATTTATTTATTACATAGAGTCACACAAAGTAGGTTGACAAAACATACCTATATGAAAAATAAAAAGAGAGAGAATAATGTTGATCTGATCAGGCCAACCCACCAATTAGGCGTGTCTACAGCATACATATTAAAGTATAAACCACATACAAAATGGTAACAACTGTAGATGAAGAAACAGCGCCCGACTAATGCAAGTCCAGTTTAACCGGACTCACACTAAACATGCGCCTGTTACAAACTACTGTAAGGAAAAAAATATACATTTTAGAAATATAGGTCATTTATGATGTGTGGTGTATTTTCAACGTGGTAGTAGCTAAATTCGTAAAAGTACCGATTTTCTTTCACCTTCACAACTATACCAAGAATGATTTATTTTATTTATTATACAAGGTTTGTTTATCTTTCGGCTCAAATAATCCAACATTTAGTGGGTAACAGAAGCGGCTGGTGGATTAGATAATTGGGGGTGCGTTGGAATTATAATACCTGAATATAAAAAAAAAAACATAAATTTCCTTCCTTCATTCTCATCCACGATAACGCATCAAGATGCATTGTATTGTTTAAAAATTTGATTATAATTTTGAAGAATTTTTTGTTAGAAAAAAAATGGTTAACATGATTATACCTACATATTATTCGAAGTGGTTTTTTACGTATAAACTGGATTTTTCACATCTAGGGAAGTGTTTATAATATGATATATATCAGGGATGTTGCGAATATTCGCATCCGCATCCGCAAATGCGGAGCTTCCGCATGTATTTGGACATCTGCATCCGCATCCGCATCCGCAATAATCGATGCGGATGTTCATGCGGATGCGGATGTAAGACAATTTGCGACAAGAAAGAAATGGGGCGGGGCCGGCGAATGGCGCGTGCCGTTCGCACTTGACATTAACCAATGGGAACGAAAAAATTGGTGACAAGATCCGAAGCGTTTTTATTTTTGCCGGTTTTATTTTTTTTTTTTTTTTTATGCCGGTTTTTGCAAATAACAAAAAAAAAATCGCCAAAAAATCCATAATATTATTGTAGCAACAATTTCGTCACATATTTGACAGTGGGGCCTACCAATTAAGATAGTTCCTACTTTTTTTCTATAACATCTTAAACATCCGCATCCGCATGAACATCCGCATCCTCATGAACATCCGCATCCGCGGATGTGAGCCTTCAAAAATCCGCATCCGCATTCACATCCGCGGATGTGTAAAAATCGACATCCGCAACATCCCTGATATATATTACGATAGGTATGATTCAGTCGCAAGATATGTATCACTTGCTGGGTAGAGAAGAGAGCATTAGGTGTACCGAAGCTTACGAACCGGCTTTGGCTGGCTTAAGCGCTTTATAACATGGCAACGTTCTCCAATTCCACTCTCTTATCTCTCTTACGCTTCTCCTTACGTATCCAAGAGGATTTGAATGTGAAAATGTAAAATTAAATTGTAAGTACCTACCCAGTAAGTTATAAAATATTGGTACATAACTAAGTAAGTATTATAAAATAAGTAATCAATGATTTTATAAAGTTTAAATAACATTCCGGATATGTTATGTTAGCAATCACTAACTTTATGCTTCGTTAGCGTGATGCTTCGAGTGTTGTGTGTAGGGCCACACTAAGTAGGACCGAACTGCCTTCATACCAACTATAAATTTGTGTACCTAGTATTTTTTTAACCCAGCATCGCTTGGGGATATTTATACAAATGTACGAGCTAAAATGACAATATTCTTTCTACTGACAAAAAAATAACAATTTACGAAAAAATATAAAGTACTAAGAAAATTATTTATATTGTGAAAACTTGAAGTTTAACACCCCACATACCCATATTAATGGAAAAAAAAAACAGTAGTTACCTGTGTCTACCGTTAGGGAATTTCTCATCTTTAACAATCTCGATATGTTTGACACCTACACTTCTAGTAAGTAAAAAATCCAGTTCCCGACATCCAATTGTGTCAAAAAAATCGTAACATAAAACTGTAATATTTTTGTCAGTAAAAAAGTTGTCTATAATATTTTTAACTTCTAGGCTTCGTATAGACTAGTATAGAGTGTATTATTTTACCTGTGTCTCTTCTAATTATTACGGTGTCTATAAAAACGTATAAACATATAAACGAACGAACAGAAATATTTTAAGAATATGTACCTACTGTAGGTGGCGTGCTATACTAGCCAACAACAACTTGCTGAAAAAAATTACACGTGCTTTGTTTAACGTTATTTCGGTTAGCACGTAAAAAACGATAAAGGTCGATTCATACATAATATATATCGTGAAGAGTTCAGTGCGAGTTCATTTATACATAAATTCATATCAGTAGACTTACTGGTAGACACATAATATAATCGACATACAATAGACACACAATATTTGTTTATTTATTTATTTACAAACACTTACGATTTATGTCTATAATATGTTAAAACACGTATAAATATATAACACATAACATAAGAACAACAGCGAAAATTTTAATAAAATAATAAATTTATAACACCAGTTGACCAATAGTAAACAGAGAATCAATAAAGCACTCAAATGTATAGTGAGACAAAATAAAACAGTAAAAAACATGAAAATTACAAAAGGATATTTTTTTAAGAATGGCATCCTAAAGGTCACATGTGTCGAAGCTTGGACCCTCAAAGTTAATACCATTAACCGCTTGGAGGCGTTTCAAAATTTCAAATAATGAAATGTGGACCCACCGAAGAGTGTTAAGAATATCTTGGACTGACATGACAAGAATTGTTCACAACAATCAAGCTCCGTAAAACTTCATATTTCGGTCACATAATGAGAGGAGAAAAATATGCCATCCTAAAACTGTTAATAGAAGGGAAGATTGAGGGCCGTAGAGGGGTTGGAAGAAAGCGCCTTTCCTGGCTTCAGAATATTCGAGAGTGGACCGGAATGAGAGGTGTGGAGGAGCCGTTTCGTGCTGCCCAGAACAGACAAGATTTTTCCCAGGTGATCGTCAACGTCGGTGGGGAACCGACAAGACACGTAAAGAAGAAGAAGAAGGTCACGTTATGAGTAAACGACACTTTACAAGCTGTCCAGATTTAGATATAAGAAGACAACAACTCGCATGTTCCTATATTATATGCAGTTAGTTCGTAGATTACCCCATCCGTGATATTATTGGGGAATGTGAATTAATCAAATTTTCACTTATTTTTTGCGTTCTGTGAGTGATGCCTGTAGGTCTATATTTCCATTTAGTCAGTGCGTGTAATCTGATACTAAATACCTGCATTTATACAATCACCACAGTATGCTATTATCAACCTTATTTACAAATTGATTCCTAACACGGCATACATCGATTAGCTTTAGTAGTAATATTTCATATTAGTAAGAATATTGTAAAGAGAAAATTGTGACTTTAAAACTGCACACTACTTATTTCTTATTAAAAAATGGAATATATGTGTCGCCTAGTTTCGAAATCCGCTATAACACATTTTTTTTGTGATTTGGAGAAATTCGATAAAAACTATTTATTATACAAATATAAAAAGTACCTACTTTCCTGAAGTAAAACAAGTTTGTTAATATTTTAAGATTGTTACAACAGTTCAATCTTAAAATAAATTCTACTATTGAATAAAAATAAACTGTTTAGGCATAAAAATAGCTCCTATAGACGAAACTGAAATGACCTTAAAGAATGACGTCACAGAAAAATGTTTGGAGGACAACAACGGAACAAAAACAAAACAAACAAAAAGGTGGTATCTCTTTCTAACTGCGCAGTTCTAAAACAAACAAAAAGGTGGTATCTCTTTCTAAATGCGCAGTTGTAACTATGCGTGAAAAAGAGATAAAGTACCATAACACATGCTATCTCAGATAGTAAATTATTTCAAAGAAGAGCGTTGTCATGTAGGTATTATCCTTCCAACTGTCAGTATTGCAAAATCACTCAATATTAGGTGGAACGCCTAAAGAATACCTAATAATAAAAAAAACTGTCAGTGTCATTCTTGTTATTATTTTGTCGTCTGACTTTCTTCTTTTCTCTTATGGCATAACATCCTAGAAGGATGATTTGCGCAATCTGACGGTTTGCCCTCCAAGCAAATGCAAATCCATAGACAGGACCACGTGACCCTTAATGTTCTATTGGTCGGTTGAGCTATTTTATTTTATTTTTATTTTATTTATTGGTAAAAAGTACAAAACAGATAACAACTATAAATTAGAGTTATAGAGGATATTAAGAGACACATAAAGGGATATAGCGGTATTCTTTTCTCATCATCATTTTATTTTATTTTTATTGTACAAATGGTGAGTGTTTTGAAAGAAACAATTTTCTACGGTTATCGAATATTTAATTACGAATCCAACGACATATATTATATAACTCAATTTTCGTGAAAATGTGTTATAGCGGATTTTGAAACTCAAATATATATTTTTATTACTCTATTAGTTGTGAAATAGAATTCCGCAATATGATTTGTGAGGTTTTTGTAATGTGAATAAATTTCTCGACTAAGTTTTTTTTTTAAAAAACCATGTATTATGTTGTGTAAATGTGTGTCATCCCCGATGTGAGATTTTCCACCAAGGGTACATCAAGGGAGTATTTTAATTGTCGAGTGGGTTTTGCAGAGGAAATCCCATAGGGACAACCTCGAACCCACTTTTTGTAAAAAAAAAAAACTTTTGCTCTAGATTGACTGGATGACATGAGAACTGATGTTCTTGAAACATCCAGGGCAAAGTGTTGGGTACCCCTCCCTCAATGTAAAGTAAATAAATTTCTTAAATGCGGCACTAAGTGACGAAAAACAATAAAATGAGATAGATGTGAAGATCGGTTCTATGTACTTTCCTTGCCCAATGCTACAAGTTGCTAAAGTGTGATAAGGTTGCTCCCCACTCTTCAAGCTTTCAAGCGGGCGGTCAAGGACCATTTTATCACACAAAATATGGCTTCTGTATCCTAGTCCCTTTTCCTACATATTCTTCTCCTTTTTACCTCCTCTTTCCTTTCTTTAAGATTTTTTTATGTGAAAGTTTTATGAAATTGGGTTAGTTGGAAGAAATCGCGCCTCTGCGATAAACTCGCCCTCTGTATATTGATTGTATGATTGTCTTTGTTTGAAATGTATTTTTGTGTGAATTTGCTTGTTATCAATGTACAGTAAAGAATAAATAAATAAAAAAAAAATAAACAAGTAAATGGATTAGAACGAAAAAAGGGAATCAATAGTTTCTATATAAATATATTTTTATAACTCCACCGCACTCCAACTAATGCAAATCACCAACCGTTACTGATTGATTGGTTGATTGATCATGGTTTTTTTTAATTTTCTTTCAGGCAAAGTGAGTTCCTAGGATGTGTGTCATTTCCTCTACGACATGCGCTTAGTAGCGGCAGGCGCAACACATCGCGCCAACCCATCGCAGCTGCGGGCCAGTATATTCTCCGGACCTCTTCAGGGGCCCGCAGACCATCATCTGGACCGCGGCCCAGACGCAATATTATGGCCAGCTCTGCCACGGCTGCTAACACCAACCATAACAATGTAGCTGCCAGCACAGCAGGGTTCGACGAACAGTTCAGAGATGCCGATGGAGGTAATTTATTTTATTAATATTCTTGTAAATATATTACGCACTTTTACTTTTTATTATTTTGTAACTTAGGTTAAGATAACTTGTTTATTTGATTACTTTTTTTGTGTAGATATATGTATAATTACTATGTTTGCTTCTCTCGTATAAAGGTATATCGAAGGAGTTTAGTCAAAAGATTTCACACGGAGGTTTTGGCGGTTTGGTGGTTTGGCCGGCCAGCCCTTCAGGCTGCCCACTATGGCGCCTCCGGTGTGGACAAGATTTGTTAAGTAGTGTAGAATTTCGGATAAATGGAAGTCCCCAGACTTCTGCGGTATCCGGGTGGACGGTGGGTCCTTCAATGTAATATTAATATTCTTCATCTCTAAGTCGGGACAACTCATCCATATCTCGAATCATTCACGGATATTCTAGAACAATAGCGCACTAAGGAGAGAGGGTAAATTGGAGCAGCTAAAATCTCAAAATTACTATGAAATTAGGCACAAATAGTACCAAAGTGTGAGAGCAGTATGAGTCCCTCCTAAGTTCTACCAAGTTCTGGGAATTTATTTATTTATATCAAAGTATATAATATAACAAAACAGGCATATAATATAAATAGAGTAATTAATTAACACAAAAATACTATACTATACCCTCACGCCGTGTCCCAGGTGGGGTAGGCAGAGAGAACAGAGCGTCATATAGATCTTTCCTTACACACGTCCTTTGCTTCCTCTACATTCATCCAGTCTCTCATACATGCACGCTTATTTCTCTTACTCAGTACACGGCCGTCCTTGAAAACTTGATCCACGTGATCAAGCCACTTAACGCCTGCGCTTCCTCACATCGCTTCTTTCAGATAATTATTTCGTTTTTGTCATCCTTTCCACTTCCATTCGTTCCACATGACCAAACTTTCTCAATTCATTTAGGTACACGCATTCTATCCACAACACTCCTCTTGCTTCCAGTCATTTCCCTAATATCCTCAATCCTCACTTTACCACGCTGCGAAAATAAACAAAAGCAAAAGTATATTTTTTTTATCTCCCATAAATCAGAACAATTAACATCATTTTCACTTCACAACTTTGCACTTGCCAACTTCACAATGAAGCTTTCAACAACAATTAATTTCAATTTCATTAAAATGCTCTACTTTTGCTTGCACACAATTGCTACCCACCAATTCACTCACTTGCCAAGTTTCAAACAAAATAATTCTACCAAACCTCAAATAACGTTATACTGTAGTTTCCAACTTAACCTAACATACAAAAATCACTTTTCCTCTTTTGGCATTCGCTGTGATATAATAAAAAGGATTTTCATTACTTGCCAGCATTTAAAATCACTTGAATAAAACAATGTTGCCGTGTTTTGCCAAGTTTTTAAACGGTACTTCAAATTCAATTCTCACATTTAATATTATGTTTTTAATGTGTATGTTTGTTTGGCTTACCTCAAAGATTGGAACTATATGACATGGTAGGCCCCACTGTTGTCAAATGTGATATTTCATAGGAAAAGTAATATTCACGAAATTGTTGTCATATGTAGAATTATTTTTTGGTCACCAGGTTTAATTATTTTTGGGCACCAAGTTTTTCGACACCGGCAACACTTTTTCCCGTTATTTTTTTGTTGTTGTTGTTTTTTTGGTTTAAAACCAGCAAAATTTTTTTTAATTCGAATACAAATTTCTTTAAGTTTATTTTCGAGTTAGATTTTATGTTTGCTGGTTTTATTTCATTTTTGCCGGCAAAATTAAACAAGCAAAACCAGCAAAAAAAAACCAATGAAACCAGCAAAAATAAAATCTAATTCGAATACAAATTTCCTAAAGTTTATATTCCAGATTTTTTTTGCCTAAAATCTACTTTTATTTTTGCAAATAAAAAAAGAAATGAATATTTCGCCAATAAATCCAAATAATATTATTGTAGCAACAATTTTCCTCCATAGAAAACTATATTTGACAGATATGTGACATTGGGGCCTACCATCTCAATGAGTTCCAAATTTGTAGTTGGCATATGGTTGATTACTGATTCTGAAATGTCCACTGTCATTAATGCTTATTATAAGTATAATATAATTACTGATGAGTGGCATCTTTGGAATAACTAATGACAGTGTTTAATCAAGAAACATATGCCTAACTACAATTTTTTACTACTGTTGGATAAGCACCTCTGCCTTTGAGCCCCTCATTTAGAATGTATATGAACCTGTTGATTTCAGCATTTTGTACTTATTTTATTTCACTGGCTTTTGATAAATAATGAAACTATACACACTATATTTGTGAAAGACATGATTCATGTTTATATTATTTACATAATTCAGTCCGAATAAAAGAAGCAATTTCTTTCTTCTGTTTTCGTTCTTATCTGAAACGAATTTCTCAGACAAACAAAATTAATATTTAATATATTTTTATTTCAGCATCTGGTATTGCGGCTCGCTTAGCCCAGGGACAACGCGAGGCAGATGAGCATCTCTTCCTGAGATACCTGGAGCTTGATCCTGTAGAAGGACCTGATGCCGGTCCTGCTGCAGTTCAGAGGAAGGCTTCAGGGAAGGCGCAAGGCAGGACGCCATTTACAACCACTAGAAAGTAAGTCTAAAAGCGTTATAACTTCAACTATAATTAGCGATGTTAGGTGTGTTTACTATAATTAATCTTTACATGAGGTTACATGATTATATAAATTTTTCACATTTAAGGGGCCCCTTTACCAAAAACTATAAAACATTAAATTTTTAACAAGTTTGGTACACAAACTCTCAAAACTTGTTGACCCTACGAACATTTTGATTTGATAAAATATGAAAACAAATGTTAATTACCATTATCAAACTTTAACTTTAAAAAAAACTCGATTTCAAAGTATTCGATTATAAAAAAGCATATTTCTAAAAATCGAATTCGGGGGTGTGTTTGGTACATAAATGCACGAGAACCCTATAAATTTTCATATATTTATTTCAATATTGAGAATATATAGATAGTTATTACAATCTGAATGGAGCTGGGGGTAGAGTCAACTTTCATTTTGCTTATAGCGATATTTTTCTGGCCGCGCAATCGAGAAACAGCCGGTTTTTTTTGCTTACCTTAGTAGATATGTGGGGTTGTATGTATTTGGGCTTGTCATAAGTCCAGACTTTACAGTCTAATACCGGGAAAAATTCACCTATCCAGATAATATACGGATATCAAAGATTAGGCTCAAAATGCGGGTTCAAAATACAAGCATTGTGCCGGAAATATCTGTTTTCAGAAACTTTCTAACAATATTACAAGTGTTTATTATAGTAGATTTTTGATTTTTTATGTATTTAATTTAACCGGTAAATCTATTTTTTGTAAATTATTTATTAAAGATTTCGGAGTTACCCCTGTAGCTGACATGAATAAAGGTTCTATATAAACGGACCTAGAATGCCAAATATTTTTTATTTCTCCTGCTAGTTCTGTATATTTACGTGTTTTTTCTGGGACGATTGTTTGTATATTATGTGTATTTGGGACACGATGTCTATTAGGTACGTTATTTTATTACGTTTAAATCGGTTCTATTATGATGTATTTGCCTATCTGCTATTATTATCTCATATCTCATTTATTTAACAAAACAATATTAGATTCTACATATTGAACACAATATAAGATTAACAATAAAATTTAAATAAAACATTAAATGACAAAAACCATAAAATATTAAAATAAATTTATATTCAAAATGTAGAACCCCAACATTATTCGAGTTGATTCTTCCATGATGTTCTATGAAATAGTACAATCATGGGAGATCACTTACAGAGCTACAGGGACAAAAACCTTCTTACTATCCTGGTGGACGATTGAAGTACGGCCTTCTGCATGCTGTATTTGAGCCTGTCATCTACTCCCAGTTTTCTGAGATTGCTTGACAGACTCTTAGGTATAAAACCATTCACAGACAGCACTATAGGCACGATGATTGTGGTAAGTGTTCTCCACATATCTTTGATTTCGTGAGCAAGATCAAGATATTTTATTATCTTATCTTGCTCAGCTTTATTTAAATTTTCATCGTGCGGAATAGTGATGTCTATGATGTATGTTTTACGGCATCTGCGATCAACCAACACAATATCTGGTCGATTAGCTAGAATAGTTCGATCAGTTTGAATTGGTCGATCCCAGTAGAATTTAGTGTCATTGTTTTCAAGTACCGATACTGGACAATAATTATTATAGTATGGTAATTTTGATTCCGGTTCAATTAATTTAAATTTCAAAGCTAAATTTGGTATAAAACCATTCACAGACAGCACTATAGGCACGATGATTGTGGTAAGTGTTCTCCACATATCTTTGATTTCGTGAGCAAGATCAAGATATTTTATTATCTTATCTTGCTCAGCTTTATTTAAATTTTCATCGTGCGGAATAGTGATGTCTATGATGTATGTTTTACGGCATCTGCGATCAACCAACACAATATCTGGTCGATTAGCTAGAATAGTTCGATCAGTTTGAATTGGTCGATCCCAGTAGAATTTAGTGTCATTGTTTTCAAGTACCGATACTGGACAATAATTATTATAGTATGGTAATTTTGATTCCGGTTCAATTAATTTAAATTTCAAAGCTAAATTTTGATGTAATATTTTTGCTACCTGATCATGTCTTTTCAAATAGTCTGTTCCGGAAAGAAGAGAACATCCAGACAATATATGTCTTAATGTCTCTTCCTCCCGATAACAGGCTCTGCATCTATCCGAAATATTTTGTTTCATTATAAATTTAGAATAATTGTTTGTGACTATTACTTGGTCTTGAATAGCACAAACAAATGGCATTAGTGATTATTATTATTAATGTATTTTTATTAATAATGAATGTTTATTATTGTTTCAGGTTAGAACGTGGTACAGATCATGGTTTCGGTTTCTCGGTCCTGTGGACTCGTCCTCCTCGTGTGGAGCGTGTAGATGCTGGTAGAGCTGCGGAGAGGGCCGGTCTACATCCCGGAGACTATATTGTCTTTGTAGACAGACACAATGTTGTAACATTGCCTGAGAGTCAAGTCCTTAATTTGATCAAGTAAGTCAATTATTTAATCCGACTGCCTATTACCGGTTCTCTCGGAAGCATACGAAGGGTACATGGCAAAAATAGGCTCGTTGACAAATTATCATTTTACAGGAGAGCAAAATATAAAGTTTGGGACATTATATCTTTCATCATTTCAATGTGATTTACAAAGAAATGGGCCAGTTTTTTTTGCATTTTACTTTTACCATTCTAAAGAACTCATTGAGGGGAACAAAACTGCATTTAAGTCACGAAAACGAAAAAAAATCAATGATCCTGTTTTTGCCGTGTACCCTTCATATGGTGTAAACTGGACTATAGATTCTTCTTAAATGAAACGAGATATTTAATAATAATTCAAGTTTGATTTACATAAGATATTTCGCAATTCCAATTTAGTCAAAGTGAGTTTATTAAAAACATCTCTTCCACAATATGTAAAACTCCAGATAAGGTGAATGCGTCAAAATCAAACATATTATTAATTTTCTACTTACATTTATTATATTCACGTAATTATAAAGCTTTTCACTCAAGAAATGATATGATAATGAAATGATTGTCAATATTTGTGCTTTTGCATAAAATAACACCAGACCTCTAACCTAACCTACAAATCAGTTAAACGTAAAAAATTCAGTACTTGTAACATGTCAATTGTGTACGAAAAATGCAAATAATTAATTTTGTGCTTTAAAAATACCTCGGAATTCCACCAGACTCTTATTCTCCAGGTAGAATACTATATGTCTACATAAAAATTATTCAAAATAACCGAAGCTTAGATGCGTTCACATAATTTGGAGAAATTCCCCACGATATTTCAAATGTTCTGATTTCATTTTGACGGCAGTATGATACACTTCAACTATTTACTATAATTTAAATAATGTTTATATTTTTTTCTCTTTCAGAACCAGTGGAACATCGTTAGTGTTAGAAACCTTCCGTCGTTCTCATCAAACAGAGAACAGACCTCAGGTATCCATGTCTCGTCTACCCCGAGGATCTGTGACATCGCATGCCACTCTTTCTGATGCTGCTCAATACTCTCCAGCACCTTTACCAAAGCAACTACTCTCAAGACTTACTGCAGCCGACTCTTCGAGTAGTCAATGGAAGGCGAATCGACCGTCGACGGCTTGTTCGAATAACACGGCAAGATCTGACGCAGCCGCAACGAGTATTGCCAGTAAGAAGAGGCCACAGTTACCTCAAGTCGCTTTTACCAGAGAGGTCGGTAAAGGTATCATAGTCTAAAAACACAACCATCAAACAAAATTTTTTTTTTTTTCAATCACCTGATCGATAAAAGACGTTAATTAATAACAGTAAAAAATTACATAAAAACAAACACACCTTCACCATAATTCAAATTAATTTTATTTCAATTTCTTGTTCATTCTTTCTATTATTGCATGATAAGTTTCAAACCTTATTTTTGCTCAGAATACCATTGCCATCATTCTATTGTAAGAGAAAATACGCTCAACAAATTTTCCATTATTACACTAATCGGGAGAGCCGACAGTAGATTTTGCCATCCAGTAAGAGAAAATAAGCTCAACAAATTATCCACTATTACACTAATTGGGAGACGAAAAAAAAACTAATAAATGAGTAGGTACTATGTTTATGATTTATGCAGATGCATGTGAATTTTGTTGATTTAATTTTAATTTCTGTAAATATTAGACATTTAATTATGATAATACATTCCAATGTTGTGTTTATTTCTTTACTTATTTATTTTTATTCTGTTTGTTTGTTTTTTTTCTAATTTTACAAACGAATTAAGTATCTAAAAAATGTTACTAGATTTATAAATAACTTTCTTTTAGTAACAATTGATTAATTTAAGAGCATATTTTTAAATGGCCTAATTGTATATCAGGGATGTTGCGAATATTCGCATCCGCATCCGCAAATGCGGAGCTTCCGCATGTATTTGGACATCCGCATCCGCAATAATCGATGCGGATGTTCACGCGGATGCGGATGTAAGACAATTTGCGACAAGAAAGAAATGGGGCGGGTTCGGCGAATGGCGCGTGCCGTTCGCACTTGACATTAACCAATGGGAACGAAAAAAATGGTGACAAGATCCGACGCGTTTTTATTTTTGCCGGTTTTATTTTATTTTTTTTGCCGGTTTTTGCAAATAACAAAAAAAAATATTTCGCCAAAAAACCATAATATTATTGTAGCAACAATTTCGTCACATATTTGACAGTGTGGCCTACCAACTAAGATAGTTCCTACTTTTTTTCTATAACATCTTAAACATCCGCATCCGCATCCGCGGATCTGAGCCTTCAAAAATCTGCATCCGCATTCACATCCGCGGATGTGTAAAAATCGACATCCGCAACATCCCTGTTGTATATTTGTGAAAGTTTTCACTTTTCAATCACTCCTCAAGAAAAGGCATTTTTTTAATTTATTTATTTATTTATTATATAAGTCAAAAACAATCAGTGGGACAGACACGCTTAATGAAACAAATGTAAATATTATTATCTATTGTTTAAGTTACTTTTTTTATAATTACGTTTTTTGAAAATATCTTTTTTCTATTTTTCAAACTAATACTTAAAATATTGACAGTAGAATCTAATAATTTTATATATTATTGGTTGAGAATTCTAGGAGGGGGCTAAAATCTTCGTAACTGGAACTAATCACACCAAAATAAAAATACATTAGCTGAAATTCTAAATAAAACCTCCACGTATTTCTTCTGCTTCAACGACTTTGAATGTTTTAATATCTAGAAATCAAAAAACCACCGTGTTATATCCCTCATATTTTTACAATAATATAAAATAAACGTTGGTTGACATTTCATAAAAACGCCAAAATGAAAGAAATGTGGGACCCAAACATGAATATTTAGTCACGTGATGAGTAGTCCGTTAAAATAATTATGTCAATGAAAAAAGCAGACAAATAGAACTTCTGATAGGTATATTTTTTTTCGTAAAATTAAAAAATAAACACATATTTTCTATGTTCCTATTATTATAATAAGTTAGCTTTTAGTTATTTAATATAGTTCTCGAAACAACCAATGATGATAAATTTGTTTTTCTAGGTAATACCTAATTTAAACGAAATAATATTCGTTCTTGTTTAAAATATTTATTGTTTTTTAGATATTTTTGTGCACATTTTATCCAATAATATTTCTAATAATAGATAATTTAGCTTTATTCATACTTCATTAGAAATATTTTTGATAAATCGGTACTAGATTATAGGTTTTAGGATTATTTTCACCAACTGACGGGTGTATCAATGTTTAAGAATCGGCTCAGGCTGCATTGCAACTTTGACAACATTAATAATTATCTTCAAATTGTATTTTAAAGTTCTTAAAATGTTTTATTTTTTTTCTTGCTTATATCATTGAGATGTATAATTATTCTTAGAAATGTCACAATTTAATTAATTTTTTTCGTCACCTTTTATTTTCTAAAAATAACCAAAAGGCATTCTAATATAAAACAAATTAAGTTATTTTAGTGTAAATAAATAAGGTTTAGGGCATTATCATAGCCTTTATTTAGTTAGGTTTCTAGAATCTTTAAAATTTAAGAAAATGAATTCTTTAAATTATTACATATCCTAAATTTTTTGAATGTTTATTATCCATTTTTATCTTTAGTTGATTATTCAAAAATTTTCTAGTCTTAGCAAAATTTACAAAATTCACCAATGTCCTTTTTTGGCCAGTCTTTTCGTTGTTTTATTTTTATTTATGTGTAAATTTTGTCTGATTTTATTAATTTATTATTCTGTTACTTTTTAATATAAATTAAGTTATTTAAGTTTTTTTTTTACAAATATTATTCTGAACATTTTAGATAGTTTTTTTTATTATTTTAAATGTCTACTGAATATTGTATGAAAAGTTTACCTTGAATCGAAGCTACTTCAAGGTATTAAGATTAAACTTTGTGTTAATTTGTTCAATTTGGCGTTATTGAG
The DNA here is from genome assembly GCA_947579605.1 of Athripsodes cinereus. Lineage (NCBI taxonomy): Eukaryota > Metazoa > Arthropoda > Insecta > Trichoptera > Leptoceridae > Athripsodes > Athripsodes cinereus. The sequence goes on along the minus strand of OX388325.1, from coordinate 8,161,950 downwards.
AATCTTGAGATGGATATTCCACTAAACGATGCTAAAGAGATTATCCAGAAATTATACATCATCATAATTTGTTTAAAAACAGTCATATAATTTAATTTTTACAAAAACATTCTTAAATTAACAGTCATATAATTTAACTTTTACAACAACATACTTAAATTACCATGGCATATAATTTAACTTTTACAACAACATACTTAAATTACCATGTCATATAATTTAACTTTTACAACAACATACTTAAATTAACATGTCATATAATTTAACTTTTACAACAACATACTTAAATTACCATGTCATATAATTTAACTTTTACAACAACATACTTAAATTAACATGTCATATAATTTAACTTTTACAACAACATACTTAAATTACCATGTCATATAATTTAACTTTTACAACAACACACTTAAATTACCATGTCATATAATTTAACTTTTACAACAACATACTTAAATTACCATGTCATATAATTTAACTTTTACAACAACACACTTAAATTACCATGTCATATAATTTAACTTTTACAACAACATACTTAAATTAATATGTCATATAATTTAACTTTTACAACAACATACTTAAATCAACATGCCATACATTTTAACTTTTACAAAAACACACTTTAATCAACATACCATACAATTTAACTTTTACAAAAACATTCTTAAATTAACATGTTTAAAACAGTCATATAATTTAACATTTACAACAGCATACTCAGATTAGCATGTTGAACGACACAGAAACGGGTGACACTGACACAGAAAGCGGTGGCACTTGACACATGTGCCCATGTCACCTGGAATACCGAGAGAAAATCCTGAGTAACTGTATGTGACAACAAAAATAATAATAATAATAATTGGATAATTTATATATGGCGCCGTTTAGTGACCATCTCAAGGGTCGCGGTACAATATCACTTGTTAAACTATATAATTTAATTTATTTGACTCTAGTATACAACTAAAGTTGTTATATTAGGTATAAAAAAAAACAATAACATTAGCCTCATTCTGTACTAGTTATAAAAAAATTCTTAGAGAATCAAGATTTATTTTTTACCAAACTTATTTTTTTATAATCTGTATTATACACCTTAAAGATTAATTTGTACTTCATTTATTTTAAGTTTGTTTTGTATCTTAATTATTCACTGTTTTTGTTTATTTATTGTTTTCTTTATCTAATTTATTTTTCATTGTGTTTTTTTGATTATTTATTCTTTTTTACATTTATAATATTTATTTTATAAGCATTATTTTTTATTAAATGTGTAGTATTTTTTTAATTGTTTTGTGTTATCATTTCTTTTTCATCACCCCATTGACATCCACAAATAACACATCTAACTGTTCTACATTTTATAAACTCAATGATTCGTACCTACCATCACGGCATCTCCCACAAGTGGGGTAGCCAGTGGACTAACTGTATGAAATAATCGTACAGATTTTCATTTCTGCGAACAAAAAATAAGGCATTCAGGATGGGTGGCGCATCTAATCGATGTTTTTACGAGCACCTGCTTTTAACAGGACACTCAAAAACTTTCAGAAAAGATATCTTTAGATAATTTTCTTAATTTCAACGAAATTCTTAAAAAAATAACAGGAAAAAAAATAAAAGGAAACACTTATATTTTAGTACCTACATCCACTGTGATTTTATTGACGGTGAGCCAGCTTTCGAGAGCTTCTGGTCTCATCATCAGGCTAACGTTACTATTAATGTATCCATTATTGATTACTTCTGACTTACATTTTACTTCTTCTTCTTCTATCAGTGCCTTATCAGGTCCCCCCGACGTTGGCGATCACTCTGGAGAATGTCTCTCTGTCTCGCGCTGTGCGGACCAGCTCTTCCATCCGTGTTATTCCGGTCCATTGCCGTATATTCCGCAGCCACGACATCTGCCTCTTTCCTACTCCACGACGTCCCTCAATCTTGCCTTCTATTATCAACTGCATAAGTCGATATTTATCCCCTCGCAGGATGTGGCCCAAATATGAGACTTTACGAACCTTAATATTTGTCAGGAGCTCTCTAATTGTATGCGCTCTGCGTAGTACTTCTGTATTGGACACCAAGTCTGTCCACGGTATTCGAAGCATTCTTCGATGAATCCACATCTCGAATGCCTCCAACCGTTTCATTGTGTTGACCTTAAGTGTCCAAGTTTCGCAGCACAGCAACAGCACAGACCAGATATAACACTTAATCATTCTCTGACGGAGCTTCAAATTAAGGTTGTCATTTTACTAATCATTTTATTTTTTTCTCAACTAGAACTTGAATCATAATGTAATTTCTTCACATTATCGAAGCTCTTATCCATCACATTGCTTCTTTTCCACCATACGCAGATCAAAATACGAATCTTGTATTATGGGTACCAATGGGTGTGTGGAAGGTCCTTTCAATATGGGTACCAATGTGACAACACACATACCCATATACCAAATAGTCCAAATACCCATTTTATTTTTCGCTGACATGGAGCCCTTGCAGTAGAGTTACTCTTGACACAATCTAAATATTATGATCTTAATCTTGTCTTGATTTTAATCATACGACGCGCGAAGTAACTATAGTCAAAAATACGTACATACCAATCTCGCGGTAGCAGTACCGCGGTAATTTTTTTTTTACTATAATCCCTTCAAGTGTCGTATGATTAAGATTTGGACTGTATTTAGATTGCGTCAAGAGTAACCCTGCTGGTCCTTGTTGACCCCTGGCCGCCGATAAGGATCACTTTGCGAATCACTGATCTAGACCAAGCATGTCAAACATGCGGCCCACAACGTATAACTTAGCGGCCCACTTATAACAGTACAAAACATAAAGGTACAAAAAAAATACTCTTGCATAACAGTAGGTACAATAAATTAGGAAAATTTAAAGGGAATAAAAAGGAAAATTGAAAAAAAAATCATAGGCTCCACATATTATATTTTTCTTCTTTCATTACTTTTTTTTTCATAGTCGTTTTCTCCTTTCATTTGTGTGTATAAATGTATTTGAAAAACGATATGGCTATATTCACACAAAAATATTCCGCGAAAATATTGTTATTGAAGAGAAAATATGCCAAATATCTGGGAAAAAATAATAATTTCATCTTTTTTTTATACTTTTTAAAATAAACGAAGTTTACAGTATAAACTCGTTGTTCTATGTTGGCCTAAATCACTCGCAAACGAGTGGATGGCCTTGAGAAGAATAGAATAGAATACAGTATAAACATTTTTTTGTGGCCCACATAGACTTTAATTTTTTTATTTGGCCCGTGTTAGGATTTGAGTTTGACATGCTTGTCTAGACCAAGATCATTTTTCATTTTGCCCTGGCCGAGAATCGAGCTCAGGACTTATGATTCACAGGCAAAAGCGCTATCTCTGCACCACATAGTCTATTAATCCATATTAAGATTAAGATTAAAGAATTTTATTAAAAAGTCAATATATACATTGTGAATAATTGAACACATACATATTAAATTCACCAATAAAAAAATTGGTGAATTTAATATGTATGTGTTCAACATGTGTTTAAAAAACACCAAACAGCAATAGTATTGCTGGTATAAGGGGATACAAGACAAACAAATATTTATTCTAAACTATAGGTATCAAAATGACAAACACAATCACAAGTACTCCCTCTCTTCAATCAGTTGCTTTCTCAGAAATTAAATTGTATAAACTATCCATTACTCTTCAGAGTCTGTCAGCCCTGACCAATCCAACATCAGGAGGACCTAGAGAACTAGGACTTGCCTTGCACGCAGTAATTCTCAGAGAGAAGCACTATACACAGTCATTACAATTTGGAGTGGAGAGATATGTTGTTCCTTTGGCTTCTAGAACAGATATTATGACACCAAATGAACATAAGCTGCTCTTTCAAAACTGTGAAGAGGTAAGAAATACATAATTATGTTATAAAAATATAATTCCAAATCACAATACGCATCCTGATACATTCATTAATTGTGTCAGTGCATACGTAGTAGAATTCCATAATTATGTAATTGAAACAAGTGTTTCTTTCTACTATAGAGTATTGATTCCGATAGAGACGTCTTTCGACTTATCAGGTCATTATCAATCCTTGTACAAGTAGTGATGCGAGAAGAGAATTCTCCAAAGAAATTTCTCGAGAACGAGAAATTTCTCCGAGAATTTCTCCTCTGATGGAAGAGAAATTTCTCTCCGTATTTTTTCTTAGTGGTATTATGACCTTTCGCCCAGTACACTTCGCAACCAACCTGATTGATCCAAAAATTTGTGGGGCTGATTAAGGCCCAAATCAGAGGTTATTAACACTTTTTACCATGTACGTACCTGCAATTTTTTTTAACATAAATATGGGCATGTGGGGTGTCAACCATCAAGATTTTTCATCAGTTATTTGCACTTTTTTCTATGTAGGTACCTAACATTTTTGTTTCCATAATTAATTTTAGCCACATTGGCGATAAATAGTCTCAACCTTTGTACATTGTTATTGAGTGATTGAATAAAGTATTTATTATTATTATACTGTTAAATAAAAAATAAAAAAATTCTCCGTAAATTCTCTACTTCGAGAAATTTACCGAGAAATTTCTCGGTAAATTTCTCGAAAAATTATTTCTTGAGAATTCCACAACACTAGGTACAAGTACTGAATTTACAATAAGATCTGTAAAAAAATGCTGGTAATTTAAAATCCTTTCTAAATATTATAATAGTCAAAAGAGAGGAGAAAAAATTATAGAATATTATTACAGTTAGAGGAGAATATCCGAATATCTTGTAGTAATTATTTAACTAACCAATAATGAAATAGAATATAAGATATCCCATTAACCAATTTATATACAGAAAACACATGATCTTATCGGCATATGACCTTATCGCCAGCTGCGCCGTGGACCTAAAAAAAGTGGACATATTATTTAATAAACGAGTTCGTCGGTAGCCTGGGGGTAGAGTCTCGGCCTTCAGAACAAGGGGTCCGTGGTTCGATCCCAGGTGCCGGCAAACTCCCCTTTCACGGCAAAAACTTTTAGCTTAGTGTGAAAGGTGTGTAAGGTTGTATTTGTTATATACAGATATATCTTCTTTTTTTTTTAAATCAATTTTTACTAATGACTAATCTAACAATAATTGTTGTACTATCCCTAATTAATGGGAGTCCTCAGACTTTTATGATATTTAGACGCTCGATGGGCCCAATTCAATACATCGCAAATTTTACTTTTAAAAACAATTAATTAATCTTCAAACAAAAATGTAGATGACTCATTATATAGATTACTTAATTTCTGCACAAATCTCTTGCATTTGAATCAACTTTATTTGAGTATTGAAAAGCGCAATGAGTTCCTAACCCAACTAAGTCTAGGGGTAGATGGAATAATATGCATGTATTTAGAATTCTTAGACATTATAATTTTGTGTCTACTTGTGTTCTAGTTGTTGAGGTTATCGGAAGATATCCTGGAACAGCTCGTGTCGGAAGATGGCGAGATCAGCTTTCACCTTATACCGTCCGTGTACTTATCGAAGATGCCAACCATTGTATCCCTCTACAAATCATATTGTAATGGATTGAAGAGAGCAGACTGTGTATTGGTAAGTAACTGTATTTCCCCTCACAATCACAAAAAATGCAAGACAAGATTTATCCAACAAACAACCTGGAGGTGGAGTCTCGGCCTGGTGAACAAGGTGTCTGCAGTTAGATCCCAAGTGCCGACAAACTCCCCTTTCACGACACAAGCTTTTAGCTTACTGTGAAAGGTGTATAAGGTTCTAAATTACAGATGACATTTTTTTTATGTATTCGTGTGGAGCAAGATAACGCGAATTTCAATTTTATAAAAAATTAATTCGATTTGTTATGTCCTATTTGAGAGACATAATGTGACATGTATGATTCAAGGTCCAAAAGTCAAGACAACAAGGCGGTGGCTTCACAAGACTCTGCACTGAGCCAGCAATACCTTCACGAAAGCCAGACATCACACAGTTCATCCACAAGCCATTGGAACAGTTTAGAGAACTTCTTAGGCTCCTTAGAGCTGCCAATACAGCTTGTCAGGCTGGGCATCCCGACCAGAGAGTACTTTCAAAGCTCGTCAATGACTTACAGGTATAAAGTTATGCTTAATATTTATATTTCTTTCAAACTAACTTTAGTCCAAGTAACATTAAATGTTTTGTTGTTGCATATTGACTGGTAACACTTTAACCATAAAATCTGTCCAATAATTTCAGAATGCTTATCACGATGTCACAGCAAGTGCAGGAATTATGGGACCCATAGGAGAAGGCAGACCTTTACTCTCTGTATCAGATCTGGAAAGTAGGCTAGTCTTTACGAGGTGTAAGGTATGTGTTGAGAGCGTTTTATTCCCTTTACCACTCCTCCTAGAAGTATAGGACGTTAATAGTGGGTTATTAGACCAAGTAGAACCATCAAACCAAGAAAACCGGCAAAATTAACCCTCTACGAGTACATCTACCTGCATAGTTCATATTGTTGACTTAATATAAAAAAAAAACACTTTGAATTATTATTTCTTGTTGTATAATACCATTCAATTCAGATGTGTTTTTTTTTCAGCCTTTCGTTTTAGCTAAGCCGGGAAGGCAATGGATTTTTGGCGGTGATCTTGTTAGGATCGAAGGAAGATCTAGCAGATCGCACTGGGGCCTTCTTTTCTCTGATCTTCTCCTCTTTGCCACAGTTTCAAGGGATCGAGTGCTGTTCATTACTGAGGAACCACTGCTAATAGCCAATATTGCGGAAACATGTTTCAACGTTAGAAAAAGACGTAAGTCTACGTTTATTTTCTCTGATTATGAAAATAATTCGAAACAACAATCTTTTGACATGGACAGAGATGTTTAACTTCACGGAAAAGCGGTCGTTATTTAGTGAATTATGTATAGGGGTGAAAGAGTTAGTTGTTAGGGGTTAGTTGGAAGACATCGCATTTTAGCGATAAACTCGCCCTCTGTACATTGAATTGTATAACTGATATTATTTTATATGACACTGTTTTATTTTGTAATATTGTAATCAATGTACAGTGAAGAATAAAAGAAATAAATAAATAAATAAATAATAATCTGTAACTTATAAAAAAATTGTGACAGAACTAAGCGTTTTGCGAAAAATGTTTCAGTTTCTAGTGAATTATTGTCTTTAATATAAAGTGATGACACAGAGAGGATGATCTGTGTACTCATTACACATGGCTAGTTGATTGATTTCCCCACTTATGGTATATACCATGGTGGTATGGATTTGTAGAAGGGCAAAAATGCATCTTTGCATTATGACTTAATCTAAAAAAATAACAAAAGTTTCTTCAAACTGTGTCTTTTATTTTATTGTAATGTAGATCTGTATGTATCATATTTTTTTTAATTACTTGCTTAATCAAAGTCGACTTGATATTTTTTTTTATTTTTAGCGACTGAGTTTCGGATAGGTATAGGAAATGGCAGAGCCACTAGTCCAACAGCCAGATGTGGACCTCCAGTGCGAGCCAGAAGCAGGACAATCATTCTCAGAGCTCCAACAACTGATCTCAAGGCGGTATGGCAAACTCTACTCTTGAGGCAAATGTAAGTACAACATTTCATAATTATTATTGACGGGGACTGTGAAAATTGATCGCACTGTGAAAATTCATTTTAAATAATTTAATTCATAGAAAACACTGTTCTAATTTTCACTATATTTTTGTTTTATTTAGAACAATAGACAACTTTTGCCTTTATCAGTGTCTGTATAGATAAACCTTATTGTAAACTGTGCCTTTTTACAATAATGTAGGTTCTTTTTAATAACGAACACTGATTTTATATTAACACATATATATATATATATATATATATATTTATATTCAATAATAAATCCTACTTATAATGTCGAACACAACTTAGTCAATCACGCAGCGAACCAGTGCAAGTCAAGGTCGTATCTATAATGAGCTCCGTTCCCTATAGGAAGCCAACCTATATAGACAAAATAAAGTATTGCTACTCATCAATATTCCTTGCTTTACTTGTAAACAAGTGCAAGGTTCAATTTACGGTGCAGTGCACAAAGTCCATACACTACAAACCTTAAAATATTACACAATCATTTTCAATGCATAATTATACAATTCTTTAAAACTTTTTAGTTTGAAAATATTTAGTGCAAATTTGTACAGTGTCCTTTTTCAAATAAAAATTATTTTCATGAATTATCTGGGATCACATTGGCCGAAGGCTGCGACGGTCCCATTAAGAGTCGCAGACTTCCTCACTTACGGACAGTAAAGAACTGTCAATTCTTACGTCATCAATATTCTTCGTGCAATCCTTTCCTGTGGAAGGACTCAAGGTTTGCCTGAAGGGCTCCACTTGACAAAATCCTTTCCAAAATTAAGTAGGTACAATAATTAATGTCTCTCAGCTCCACAGTTTTACGATTATAGACTTAAAATTAAGAATGCAAGTGAATGAAAGATTATAATAACAGCGAACTAAATTCTTTGAATAAATAAATTTCTGCGATTGTGATATGGCAATAATGTATGCATCTATAATTTTTAAGTGTTTGGTTTGGTCAAATTCAAAAAAACTTGACCAATGTCATCAATAGGTACCTTTATTTGGTTTCGAACCACCAGTAGGTATTATTCATTGGTACAAGTGCCTATATTCCGCATAGTTGCTAAATTCATATTTTCCCTTTTTTCAGTCTACGTGTCAATTCAGCCAACGGGACCCCACTAAGTTCACCAATGGAATCCCCGGCACCACTGGTTTGTTACTCCGAAGTGACTTTGGACTCACAACTCCAGCATCAGGTACAGACTTCATCTTCATTGAGTTCAAAAACACAAAACAGACACAAAACACTAGAAAACAGACTATCAGACAACACAGAATACGAAACAAGACAACTGTCTGTTAGTTTTGCATCAGTTGTTGAAGGATTTACAGATTCAAAGTCAAAATTGACTGGATTAGGTTATAGTTCAACAAGATCATTCGATGATGAATGTAGGTTAGCTGTAAAATCTTTTGAAATGTTTAGCAGAAGGATAAATGAAGAATCATTAGATCAAAGTTCAAGTGATGAAGGTAATGATGATGAATTGTTATCATCAGCAAAGCAAAATAAAAATGATAATGGCATTATTAACGGAACAAAAACACCAGAAACACCTCCACCTAACATATCTCCTTCGGGAGAGTCGAAATATTCTCAAACATTCTCATCACATTTTGTATCATTGAATAGTTTAGAGAAAGATAATGATGATCCACAACAACAAACCAGTAAAACTGCTACTAAAAAACAGGATACATTGGATCGACCCTCAACACCTAGTGCAGTATTGACACCATCGACAATAGATTACAATTTGTTAGATCCCAAACGTAAAGATCATTTCGCTGATTGTTTTTTAGAAGATGAAGATCCAGAATTGTGGGATTCAGACGGGTTATGTAGATGGGAGTCCTTTGAGGCCGATTTAGCCATTACCAATTTAAATATAGACCCATCTTTTAAAACAGACGTTGAAGAGAATATTTATTTTAGGGAAGACTTTTTGCCTTATAGAAAAGGTCGCGATGGTAATAGGCAAAACCCGCCTCATTCTCTAGATCTTTGATTTGAAAAAAATAAGCTACAAATTATTATAACTATTACTAGTTTTTTAATGCTTCCATCGTTGTTAACGGGCAATAAATTATTTTATTAGATTATATAGATTTAATATACTTCCCAAAATATCCATTATTACTGATGTTTGAAGTCAAAAACTTTACTAATACCACTAATGTTTTATTCTACGCGCGACCAATGGTTGGTTTGTATAAGAGACCAATTCAAGAACCTTTAGGTACGCCGCACGGTAGCATAATTGGGCAAAGCACAGCCCGCGAAAGAGACGAGTTGTGGACTTGATTCTCATTTGACGAACTGCCAAATAGTATGACGTTGTCTTTTCTGAGCCTTGCGTGATAGTTTCGTGTACCTTCTATAATTATTTACATGCGTAATCTCGTTCAATGGTTCAAATTGTAAGAAAAAACAATTTTGCTAAAATAGTTTTAACAGCCTGGTGTTTGCGTTTTTGCTTGTAATGTCTATGGTGAAATTATTATTCATCTAAATCGTTTTATATAATTTTATAAAATGATATAATTATACTCGGAGACTATTTCCAAAACAGTTTAAATATGAATACAATAAAACAATGCAAAAGTACTAAAATTTCGAACACAAAAAACATGAACTCACATTAATATAAAGATTAATATCAATGAATATGTGGATACGCCATTATAATAAAAAGGTAAGTACAAAATATACAAAACCACAAAAAGCAAAACCAAAAAACACACAGCGTTAACAAAAAATGCATAACTAAACCACAAGAAAAACACAAAACAAATTCATTCAACCCGAAACAACACTAAAAAAAATTTAAATAGAGTCAATTTTGATTGTTCATTTAACTAACTGAAAAATTAAAACAGCTAGAAGAAAAACACAAAATTTCTGAATCAAGTATACATATTTTATATCGCATCATTTATATATATACTTCACAATGCAATACAATGTTTGAAGTTCATTATACAATATGAAAAAAGAAATATTAAAATAAATTTTAGAATTATGATAATGTGTTCAAATCTATAATGGTGTGCATTTTTTTGCCTCTTTGTATATAAAGTATTTTCAAAAGTATTTAAGTATGCAATAAAATTTGATATTTTTTGAAAAAAAAATATTAAACTACTTATACAACATTATGATATTTTGATAATATGCTTACTGCATATCAAAATCATGAACTTTTATTTTGGAGTTCAAAAGTTCAGATAATGCTGCTGACTTATTTCACAGTAAAATGTATAGTTTGTAATGAATATATTCACACATTAAGCATAAATATAGTTATAATATTTGATTTGAAGAGCTGAAAGTACTTGAATTTTCGAAAAACATAAAAGTACTTGAAATAAATAAAGACTTTCAGGTACCTGCCTTTTATAACGAAACCGACTACAAAATCTTTCAAATAAATTTTTAAATCATTGTTTTGAATTATTATAATATAAGGAGTATTGTGTAGTGGTATTGATATAATTTTTTATGACATTTTATTAAAATATTTTGTAAATGTACTCGAATATTCTCAAAGTACCTACCACAGAAGAAATCGAAGTCCTTTTTAAAAGTATTCTCAAATAGAAGTTGTAAATAATTTGATTCATCCATTTTATTTGAAAAAAATCATTTTGTTTTACAAATATAACAAAACAATACGAATAAGTATTTTTGTGTTTTATTTTATGAAATTACAATTTATTTAAAAAACGTTTTTTGCGAAATATATTATGCAAAAAAATAATAGTATTTAATGAAAAACAAAATGAATTTTTAATAGAAAATGTTTTGTTGTTCTCTGTTATTCGTATTTTTAAACTTTTACAAAATATTTCCTTCGTAATTTTTAACTTTTACCAACACAAAATACTTATTTTTATCACGCAATTTTATGCATCAAAAAGTACTTGATAATTAATATCGAGGGTTTTATTAATTGTTTTTAATCTTGTAAACAATGGTCTGAGGAAACTTTTTTAATGCAAATATATATTTTAAATTTTAAACCTGAATTAAAATAACATAATATATTCCATATTTTTATAAATTTCTAACATTTTTGTAGTAAGTACCTCAATTTCTTAAACAAAATACTAAGGTACTTTGCATATGAAAGGGTACCATTTTATTGACATCTTTAAAATGATATAAAAAATATGTTAAAAAGAAACAATTTTTTACAGTTTTTCTCATTATTGGGATAGCAAGTTGACATTTTATCACGCAATGAACTTATAAACAACATAGAGTCGTTTTATTCGTGTTGTAATAAATACAACATTTGGAATGAGAGTAATACTTCAGCTTAGTTATATTCATATTGTCGTACTCACAAAATATAAAGTATAACAGCTGTGACTTGACTAAGTGGCATGTTAATCCCGAACAAAGATTAGCATTATTCCAACTTTATTAATTAATTCTATTCTTCTTGCACATCATCATTCACATAACAAAATCAACAAATCAGTTTACATATGAAAAAAATGTGATGATATGCAGTGGCGAGATTATCACTTTATAGTGATTTCTTCCATCTAACCACGTCATATCAACACTAAACTTTATGCCTGATTCAAATTATTCCTTATTAATGTTAAAATTTGAATTATCAGTTCAACATTGGGCATAATAAGCGCCCTGGAATAAAATAATTGTGAGTAAGTTTTTTCATTTAGTTGGGGACTGGGGTTAACTTTAAATATGTCTAGTTAACTAAGTCTTAACATTTTTTTAGGGAATACAGCTGGAATATAAAATGTTCTTTACTTGTAAAGTGTCAATAAATGTGGTACCGTGTCAATAAATGTTATTATAATCCATGATTTTAATGTGTTTTTAAAACAATGTTCCTTATTATCATTTAATCCAATCAAGAAGACACAAATCCTGGCAATTTGGTGAGTTAATGTTTTTGATTTTCAATGTCGCATAGGACCAACAGTACTTTAATTTCTTTTTTACAATATAGGTACTTTAAAGTACTTTTTTAGAAATACAAATATTTTGCGATAAAATGTTTTTAAATTTTTAGAACACTGTTTATTAAGATTTTAATTAGAATAATAGAACATTATTTTACAAATGTACCAATCTTCTTTTTTATTACTTAAATATTTTTTTTTATTAGTTGGACTTGAATTTCTGATATATATTTTTTTCTAACGAAGTTGGTCAATTTGTTATAGAACACTGTTTATTAAGATTTTAATTAGAATAATAGAACATTATTTTACAAATGTACCAATCTTCTTTTTTATTATTTAAATATTTTTTTTTATTAGTTGGACTTGAATTTCTGATATATATTTTTTCTAACGAAGTTGGTCAATTTGTTATAGAAATAATAGAAAATATGAATCTGTTGATAGTTTTAAGTTTTGAAGATAGAGGAAACTGTTTTTTTTTTTATGTAAATGTTTGTAGCGTATATAATAACCGATCCTCATGCAGTAAAAAAAATTGTTTTATATTAAAATATTTTTTAATCAATCTCATAGTTTTCTTTAGACTTACGTTATAAAACATAAAATAACTGTAGATAAATAATTAAGATTCTGTACATATTTAGCGATATTTCAGTAGTAATTCGTTTTTTTTTCATTTGGAACCACTTTTTCTGGCTCCCTGCTTTGTCAGATTAACAAAGGATTTCCAAAATGCTATTTTCTTCTGCCATTCTTCCTCTGGCATTTTCTTCAATCCGCAAAGGTAAAACTGATAGTCTAGGACCCTCAATCGACAGATCTCAGGTTTGCTTCTTTTCACTGTCAACCTATATTACACCTCCTAGTCTCAGTATTGATTTAAAATCCGGATTCTTTAAAGATTATTATAAACTTATTTATTTGACAACAATTTAAAATATGTAATTAAATTTCATTATTGGTTAGGTTCATTTTGACTTATTAAAAAATATAAAAAATGGTACTATTTTTTATAATTTGGCTAGTCTTGTTGTAAAATCTTCGGTAATTTGCAAAATGCCGTTTATAAGAGGACGATGCCGTTTGGACGGCGACACAAACATAAATATAAAATTAGGAATGTAATTGAAATTCTGTTGAAATTCCGTTAGATATGTATAGAATCAAATAGTTGAGGTGAAATTGTGCGTAGCGGACGTCAATATTAATTTTTTTTAAAAAATGATGTATATATTTTTCATTTAAATTACATACTTAATTATAGCATTGAAATTACTCACATTTACGTTTTTTGAAGATTGTGTATTTATTTTTTCGTACAATAATAAAAAAAATATATATATCTATCAATACCATCACGGCACATCCCTCGAGACATAATGTAGATCGTCCTTTTTGTGCCAGAAAAGAAATCCAAAAATTTAAATAATTTTATCTATCAATGAATGAGGTGAAATTTGAGTTCGTCGGTAGCCTGGAGGTAGAGTCTCGGCCTCGTACACGAGAGGTTCGCGGTTCGATCCCAGGTACCGGCAAACTCCCCTTTCACGACACAAGCTTTTAGCTTACTACTGTGAAAGGTGTATAGAGTTGTATTTGGGTTTATAACAAAAACCCAGATTTATTTTTGCAAAGAAAAAATAGAATGAAATGGTGAGAAGCCTGGTGGTAAAATTTTGTACAATCAATCGAAAGATCCCGAGTTCAAACCCACCCGCTGTCGAACTATACATTCATACCATTAAAACATTGCTACTTACCATGAAGGTGCTTGGGGGTGTATTTGGATTTACTTATAACCAAGATCATCCTTTTTAATGAAATAGATTGTCATGAGTAGTTGACCTCACTGTTTACTCTTATTTATAGCAAAAATAGTTTTGAATTGGATAAATAATGTTTTGGTTTTTATATTTATTTTTTTGTACAAGAATAGAAAAAAATTAGTAAATATTGTAAATACATTTTCATAGCCTTAAAAATGAGTTGTGTGTGTATAAAATTATACATAAAATTTAGTTCAATTATATATAATAAAAAAATATATATATATATTTAAGATTAATTTTTCTAATTTAATATTTTAAGCGTAGTCTTCATTGTTACTTTAATGTAGTTTAAATTTTACTTTTTGAATTCTTCCCAATAAATTAAAATAAAAAATATATTTTAGAAAATATACTCAATATATTATAGTAATATATACTTATGTACTTCCATTTTATTAGATTGTAATAATTAAAAATATGTTTTTCTGTATTATTTAATTATTTACTTACTTACATAAAAATACAATATAAAATATAGTTTTTATTGTATTATTTATTATTTTTAACACTCCATGACGACATTTTCTGATGTATTTTTTTTTTAATTCTATTTGCCTAGATATACAATATGGCATCTTCTGTTAGTGAGGTAACGAGTAGATTAACTACAAACTGTCTTTTCCGTGCTAGTAAATAATAAGATATTGCGTGTGGCATACTTTTTGAACACCTTTTGGTGTGTGTATACAAGTCCAGCTTATGTTTATTTTTCATGAGCCTTTAACAACTTCGAATGAAGGTATTTTATCACCGCACGATGCTCAATTTTATCCATTGTTCCATTTTAATATATCCATTGTTCCATTGCTCAATTTCATCCATTATCTCAGCTGACAACTTCAAAAGATCAAATAAAAAAAATAAAAAAATTATTAGTGTTTTATGTTACTGTTCAGTAAGACTAACGCACGACCGGTTTCGCGGACTCCGAGTTCGCATCATCAGATGCTGTTCTATACCAGCCGCGAAACCGGTCGCGCATTAGTCTTACTCAACAGTAACATAAAACAATAATAATAAATATTTATTTTATTTTATTTATAATTTAAAATGAAGTTTTACAAGTTAATGCCGATACAATCAATGAAAACTTTAAAAGAGTTTTTCCGACAAAATAATGGTCAAAATGACATGGAATTTGTATTGTAGGTTTGTCAAGGCCATGTATAAGACGGCGAAAAATGTTTTTTTTTTACACTCAACGTAAGTCAATGAGGTTGAAAAGATTTCAAATAGCCCTCATTTTGAGATTGTGACACACAATAACTTGACAACTCAATGCTAAAAAAATACTTAACTACCAAAAAGAAACGCATGTCATGGAGTGTTAAATAAAAAAATTAGATACTGTATTGTGATATTTTTATTTATTTATTTATTAGTTTGTAATTAATTATGTGATTGTAAGACGTCGCTAGCATCGCATATAGCTCACTTTGACACAAAACAAATAAATAATAGTTATCTATTAATAATAATAAAAAATAATTAATTAAAAATACGATGTTGTTATTGTATGTGTGTTTTTTGTAAAATTACGAAAAAAATATAAAAAAAAACATGTTTTATTATTCTGTTTTATTTTTTATTTATTTACTTATTTATAGAATTATTATATTGTCATTATATAAATAATATTATTGATATTATTATGAATTTTCGAAGAAAAAATCGAAATTAATAAAATTTTATTTCTTGTAAAAAAACGTGTTTTATTTCGGTAAACTACAAAGAAAAACACCTTTTTGATATTTTTATTTCTATTTTGGAGTATTTGCGATACTAGCGATTTGAATAATAAAAAAAATATTGTATTAATTTTAAATTTTAGTATTTTTTAAATTAACCTATTGTGTAGAATTGTAAAAACCACAATATAATTAATTACATATTGGAAAACATAATATTGTCAGTCAGTCTCAAAATATTGGCACGTTGGCATCAAACATTTGCACTGGCAATATTCACACTGTCACAAAATTGACACGACTGTGGCCTAATGAAATGATTTTTGTCCAAATATGGCATTGTTTACCAAATTTGACACAAAAGTGACCATTTAGTCCATCAAATTAGACAATTAAGCATCCGTCTTATCAAATGTTAGTGTCCCAAATATGAAAAAAAAATATATAAAAAAATAATTATTTTTACAATTGGCACTGTGCACAAGATTGGACATGAAAGTGACAATATTTATGATCTATTAAATTAAATTTTAATACTTCACATTGGCAACATTTTTTTTTTGTAAAATATAAATTTGTCCAATAATTGGCACTGCATACCAAAATAAACATAAAAAAGCCCATAAGGATTGTTTTTGTAAAAATTATTTATGTCCAATAATTGGCATTGTGCATTAAATAGACGTAAAAGTGACCACAAGAGCTCGAATAAAGCAAAAAAATTAATGAAATATTTATGTTCTAATTGGCACTGTATGCTAAATTGGACACAAAACATACCATAAGATATTAACTTAGAGATTAGTGTCTGAAATACGATAATAATGATTTTTATTAGAAGTGAGTTTGTCCTGTAATTGGCACTGTACAACAAATTGGACACAAAAAATATCATTGTAATACTTAGGTATAGTATTTTTGTAGAAATTATTGTTTCAAGTAAAACAAATATTTTTTTGTAGTAAATCAGTTCGTCCTAGAACTAGCACCGAACAACAAATTTGTATAGCTAGAAGCTCAAAAAGAAGCATAGGAGTAGTTTTAGAAAAAAATCATTTGTCCTCCTAGGAGAACTTTAGAATTGAAAATGGATATACTTTAAACAATCAATAATGTTAAGTCAGCAGTGAAGGATATAGAAAGCCTCTGGACTCTTTACGAATTGGCTCTTGAGCGGTTTTACCATCAACATTGTCAGATGAAAGGATCTTGACCGAAGAATTGGAATCTTAAATTAAAACTCCTATTTGTTTTGCAGTTCCCCATATTTCTAATGGAGCAATTAAAACAATGGATATACTCGTAAAAGACAGTCTTATCCTTTCGTTCATGTAATAATAGTTATAAACCAATACAAACTACCTATTTGTTATTACTACATGAAAAAAAAACAATATGGAAAAAACCTTAAATTTTCCATCATTATTGGAGGCTATTATGGCCGCTCATGTGTTAATAAATTACTAAAATCCAGAGCTTTAATAAGTATACATATAAGTTATCAAAAATGAAGGGCAAAAATTAAGGAATTCACACAACGAATCCAGTGTGTGACTGTGGCTCTAAGGCAGTGTTTCCCAACCGGTGGTTCGCGAACCCCTGGGGGTTCGTTATGTGTACAAAGGGGGTTCGCGAAAATAATAGCGTAATGGCGGGATTTTAAATGACCAAAGAATCTCCTTATTTAACTTCTGGCTCAGTATAAAAAAATAATATTCTGTTCTGTCAAAAAAAGCCATAGACGTTCTATTACCATTCTGCACAACAAATCTGTGCGAGAAAGGATTTTCAACATATACTTATCTGAAGGATAAATATAGAAATAGGTTAAATGCAGAACCTGATCTAAGACTGAAATTGTCAGATATTGAGCCAAACTTTCAATTGCTTTGTTCCATGAAACAGCCAAAAATATCCCATTAAGAGCTTTTTCAAAGGGAACATGTGCTGAAATAAGAACCAGTTTGTTAAATTTATTTTTTATTCAATTTTTATAGCTTATTTTAGTCTTATTAATATTAATCATTTCAGTCTTATTAATATTAATCATTTTAGTCTTATTAATGTTTGTGCAATATGTAAAATAAATGTTCTACAAAATTTTATTGTTTTTTGCCTATCGTTAACGACTACATAGGGGGTTCGCCAAATTCTGTTGGATTTTACTTTTGGTTCGCGAGGAGAAAAAAGTTGGGAAACACTGCTCTAGGGAATCTGTCATGATTCCTGGTTGTGAACTTGGTGAAGTGTCTTCATCTCCCGATCAGAATACATGTATAACAATGGGCGATATTCTTAATCTTATCCAGTTGGTGTCCGATTGGCCAAATACTAGAAAGAAATTTAGAATGGTCCAACACGAGTAAATAAATGCTTTTGAAACTATAAAAAATATATATTTAGGTAGGTACCTATATATTATAATGTTCTTAAAATATTACACACTTCCTATGATCGATAGTAAATTTTGAAGGGTTTTAAACCGCATAATTACATAATATATTTATGAATAATTCACACAGATCGAGCTAGTTCCGAATTAAGATTTGGTAGGTACTAATTGTGTAATTGTGTTATGGGTACTAACGTAACAAAACATAATATAATATTTATAATACATAATTATGTGGTAGACAGAAAGTAGTGATGTAACGAATATTCGTATTCGCATTCGCGAATATTCGCAGATTTCAAAGTTTTCACATTCGCAAAAAAATATGCGAATGTTTTGTGAATATTATTTTGGTAATAAAGTATCGGATATTCGGTAAAAGTTCCAGATACTTACCCGGTACATTGAAGAAAAAGGTACTGCAAGAAAATATTCTTTAAGAAAACCGAGGAGTTTCGAAATATTTTGAATTCCTATACCATTTTGAAAATTCGGCGACGGGGGGGGGGGGGGTAGAAATGTTAATGTTTGAGCAATTGTAGAAATTTAAGCAAGTCAATATTTGCTATTCGCATTCGCGAAAATCGGCAACAAATATTCGCGTACGTGAATATTCAAAATTACACATTCGTTACATCACTAACAGAAAGTGTATCTATAGAAAGTCGCTAGCGGCTTTTTAGCACTAGGCGGCTGTAAATGCGCGCGCATCATGTTTCTGTCAAGTAAACATTCGAATAAACCACAATTTTTTACAAAATAAAAACTACTCATGTGTTTTAGAGAACGTCACGGAGCCATTAGCGTTGAGTTCGAGTTAAACATTTAAGAAATATTCCTTTTTAAACTATGTCCTTTATTCTCGTCAGGACTATGATTAATAAAGTTGTAAATAATATCTGCAGTTACCACAAACATCAGGCGCTCCGCCTTCTGGTAATCAACCGCCCACAAGTGAGCCCCCTGCGGCACGCCCCAGTCCATCCGCTTGCAGGGGGGCTGCGCTGCATCTCGCCAGATGGATGAGAACGCATCCAGGGAGTGTTGGTAGCGGTGTAGATCTAATGGAAGAACCAGAACCAGAGGTAAATGTATTAACAAATCAGAAAACACACAACATGCACACATCAAATTTTATGAAAGGCATAGACATAGGTACATGGAAGGTGGGGTGTTATAGCGCAAGTGATTTCTAGCATTCAACCTTACCAGTATATATTTGCCTTATCAGCAAATTGTCAATACAGTATTAAGGGAAAAAAAATATTATTTGCGTTATACACTTTAAGTTTAATATACTTAACACAAAATTAGTTAAATCTTAACCATTATAAACATTTGCACTTAATGCTGTGTTTAACCAAAGATATAGCTACTAGATTGGTAATTCAAAGAAAAAATCTAATTTTGCAGCCAGTTTTAAACCAGGGTTGGTTGAAAAAGTTTGTAAGACAGTAATAACAACTTTTGCAACCCTCGGCAGGTATAAAGGATGTCCTATACTTCAGCATTAGTAGGAAAGAGACCATTGTCATCTTAAAAGATATGGAGTTAAACAGCATAATAATATTACTGTTATTATAAATGTTGGAAAACAAATATTCACAAAAAATGTACCGCACTGCAAGTCTAGTATGTCTATGTTTGTAACAGACTTCAGTCTAAAACACCTAAAGATTTATAATAATAATTTTCTAGATATGGAGTGCCGAGCAGTTGAAAAAGAGGTCACAAGAGCTGAAACTTTTGGATCGAGTGGTGCAACCGACAACAACTACTACTTTACAATGTGAACCAAACAAATCTCCGTCAGAAAATGAACACAGCCCGTCCAGAAGTACCAACTCAGACAGCCAAGTGAGTGCAGGGAAAAAATAATATTAAAAATTTACCAAATTTTATTCACAAAATGATGGACTACCACAAGGGTGTATTTTAAAACTTATGTGTTATCTTTCAGATTACTGTAAGATCTAGTCCAGTTGTGCCAGAAACAGTAGCAGTATGTCGCCAATGCCATAAAAGATGCTTCTCCAAGCCAAACAGTCCACAAGTCTCATCAAAGACATTGACACCAGGAGTAGATAAGAACAAGTCCTCATCACCAGTAAATAACGGATATTTATCAGCGAACCATGTTTGTATGAAGAATCACTTACCAGAAACAAAAATAGACTTTATACCGAGATGTTCAAAAGAAAACTGTATAGCCGAAACAAAAATAACAAATTCACCAATAAAAAATATAGAAACAAAAAGCAACGAAACAAAAAACGAAAAAGATGATAAATTGAGTCACAGAGCTGCAATAAGAAGAAGTAGGGAAGAATTTTTTAGAAACACACCTGCAACAAAAGACAATTGTACGAGTCCTTTAAGTAGAACTTCAAAAAGTCCTTCATCTCAAAGTCCGTGTTCTCAAAAGAGTTCAGATAGTTCGAGATCTACATTATTCAGTACAAACAGCATGATGTCATTTGCTCAAACAACTTGTAGTTCCATGGCATTGAGCACGTCAAATAGTATTTATACTCAAAGTCCTGAAAGAGATTCAAATGCTTCAGGGAGTAGTGGCACAAGAGAAGAAGCTATACAGTTTGTCATAGCGCAAGAGAAATATTTAAACGAAGTGAAATGTGTTGAAAATGTTGTTTTAAAAAATCCAATGATGCAAAGATCAAGATTGAAAGATGTCAAAACTTATCGCAATGTTTCAAGAACATTTGCGGAGACTGTAAATAAGCCATGCAGTAACAGTGCCTCTCCTAACAAGACTTCACTTAATACTTATGTAGCTAGTTCAAATACAATGTTTAGTAAAAAAGACAACGCAAGTGGTTTTAACAATAACTTGTCGTCAACGTCTTCAACACATTCTCCTTTATTCAACAGTGCAGATTTTTTAGCCAAAACTCGGAAAGTGGCGACAGTCAATGGTGATATAAGAAAGAATTTTTCAACGACATCGTTTGGTGGTAGTAATCAAGCGGCCAAAATCTCAGAGACCAATACAACGAATAAACCTTCCATTAACTTTTCATGGAGTCCACTTATGTTAATGGGTAAGACTGAAATTATTTGAAATCAATTGTTTGTAATTATTCATTTACAACTGCTGAGTCACAAGATTATTTAGCATTATCAATTATCTGTCAGATGACATTGTATAACAAATGAGATTATAAATACAATCAAATAATTAGTAACGGTTTTAATAACCAAAGTTTCTAATATTAGAACAGTTTTTCAGAATGTTTATCGATGTTATTTTTACAATTAACCATTATAATGGGGTTATGCATTTTGGAACATGGGTTACAATACCACCACATGATGTCCAATATGGGGTACCCATACTAGGTATCTCAGAACAATACCTACACGTGAAGCTGTCATTGGGGTTTATAAAAGAGAATATCGGAGCCTTCTGCAAGTCGCCCGGTAGCTTAATTGGACAAAGCATTCCTCGCATAAAGGTAGGGATGCGGGTTCAAGTCCCATCCGGGGTACTACCGAATAAGGTGACGTTGTCTTTTTTAAGCCTTATATGGTAGTTTCATGCGTTAAATTTACAGTTTTTCTGAAGTTTAAAACAATGAATGTGCATCTCGAAGCCCTACGTTCTTAGTTGTTTTATATTTAGCTCCAGATTGATAACCGAACAAGGGTTGATTGTACTTATTTATTTATCACCTATACAAGGCGTGAGCCTTTTACATGTTAAACATTTTACAAAAAAAAAACAATATGACAGACGAAAAAATAAAATGTGAATTAACAGTTGCAGGTACAAATCTCTAAATATATAAATATCCATCCAACCTTATTATTTCTCAATAGGTCTATCCTCAATGAACCCAGCAGCCCATCTCCTAGCATTGGATTCTGAAGCGGAAAGAGACACTTCTACACCGCCTCTAGAACTAATGTCCAGAGCGCCTCACACATCTCCAACAAGAGTTCCCAACATAGCTGTAGTACCGCCAACTCCAGACTTTAAATCTGATAACAAAACTATGATGTCGGTGAGTTTGAGAATTTCAGAGAGATAATGAAATTTTTGAAACCATATAAAACGAAAAAATTGAGACATTTTACATCTTAAATTCAGCGATGAGGTTTGCCACCCATCCTGAATGTCTTGATTTTATATTGGCACGGAGAGGACAGTTTGCATGTTTCTTACATGCAGCTGATCTGCTGGCTACCCCACTTGTAGGATGTGCCGTGATGGTGTAATAAATAAAAAATAAAACTATCTTTTTATCTCGGTCCCGCTCAGATTACAAATAGATACAATAATAGTCATCAAACTGTTTTCAAATTAAATTAGGAATATTTCTAAACCTATTTGGATTTATCATAGAAATATTGAAAATAGTGTGAGAGATTATAAAAAAAATATTTACAAATTTTATTCTTTTAGCAGCACACTTTAGAAGATTCACCAGATGATTCGCCAATTGCCGAAGATCTCCCATATACGGCCCTAAAAAGGTGAGCACTCCTCAAATCGTTTATGCTTTTCTATTTGCCTTTGACTCCATATTCCATTCAATAGTGAATGGGCAATTCGCAAGAATCACTCCCAACACTGGCTATCTTAGTCTAGAATTTTATTTAGTATATCTTGTATAAATAAAATCAGCACATGTGAAAGTATACTCTCTAGTCTGATGTATACCAAACATTGCACAAAAGTGGTTTGTACTCGCAGTTTGATTGTCAACTATTGTGAAGTCTGGAGTCTATTTTCAATAATGGATATTAATTTAACATTTAAAAGATACTACATAGATATACATGATTCTTTATCATATCTCTTTAGTTTCTGAATGATATTAATTATAATAATAAACTTTATTGCACAATAAGAAGCATACATAATTACCAAGTTATAAAATAATTTGATGCAAATAAATGATATTGTGCAATGGGCGAGTTTATCGCAGAAGCGATATCTTCCAACTAACCCAATGATTGATTAACACTACAAATGTTTTTTTTTCTATTTTCAAGATATGGTACAATGTCCAGTCTTGAGAAATTGCCTTCAGATGAATTGGACGATACTCAACTTGGCCACCAAGGAATATTTGAAAAAGGTAGGAACCATTCATCAGCTTACCAATAATGATATTATATCAAGAAAGGATCTAAACGAAAAAAGACAAATATCTTTTTTAGATTCACAAGATTAGGAGAAGTGATAGAATCTTAAAATCAATGAAACACAAACCTTCCAACATTTTATAACAGATTACTGGCAATGACAGATTTAATCTCTTCACATTATGGTCAATTCCTATAAGCTTCTATTTTCATGAATTTTACGGAAATCTTTTAACTGATTTTTTTTCCTCTAAAGTGCTCAAAAAGTTTAGAACAAGATTTGCTTCAAGCCAAAGATCAATATCAATCAATAACAATCTACAATAATATTGAGACAATTTATCACCAATATGGCTACTATTAAGTTGCAGCAGCCTCACTAGGTTGCCCTGTAATGAAATGGTGTAAATATATGATTTTGATTTAAATAGAATAAATAACAAATAAACCAAATAGAATAAAGAATAAAGTTGTCTGTGTCAGTTTACAGATGATTAAGGAAACACTTTGCTCTTTGTGGCTGCTCTGAATCCTTTATAATATTTTGAACGAGTTAAATATTTCAATAATTGGAAGACACTCACCTAATTTTGTTTTTAGAAGATTGTCAACCTCAAGGGCTATTCAGTTGGACATCGAGAGCTGGGAGTTATGTGGCGGAAAAGATGGCTTTACTAAATAGTTTGGCAGAATCTGGAGCTGCGTCAACGGGAGCTTCTTTCCTTGAAAGGTAAAGAGACAATATTGAGAAGAATGTGAAGCAGCTACTACTGCTTTTAAATTTTTTACTAACACAATTAAATAAGTTACGATGGTTTAGACATGTTGAACGAATGCACGATGAAAGGATGACGAAGAGAATGTGTATCCATCTGAAAGAAGGGGTGTAAGGAAGCGCTGACGTTCAAATACTACGTGGCTTGTGCACGTGCATCAGATTAATAGGCGTGCATGTTTGAGAAACTGGATAAATGTAGAGGAAGCGAAGGAAGTGTGTAAGGATAGATCTATATGGCGGTCCGTTCTCTCTGCCTACCCCACCTGGGACCCGGTGTGAGAGTATAGATAGATTGACTCTTATTGTTAGTAGGACAGTATTAATATTATAATATGCGATAAACTCCCCTTCTGTATATTGATTGTATTTAATTTGAATGTATACCTTTTATGTAATTGTTTTTAATCAATGTACAGTAAAAAATGAATAAATAAGTAAATATTAGTACGGGGAGACAATACTACAATATTGAGAAAAGTGGGAGTCCTACTAATATTCCAATATCTATTTTGATTTTTTTTTTTAGATACCTTGGCACTGGAGAATGGAGAGCTGTTCGTGGTTCCGTTGGTGGCGCTGAAGGATCTGGTGGAGAAGGATCCGGTGCTTCTGGTGAAGAAGCCTGGGGAACTCCATCTTCAGGAGATCTCAGTGATCATGCTTTCCCTGATGAAGATCATGCAACGCTCTCCGTAAGAGTTATATAATAACTAAAAAAAAAAATTATGTTAAAATACCTATGTATTCATGTAATAAATATGATCTAAAGATGTTCTTTCGTGCAATTCGGATAAGTAATAAAACTGAATGCCCGACGACTTTATCCGAGAACTCTATTATCTCATAACTTTCAGCTTCTATAAAGTTTGGAAGTTTCTTAGGAGACATATAAATTTATCCTAAATCATTTACAAATAAGTGGATTCCATTGTAAAGGATAGAATAGAAATGAGAAACATTATATTTGTAATAATTTATCCATCGATGGATCATGTTAGACAGGCTATCATCAATCTGTTGAATCAAAAACATTACCTGTTTATTATTTGAACAGTATTTGATTACTTGCTTAATTTGATCCATGTTTAAACTGTAAAAAAACAACATAATCTTTATTAAGTTTAATCTGCCAATGGGCCACTTGCAGTTGTGGGGGATTTTAATAAAAGTACCTAATTGAATTAAGTAAATTTGAGGTCGGAAAACACAAATATGTCAGTTAAATTTTTTTAAATATCTAAATTGTGGAGAATTTCCAAAAATAAAATCCAAAATTTTTGACATTTGGCAAAACACGTTAAATGGCTTTTGACAGCTGATGACGTCACGGAGTCCCATGCGTGTATGAGATTATAATCTGTGGTGTGAAAGTTATTATGATTTACGGGACTCCGTGACATCACAGTGTGGCCATATCATTTTTGATCACTCCGAGAAAATCCAATTTAAAAACTAATATCTAAGAAAATAGTGCAAGAAAAATTAAAATAAATTGTGGTTGTGTTTCTTTCATACTAATTTACAATTTTATCTGATCAAAAAATCTGCAAGTGGGCCATTATAATTAAAAATCATTAAGGTTAATAATATTATACCAGTGCTATGAGATATTTTGGATCACTGAAGGAAAGAGTTAAATCACTCATGGGAGGTCTATATTTAACAATTTGATACATTAATCCCTCCACAAGTCTAAAGATCTCAGTTTCTTATTGCATGAATTCTATGGTTATTTCAGCCTTAATGGAACAAATTCAATGTTTTATTTATTTGTTTGTTTCTGCTTCTTTCAGTCACCGACCAAATCCTCTTCCTCATGTCCTGGAGACGATGACACAGAACTAATGATGGATGAACTCCTAATGACTCCTCCAATAGCTGGCCCATCTCTCAGACCATTATTGCCAAGGTATTGTCATCATTCAGAAACCTCAATTGGAGAACCATGTCTACACAATGCAACATTGTGTAAAATCTAATCGGAAAAAGTGAGAAAGGTGTCCCAATGCTTACGAATTGGCTCTAGGCTGGCTTAAGTGATCGCTTTCGATGTCCATGGACAACGTTCACCAATTCCACCACTCTCACTGTCACAATTTAAGGCCCACCAATCGAGACGCTTTATGCAAACCATAGAAGCAACCATCTTTTTGGGATCTCATATTTCTGATCTCAAATAGATCGTGATCTCCCGTCTAAATGGCGCCGGAACAATTAAGTTCAATACTTTATCGGCTGCTAGTTCGACCAGTCAGCATTAAATGTTCAGAGTATTTACTAATTTTTTTATTTATTTTATTTTTATTTATTTAAGCACATTCACGGCTTTCGCCTTTTACATGTTAACAGCACAAAATAAATATAACAACAACAAGCAAATTCAAAGTCATAAAAAATAATAATCAAAATAAAAGTAGAGATAATAATTAAAATAACAAAATATAATGTTGAGATGTCAGTTCATAAAAGTAAAAATTTAATTTATATGTAACGTCAAAATATGTACAAACACACACAAATAGATACAATATCAATGTCTTTAAATAACAAGTAATAAAAATAAAATTTTGAATTAAAAAAATCAATTAGATCAGGAATAAAAAAAATAAGAATTAAGAATTCAATAATTTTGAAATAAAAAAGTTCAGACGACAACTAACAGAAAATATATCTTGAGTTAAAAAAAAAACTAAGATGAAAATGATTCATACAAATCAATGCATTATAAAACTAGAGAATTATTACAATATGTACACAAAACAAACAATAAATTACAATGGTTAGCAATAAAATAAGACTAATGTTCAATAACCCTCGATTCACCCATTGTCAGTAGGTATTACATTTGAGAAAAGTATTTAATTACGTCAGATTTGTATTTGGTGAAACTGTCGGCAATGACATTGGCGTGACCCTCTACCAGATTACCCAGTCTATGGATACGTACCATAGGGGAATGAAACATATAATTGTTTCGGGCGTATTGCTCATGAAACAGTGATGTTTGCCTAGTAGCTCTAGTCGGGACATGAAATTGGAGAAGTCCGAGAAGTTCAGAAGAATCTATTGCTCCATTTAACAATTTATGCAGAAGACAGAGATCGAACATTCCTCGACGATTTTGTAAACTGGGCAAGTTGAGTTCATTCATTAAAGCGGGATAGTCAATATTTTCCAAGGGAATACCCATCTTAAAATTAATTAATCTTAAAAATTTTCTTTGCACCCTTTCAATACTGTTGATGTGTATGGCATAGTTTGGAGACCACACCACAGTGTTATACTCTAGCAATGGTCTGACTAGAGATACAAACAGTAGCCTGTAAGATTGGATAAATTTCATATCCACCGACAATCTAAAGATAAAACCAAGAACTTTCATTGCCTTACCAACAGTTTCCTCAATATGAATATTGAAAGTCAGATTCTCAGTGAATGTGATGCCAAGATCCCTCAAGCTCGTTACACTTTCAAGTGTGACATTGTCGATGGAGTAATTAAACGTGAGGTGGGATCTTGTTTTGTGGAATCTGATGATCTGACACTTTGAAACATTGAGATCAAGACCGTTCTGTTTACACCAATCATTTAAACTATTCAAGTTGTTTTGTAATGTAGAACAGTCATCGATATTGTCAATACTCTTGTAAAGCTTCAGATCATCAGCAAAAAGCAACACCTCTATATCACTGAAAATCTTGACTATGTCATTTACAAAAATATTGAACAGTAATGGTCCCAAATGCGACCCCTGGGGCACCCCACTAGACGCACATATAGGATCCGATGTGCAATTCCCAATCTTAACCCTCAATGTTCTTTGCTCGAGGTAGCTCTCCAACCACTGATGAAAGATTCCGTCGACTCCATAGCCACGTAATTTACATAGTAGCCTGTCATGAGACACCTTGTCAAACGCTTTTGAAAAGTCTGTGTATACGGAGTCGACTTGTCCTCTCTTGGAAAGAGTATTCATAATAAAGTGCTGATAAGTAAGTAAATTTGTAAGTGTGGATTTTTTAAGGACAAAGCCATGTTGTTGAGTGGAGATGAAATTGTTTACACTGTGGTTTATTTTCCTTACAATTATTGATTCGAAAAGCTTGGGAATTGCAGACAAGATGCATATTGGTCTGTAGTTTGTAATTTGGCATTTTTCACCTTTTTTAAAAATTGGACAGATAAAACCAGTTTTCCATGAATCAGGAAAAATTCCCAATCTCAATGATAAATTAAAAATGACTTGCAAATGATTTGTTAGGACACCGATGCAACTTTTTACAAATACATTTGGGATACCATCTGGACCAGCTGTCTTTGAAATGTCCAAAGCAAGGATCGCATTTTTGACGTCGTCAATGGTAAATATGATGCTGGGTAAGTCGATTGTCATTTCTGATGAAAAGTCGGATTTGGGACATGCAGTTGAAGGATCATATACACTTTGAAAGAATGAGGCAAAAAGATTGACTGCATCCTGGAGTGATTTGGAGTAATGGTTATTATAAAAAAGATTTGTGGGTATTTCGACTCGATCACTCCTCATCCCATTTACGAACTTCCATAGACCTTGAGAATCTCTAGGCATATTACTCTCTATAGAAGCTACATGTTGCCTATAGCACTCTTTTGACAAAGCAGAGCATTCATTACGTAAACTTGAGAAATAGTTGTAATCATTAATGTTAGATGTCTCTTTATATTTTTTGTGAGCCAGCTTTTTTTTCATAACTAATCTTTTTAGATCGGTATTGAACCATTTGGGATAGTTCGATGGTTTTATCATTTTCTTTGGAACAAATTTGTCAATACACATATTTAAATTAGTATAATAATGATCCACCAAACTGTTCAAATTATCTTCATTTTGCAAAAAAGAAAAATCCATGTTCTTCAAGAAAGTATTAATGGCGAGATAATCAGCTCCATGGAAGTCTTGTTTAGTTACAATATCATTATTAAGTTTGGACAATTCAGACCTAACTGCAATATCGAGAGGAGGATGAAATATGTCGATAGGAAGCAGGACTGAGGAGGACTTATCCACAGATGTCACCTCAGGATCAGAGGAGAAGACGAGATCGAGAATTTTGCCTTGACTGTTACTAATGTTGTTAATTTGAAGAAGGCCAAGAAAATTGGCCATGTCTACCAGTTCAGCAGCTTTAACATTGCTAAGGCTGTTTGTTATTTGTAAATCAAGGTGATTTCGATCGTCGTCTCCCCCCCGCACCGCCTCCCATCTGCAATCAGGCAAATTAAAATCACCAGTTAATATGAGTTTTTTACCTACGTACTTAGATCTAATAAGCTCTATCTCCTCATGATAATGTTTATATAGTGCGACATCAGAGTTGGGGGGTATATATGTACAACCAAAGATTACCGACTCAAGTGGAAGCTTAACCAAGACAAAAACTTGTTCTATATTTTTATATTTTAGAGGTATCTTTTTACTTGGTAAGGATTTATCTATGGCAATTAAAACACCTCCACCTCTCGATTTATTGCTAGTATGTGAATTTCTATCCAGTCTATAAACATTAAAATTAGTGAAACCGAGTTCAGATGAGTCAATGCCGGGGTCCAGCCATGTTTCAGTCAAAAGTACAACTTCATAACCGAATGATGGCACTGACTGTCGAAGCTCACTGAGCTTCGTCTTCATGCCACGGATATTCTGGTAGTAGGAGAGAAGTTTTTTGAACTATCCGGTTTAACAATCTTAGGAATTCCTTTAATATATTTAATTGCGAGATTTTTCTCTCCATTCTGAACTCTTGCATTTAACTCATCTTTCAGTTTCATATAATGATTTCTTTGCACAACGGTTTGGTCACGATATATTCTAATTTCAGATGACAATTTATATCTATTCTTAAAAATTTCACTAACATGGTTTGGATGTTTTAATATTACTTTTATTGGTCTGGGTTTATTACTAAGTCTTTTACCCAACCTGAAACATTTGAGATCTGCACGTACTATTGAATGATCGGCATCCTTCAATACGTTGAAGATCATTGACTTCTCTTCGTTGAGGATATCTTCAGGTCTTTCCTTAGAACTCTCCTGTATATTGCAGATTATGATATTGTTTTTTCTTCTATTTCTTTCTTCAATTTCATTTGCCAACGAATCCATCTCCGTGATACTGCAGTTACTTCCCTTAATTTCAAATTTATTTATCTTATCTTCAAGATTGCCAACTCTTTCCTTCAGTGCTTTATTCTCTGCCACCAGCTCATCTATAAGGCTAAGTTTAGTGGTTATTTCATGCATTTTATTTAACAAATCATGATTTTGCGTTTGTAAATGATATTTTATATCTTTCACACTATTGTGTAAGTTTAATAGGTATTCTCTTAAAGAACTGTCAATATTATCTAAACTTCCTTCATTATGCCCAACACTATTTTTGTTACTTTTGTTTTGTCTCGAGTTGTCCCCGCTAGATGGCATTGATACTCCTTGCGAATTCCTTTTGTAACTCTTCTCCTGTACTATAGATGTCCTATGTTTGTTATTATTATCATTAGATGGCGATAGCGTACCAGATTTTTTAATATTACGGGATCTGGTTTGCATCTGTGGTTGTACTCTTTCCATTCTTATGTTGAATAATTTTTATTTCAATTGAAAAAAAGTCTTTGTTCGATGTGAACTCAGTGGGGATCGAACACAGGTCCACCGATTTACAATGGTACCAGCGCCTTTACCAACTCAGCTATGGCAGCTCGTGACGTAGGTGTAGTGGAAGTTATATTTAAATAACAGTAGGTATACTGTAGTAAACTTAATTACTACCCGCTATTGGTGATGTTGGTACTTGCAACATGTAATGATGTGCTTAAGTTATGATAGAATATATGAGAAATTTGTACCTTATATGAAGCGCTACACCGGGAATTTATTTGTAAAAGATGCGCGACGATCCTTTTCACATTAAGCATCACTCTTAATCAAACTATATTGTATAGCACTGTGATAAAGTAATTATTTTACGGGAGCGAAAAAAAACACGTCTGTCAATTTTAACTTGTTGTTGTTGTCTTTAATATATATATAATATTTATAAAACCAATCTTTGGTTTTGTCATCTGCACCCAAATCCGGTTAATCAATAAAAAAAATAGTAAATATTCTGGACATCGTCATCATTATATTCTTATTATTTATATTCAATAATCTTCATATTGCAAGAACAAATTCACTCATTCATATCATCGCGACATTTTTCAAAAATGTGTTAGCCGTCCGACTAATCGCGTGTAATAAGCATGCAGGTAATCCTTTCTGTACAAATAATAAATAAGATATTCAGAATAGTTAGCATATCCCTTTCAAATGTTTTATACGTGATATTTGTCCAACATCTGTCTTTTACAGCAGGACACTGGAAAACATACATAAAAGAGTGGGAGATCTATTCTTTGCCAAAGACTACAGAAAACTTAACCCAGTTGTCCTTTAATTTCCATATTATTGTTACAGAAAGATTATAAATTAATTAACATAAGTATGTAATCTTTTCAGGAGAAGATTGGAGCCCCTATTGGAAGAGGACGGTTCTGAGTCATCTTCCAACAGCAGCACTGGAGGAGGATCAGAGATTACTCCAAGTCCAAGTGATAAACAGGTAAGTCGATCTCACAAAAACAGATGACCTTCTGTGATTAGAATGTGAGTTATTAATTATTACATAGTTTGATAATAACTCACATTCTATCACATTTAATTTGGATAGTTATTTAAACATACATAAAAAATCATAAACAATATCATTGAAACTGTATTAACAATTTTGACTTTAGAAGTAAACGAAAGCATTTTTGGCCATTTTTGACACAAAAACGTGTTTATATGGTAGTTTTTGAAGCTTATATTTACATGTAAAAACAATTCACCATATTGGATTGGAATCTTACGATTTGCTCTGATTGGCCGAAATTAATTTTGATACTTCTATCAAAACATATTTCCATTAATTTTTTGGACATTTTTCATTCTGAGGTAAAATGGCTCCAAAAAGGAGAAGAAACTCAAAAAAGCAGTATAGTTAAACTGAATAAGTAATCTAATGTTCTCTTTAATTTAATTTAACATGTAAAACATCAACCAGTGAATGATAAACCATATCCATCAAATTTCCACTTGTATATTCTATTAGATAATAATATATATAATCTACTCTGTCCCTCATTTAGAACAACACTGTGTGAATGTGTGTACCTGTATTTCTGTCTGGCATGGTAATTTATCCCTTCAAACGTCAAAATATTACATAAAACGAACGACAAAACTCCAAATTAGGTGAACGCATCAAAATTAAATTTATGAATTTTCTACTTGTATTCACATAATAATATAGTTTTTCACCCATGAATTGATATAATAATGAAACGATTGTCTATAAATGTGCTGTAGTACCTATAAAATAACTGCAGACTAACTCTAACCAAACCTACCTACAAATCAGTCGAATGTAAAAATTTAAGTACTTGTGACATGTCAAACGCATACGAAAAATGCAATTAATTAATTTTGTGCTTAAAAAAAAAACACAAAATTCCACTGGAATCTTATTCTCCAGATAAAATACTACATATCTACATAAAAATATTTCAAAATAATGGACGTTTAGATACGTTCACCTAATCTGGAAAAAATCCAAACAATCATTTTCTATCAGTACAATTGAAAAGTAAAATCTTTTACAGTTGTGTGCATCTGTCAACATTTTCATTATCTTTGTGTCATCTAGTTACAATATGAATCTCTGTCCTATAGTTGTCTATGTGATAAGAATCTCTGCCATATAATTGTCTATGGGACAAGAATCTCTATTATAAAGTTGCCTATATGACGCAAATCACCGTCATCTAGTTTATCACTGCATCACTAGAATCAGTTAATATAATGAATCCATTCTTTCTAGTTATTCATATGATAGGAATCTCGATAATTTTTGTGTGTTGTAGATATCTGTATATCTTCAATTTCTATTATTTTATTTATGTTTGAAAACATCTGTCATCTAACCATCTATATCTAACAAATTTCTGTTATTGATGCTTTTACTTCTTACGTATTACAGTCTTTAATACGTTATGTCTAAAAACATTGAATTTTTAACATAAGATTTTATTTACTCAATTACTTACTGCTAGTCCTCGTCTCTTCAGTACTCTTCAAAACTTTTCCATTTTCTTATATCTCAAGCAACACAAACACACTTCTTTCTCATCTCTTGGACAATATCATCCGCCTGTTTCTTTTGAGGTCTTTTGATGCTTTTCTCGTCGACCCGTGATATCCATTCCAGGATGCTCGGTGTCCATCTGCCATCCTCCCCTCAAACTATGTGACCACTTGCCACTTAATTTTTTATATATTGTTTTATTTTTGATTCTGAAGTTCATTTATTCAATACATATTGACATCAAAAGATGTTTGAAAGTATGACAGATTTTGAACACCTCCTTACCAACGCAATTTAGCATTTCAACATGATAATCTTACTACCAGTACTACTTTACCATCGTGCCATATCTCGCAAGTGAGGTAGCCAGCAGACCAGCCGCATATAATAAGCATGCAAGCTGTTCTCTCTATGCCAACAAAAAATAAAACATTCTGGATGGTATACCTCATCGCTGAATTTAAGATATAAAATGTCTTTTTTCTCGATCATCAGTCTTTAACAAACATTCGGAAACTTGCGGAAACGAGGTGAAGACCTGTTTTTTGACGCAAGTTCCACCGTTCATTATTTTTTTTTTATTTTTTTTTAATTATTCATTCTTTACTGTACATGATTATTTTGCCAAAAAAATCTTATATATATTTGTAAAAATGATTGGTTGTAACAATTTGGGTATTATTACTTTTGAATCATCTAAATACGAACAATATTTTGACGTTTGAAACATATTGAGAATAAACTATAATAAGAAGCATACAAAAGCAATATCAGTTGATCACATAAACATAGAATCATGCTTTTTATTCTAGTATCTAATCATTCCTAGAGACTCCCAATTTCCAAAATTATATTTTATTTGTCGTGGCCGCCAGAAATTAAATGTGTACGTATGTCTGACCTATGTAATTATTGTTACATAGTTATATTGAATGCTGTAGCTAGTGATGTGAATGGTAGAACATTGTATTATTAATTATTGAATAAGTTTGATTTACCAAGTACCGGAAATGAAAAAAATCAGAGATGCAACGAATAGTATATTTGCCGAATACCGAATATTATCCAAGATCTTGTGCCGAATAACCGAATATCCGGCAAAACAATGGCGAGAGCGTGCGGTACTCCCGACCACGCGTGTAGGTACATCATTGACATAATAATATGCACTAGACTTGCAGCGCTGTACATTTTTTTGAAATCTTTGTGTTCCAATAATAATATGATGTTATTTCACTCCATATCAAGTTAAATTAATTAATTAGATATTTGAGGATTAATAATATTGTGCATCTGCAGCTGACAATGAAATAGCAACAATCTACAAGCTATTAGTTCCATTCAGTTTTACATTTAAACTAATCGGCAGATTACCGAATAATAGACCAAATATTCGTATTCGGCCGAATAGTAAAAATGCTGCCGAATAGGCAGAATACCGAATAGTTGCCTAATATTTGTTGCATCTCTAAAAAAATATATAAATAAGTGTTTTATGGTCCGTTCCAATAATCTGTCTTATCAATAATTATTATCAGTTAAAATCTAAAATGTAATTAGTATACAGAATTTTCACTGACTGTAATGATTAGATAGGTTATTGCAACTGACCGTTAGACATGTTGACAGACAGTAGTTGCAGGAATTCGCGTTGAATTGGTAAAAAATTAAACACATTTGTTTAGTATATACAAAAGAAGTCATTAACATCTACAGGATAAGGAAGGGTACGACACCATGATGTGATAAAAAGACATTATAATTACCAAAAGCTCTCTAAAAATAAGAATTTAGACAAAAGTTGATTGTTTAGTTTGTGTATTCTGACATTTTCCTTTCTTTGTCAATCTTTTTTTTAATTAATAAAGTACCATTTTAAATACCTACATAGTTTGAAATGGGGATTCCAAATACTTTGAAGAATATATATACATACAATTTGTAGAATTCCCTTCATTTAGTCGTGCTTTGGTTGATTTCCTTTAATTGTTGTAAAAATATGTCGCGTTTTATCAGATCTTAAATTGAAATAAACACTGATTTTTTTGTTGTTGAATGTATGAATGAACTATTAACAAATGCTTGCCCTTGATCTCTTAAAGAATATATTTATCAATATTTTTTGTAATGTACTATATATAATACAATTTTATATCCCGTTGGCCTACATTACTGGCAATGGTGCGACTACTCGCATAAATTTAGGCGTGATTTAAAGTATGTACGTAGGTAGTATAAAAAGTTTGAGATGGTGTAATAACAAAGCGTATGCCGGATATGTCGCGGTGTGTGGTGTTTTGCGGCAGGGAAGCAGCAGAGAGCGGCATGGAGGGAGTGCTGCGGTTGCTGACGTAAGATGCGGCGCGACATGGCAGGCGGCACAAGTGGACGTCACCTTGCCGCTATTGGTAGACAGGCAAACAGACGCAATGATAGAAATGCACCAACAACAACAGATACAATACCGTCTGCAACGACTGCAAGACGATCCGGAACTTACCCCAACAAACGGACCGGAAAACGTATCAGTTCTGCGTAAGTATATCACACCTCTCTGTAACCTCACTGTAACCACCTTCCTATGTAGAATGCTTCACCATTATTTTGCAATGCATGTTTGTATGTAGAAATGTATATAGACCCTAAATATAAGGTGGCCAAATGAATTGTTGAATCTGCAAAAAACAACTCAGAAAATTTATTAAAATTGTTTCTTGTAAAACAAGATATTTCGAGGTTTAAAATTTTGAAGCAAATATATTTTCATTGTTCTAGAAACCAGTAAGCAAAAAAGAGAAGTAAGCATTTTCCATAGTTAAATCTTTCCCCTCCGTAGAGGTGAAGTGTCCGAGGCTATCATAACTTTTGGGAAATAATCAAATAAAAATAGTTATGTGTAACATGATCTCAGATAATTTATTGAAGAATTCCTCTCTTTTTTGATATCTCCAAGGTAGGAGGACTCCTATTTATCTGTTTCTTCTAAGCAAAACTTTTATCACCAACTAGTCTGAAGGGGTAACCAGCTGAGACCGCCATATGGGAATCATTTATAAAATGTCTCGGATAGAATGTCAAATAATAATATGAATTATTTATTTTCTGTGGTATCATGCAATGGTCCGTGGCCATCACGAAAGTGCCGCAACTTCTTTTGAATGGTAGCGTTTCCAATCGCTCCTAAATGTGGTGATGGGTTGTTTAAATGCAAGCAGCTTATTACAGATAATTAGCTGTATAACTCCTCTCAGCAAATTTACAGATATTTACCATGTAGGGTTTATTGACGACAATGAAAACTGAGCACAATGCTTGTCCTAGAGTCCCATTGACAGTACAGAGCTCAGCGAGGCATAGAGGTGCCTAGTTGCTTAAGCTCTGTGAGATACAGATTGAAGTTCACTCAATCTAGATTTTTTCTAACTAGAAAACTTACAAACAGAATAAGCTACTAAAAGCTTAGTAAACCTTGGTTAATTTTCAGATAAGTTTAATGAAATCAAATAAATTTTACTGGTCAATTCAACGATTCATGTAGAATATTGTCAAGTATTTTGAACCTAATCAACACAATGTATTTAAAAAATTATATCAAGAATAACAAATTTTCAATTAACGAGTTCAATCTACATCAGGCTGAGTAATTTTGTCAATCATTGACAAAATAAGATTTTTGTAATTGCAAAAACTCAAAATAAGGAAAATTGTCTATGAGAAAAGAATTATTTTGTCAATTGTCTATGCTATCAACTGTTCAATTCATAGATTTTTATTTATAATACCTAGATGGAACACTCATATGTATTTTCATTGCAATAAAGTGAGGCACCATTTTTCGTAATTTTTGACAGACAGGTTGGCAAAGAAGTGTGGTAAATCGCTTAAAACGTTGACAAGAAATTCAAAAAATGTCCAATTACGTTTATATAAAAGTAAAAATTATATTTTTATAAAAATGTGAGAAAAAGTCCCTAAAATGTAGGATACACCACACGCTTTCGCCATAGATTTTTATATATAATACCTAGATGACGTACTCGTATGTATTTTCATTGTACTAAAGTGAGGCACCATTTTTCGGCACTTTTGACGGATCTGTTGGCGAAAAAAAGTGTAGTAAATCGCTTAAAACGTCGACAAGAACTTCAAAAAATGTCCAATTACGTTTTTATAAATGTAAAAATGATATATTTTCATAAAAATGCGAGAAATACTTCATAAAATGTAGGAAACACCACACGCTTTCGCCAACCGTTCTGTCAAAAATTCATAGATTTTTTGCCTCACTTTTGTAAATGAGTCAGGGTTCTAGGTTTTGTATGGAATTCTGTGGCTTTCGCCAACCGTTCTGTCAAAAATTCATAGATTTTTTGACTCACTTTTGTAAACGAGTCAGGGTTCTAGGTTTCGTATCGAATTCTGTGGTTCAATTCAAACAAAAAATCATTGGAAATGATAATTTACTGTGTGGAATGTCAATATTAATAAGTTTGTAGCTAATAGAAAATATTATATACGCTCAAATAGACATTTCCTAAAAGAAAAAGTTAAACTTGTATGTGTTATTTTTATCTTCTATGGTGTTTGTCATAGAAACGATTATTTTAATCATAAAGTACGATTACATGCATGCATGTAATCCGCAGCTAAGTGGTTAAATAGTTTTTAATATTCCACAAAATTTTCAAAGGTAGTAAGTATATTGTGCAATCGCTGTGCTATTTGCTGAGTAATTTATGATAATATATTGCTTATTTCAGATGTGTATTTTTATTTAAAATTATTTATGTAAAAATGACATCCCATTTAAATTCACAACTTCATGAAAGTGTAATGATTATGCGTTTTGTTACAAGCACAAGTGGCTGGTGCTAGAATAAACGGTGCACTTACAATCTATTATTAGCAATAGCAATGTGTCGAACATGGCTAAAATGCTGGTGAACAACACCATTCTTGTATCGACACTTATGTATGCAAGCGAAACTTGGAAGTGGTTGAAGAAGGACGAGAGTGGAACAAATGCTGTGGAGATGCGATCGCTGAGGAAATGATTGGTAAAGCATTGGGTGATAGAGTGAGGAATGAGAAAATAAGCACATGCAAGAGGAGTGTTGTGGATAGAATTCCTGTAAATATATTGTGATGGCTTGAACATGTGTAACGAGTGGAAGGGGAAAGGATAACAAAGAGAATGTACTTGCCTGAAAGAAGGAGTGTGAGGGCGTCCGAGAACTATGTGGTGTGATCACAAAAATCAAATTCTCAAAGACGGCAGTGTATTGAGTAAAAGAAATCGAGGTGCGTGCATGAGAGGTTGCATGAATGTAGAGGAGACGAAAGAAGTATGTTTTCTCTGCCTACCCTACATGGGATGTGGCGTGATGGAATAGATAAATAGAAGAAATAAAAGTAATGTGACAGTTACAAATGCACTCAAAATTTTAAAATAGTTTTGATAGAATATATTAATAATTCATTTTAATTAAAAAATAAACTCTTAATGCACCCCGTGCAGTGGTTTGTATTACAAAACGGCGCAAAATAAATTGTCTAGTTTATTATTATAAAGGCATTTTCTACTTTATACTCTTTAATTTTCCACTTCAGACAGAAGCTTCCAGCTATACTTTTATAACACTCTTAATAGATTAATATGTCATTGTTCTTCTAAGTTATAAGATATTATTTTTATGTTTCAGTATCAAGCGTCTTGCATCCATCCGTCTGCGGACGTCGCGCCAGCACACCCAGCTCCACAACCAGCGAGAAAACACTCCCGGCGGAAGACGAGAGACAGGAACTCCGATCCGGAAGGGATCCAATGGCTATAGGAGAAGTTGGAGGCAATGCTGGAGAAGAAACAGAAGGAAAGCAGGAGGCAGCAGAGGAGATTACAGAGCGGCTGAGTCCTCGCATGGAGATGAGGCTGGCACTTCAAGAAGGGAGGGATATCCTGGCAGAACAAGACCAATTATGGGTAAGACAAAACATTACATTAAGATATTTTATATATTCAAAACAGCATCGAGTATTTTTACGGCACAAAAAAGTCGACCTGTATCTTTATTATTATATCAGCTAAGCTACCTGTCTGATAACAACACTACTGTCACAATAACAACTATCAGGCCCAACAAAATTATCACAACTTCAATGAATCATACAAATTCTTGAGCTGTTCAAATCTGAAGACTCAACCAGCTCAGGTGGCAAACTATTCCAATGATTAACCACCCTGTTAAATAAACAGTGCTTCAACGGATTTTGCTTGAATTATTAGATGCAGATAGTTTGTTGCCTACTCTGCTGTGATGATATTGTTGTTATTGGCTGGTTTTTTTTGCTGTGTATTGCAGGATCAAGTGCAAGGCCCCTTAGGGTGGGTGCGGCGCCCGATCCTCCGCCCTTGCAGACCCGTCATCCCCCTCACACAAGGTCACACTATTACTTCACACAGTTCTGTGTCTGCACAGCAAGGTAAGAATATATCACCCACTCTTTTCTGTAGGTTTTCGAGTGTCCTGCAGAAGGCAGGTGTCACAAATAAGACATTTAACATTTTCACTTCAGTGATGACCTATCCTGAATGTCTTTACTTTAATTTGCGCGGAGAGGACAACTTGCAGTTAGTCCGCTGGCTACCCCATTTGTAGATAATACTGTGATGGTATGAATTAATTGAATAGCTTTTGCATATCAAATCACTTGTATCGGGTGGATTACTGTAATCAAATAATAGTCTACATAAATATAAATAAAATGAGTTGACCATGTATGTTCCCCCACAACTTGAGAACGGCTGAACCGAATGGGCTGATTCTTTTTTTGTTGTGTTCATAATTATCAGGAGACAGTTTGCATGAAAGAAAATTTTTGGAAAATCCAACGGAAAAGTCGTAAATTTTTATTGTATTTTTGTATGAAAGTGACATTTGTATGACAGTTCCGCTGTCAAGTGTTGCCATAACAAAAAATTAATAAAAAAATAAAACACATAAATTAATTATCTACCTGGCGACGCCGGGTAGGAACATCTAGTTTTTAATAAATTAATGAAAATCCACCACTGTGACATACTTCTGCACTTGAGAAAAAAGTAGTAAGTAAGTAAAAAAGGAATGGTGTCGCAATGTTTTAGAGTCAACATAGGTTTGTTTAGGTGCACTTTCCCCATGGTAGTTCACCAATACCACAAACATGCAATTGTTAACGAGTTACCTTACTTGTACGAGTTGCCGTGTTAATATGGCACCTATCTGTATTTGTCACTTTTGGATATTTCAGAGGAAGCGAAGGTGAGTGCGATGGAACGGCTGGCGTATCTGGAAGCCAGGGGGGGCAGACGAGGAGCCAGGAGGGTTCGTCCAACTGCTAGATTGTAAGTTAAGAGCTCTAGAAAGTTAATCTATTTATTATTTCACTCAAAATTAATTAAAATATTTAGTATTCTCTTCAAATTTACTGAGAAATAATTTAGAAAAGTGGTACATTTGAAAACTGAAAACTCTTAGATTAGGTCAAAAATACGTAGATTCTGAACAAAAGTTCATAGATTAGGCCAAAAGTACATAGATTCGAAACAAAAGTTTGTAGATTAGGCCAAAAGTACATAGATTCGAAACAAAAGTTTGTAGATTACAGAATTGGATCAAAAGTACGTAGATCTATGTAAAAATGCGTTGACTTGGCAACACTGTTCCTAAGCACAAAGCAGTCTATCTCTCTTACGTGGCATTTTTATTGCATCTTTCATTTTTTATCATACTCAAATTGTCACCTCTCACTACAGACAAAACAGTCCTCTTATCTAACACATTTGTGGTGCTTTTTACTGTTATAACCTGTAATCTGAATGATATTATTTCTTTCCAGGATGAGGCTTGTCCGTCGCGCCTCTTCCAGCAGTCCAGAACGTCGGCCTTACTCTCCGAGAAGACATCAGCCTCACGTTAGCAACCATGGCTACTATAAAATATGCTTTGTAAATGGTTCTGTTTAGTGGCTTTATTAACAAAGTATAAAGCATTTTTTTTATTCGTAGCACACAATCGTGTCGTAAATTTTGTAATAGACCATTTAAGGATGACACGTTAGGGTGTGGGGACGAAGTCAGCCACTACCAACCATAGAATACAAATGTGAATATTACCAACTTGATCGCATCGGCTATTCGTCAGTAACAGAAATTACTGTCATTGTCAAAATAATAATGACAGTTGTGGCCTTGAAGTATTTTACAG
Organism: Athripsodes cinereus; assembly: GCA_947579605.1. NCBI lineage: Eukaryota > Metazoa > Arthropoda > Insecta > Trichoptera > Leptoceridae > Athripsodes > Athripsodes cinereus. The sequence goes on along the minus strand of OX388325.1, from coordinate 8,120,089 downwards.
TAAATTATGTAAACAAAACGGCATGGCTTTGACGTCTGTCAATTCAGTAGCTATTCGTAAGGAATTTTATGTAAAGATAAACAAAGCCACGCTGTTTTGACGTCTGTCAATATTGGCAGCAGTGTGACCAGATTTGGTAGTTTCCTACTTTTTTGGTAGTTTTTGAGGCATTTGCAAGAATGTTTAGTAGTTTTTAATAGTTTTTTGTCAGTTTTTGTATTTAGTCGGCAAATTATCGGGTACTTGGGAAAAGTACCCGATACTTACTGATCGAAAATAATTGTCGGTACAAATACGGGATACATTTTTGAAAAAGGTACTGCGAGAAAATATTGTTGAAGAAAACCGAGGAGTTTTTTAAATACTTCAAATTCCTATACCATTTAGAAAATTCGGCGACGGGGGGGGGGGGGGGGGTAAAAATTTAAGCGAGTAACTTTTTTTCAATAGTCGGTATGAAAGTATCCGAAAAGGAACAACAGTCGGTACAAATACCCGGTAAAAAGGTACTATGTTAAAAAATATTGTTTAACTAAACCGAGGAGTTCTTGAAATACTTCAAATTCCTATATCATTTTAAGAATTTAGTATTTATTTATTTATTTTTTTATTTATTTATTTTCTCGAAGGGAACAAACAGTCAACACAACAAGTATTACAACAATTAAAATTAAATGAAATATGGACCACAAGAGTCCCCCTATATTACCACAGTTAAAAAATTCAAAGCAACTAAGACAAACACACAAAACCAACAACAAAAACAAAGAAATATAATAAGAAGATAAGATAGTAGTTTTTGACTTCCCCATTTAGTAGTTTTTGAAAATAAAATCTGGTCACACTGATTGGCAGTCGTAATGTGAGCCCGGCCGCACAACAATATACTCCAAATATGGAACATTTGATAACTTAACTTCACCTTAAAACTTCTACCCCCCCCCCCTCGTCGCTAAATTTTCAAAATGGTATAGACCATTAAAGGTCACGTGGTCTTGTCTATGGATTTGCTTTTGCGTGGGGGGCAAACAATCAAATTGCGCAAATCATACTTGTAGGATGTTATGCCATAAGAGAAAAAAAAGAAAGTCAGACAACAAAATTATAACAAAATCGACACTGACAGTTTTTTTTGATTATTAGGTATCTATTCTTTAGGCGTCCCACCTAATATTACACCGTAAACACTGTGAATGTGTTGTGTTGGGATGCCTGATGCCCCTCACGGATTTTTCTGTGACGTCATCCTTTAATGGTCTATAGGAATTTGAAATGTTTCAAAACTCCTCGGTTTTCTTTTAGAGTTTTTTCTCAAATACCTCTTTCAAAAAAGTATCGGATACTTATACCGACTTTTATTAAAAAAAGTGTGTAATAGTTAACCATAAACATATTTTACAATTTCTCTATGGAAAAGTTCACCATAGATAAATTTTATAATTTCTTTCTTTTTTCTATGTAATTACGGACAAATAGCCTTTGCCCAACTTGATCATTAATCAACTGTCAGTTATCTGTCATTTGGTGTGTCATTTTATTACCTACAAACCAAATAAATATTGGTATAAGTTATTGCTAAAAACTACAAAAAATAATCTGAAATTATCCTCACCTTGAGAATATTTGTGTGCCCTTCCTGTTAAATAACAGGTCCATAGAAAATACCACATGACCATTAACCATCTATTATGTTTGACATTCTTATGGTTTTTCAAAATATATTTAGTCACTAATAAATTATTGTCATGTATAAAAAAGTATTTTTATGCAAACAAAGGTGAGTACTCAAGCAATTCTTTTTTCTACAATTAACTTTCATCAATTTATTTATTTATCAATACATTTTTCTGGCTTCCAAGAACAACATTCGCTTGCAGTAATCTTATTTTATCACTTTTATTCATTTTATGTTTCATTTTTTTACTTGTTTTATATATCTATAAAAATAGGTATACAAATTTTCTCATCCTTAAAATCATACTTCACTTCCCTTGCGAGATAGGCAGTGTAGATCTAACATATTACATCAATATTAGTGTGCATGTTCTTCGCTTCTGTCACACAATTTCTATTTGAATCATTAGGTTGGTAAGTATGCAAAATAATAGTTTTAGTGTAAGCAGAGTTAGCGAACAACGATTAACAAATTGATTATTCATCCACCTCATCAGGACATCTCCCACAAGTGGGGTAGCCAGCGGACCAACCCCTTGTTATAAACATGCAAATCTTCTCAAATTATTGTTTAAGCTTTCGCAGCGTCTTGTATCGTTGATGTTCTCGGGTTTGCTGTGTCGATCTCCGTCGTTCTTTCTTCTAGCTTTCGGCATCGATGTTGAAGCCATCTTCAGGAATGAATGTCATCGCGTCATTAAGTTTTGTGTTATATAGTGTATTAACGGCCGAAGTGAGAGTGTGTCAGTTGTCTTTACTACTAACTGTTGGGTGATGGGTGTGGCTTGCGTTGCGGCGAGCGTTGATGTGTTGTGTGCGTAAAATCGGTTGCCACGTTAATACACTATATAACACAAAACTTAATGACACAATGATATTCATTCTAATAAAAATTAAAACAATCATCGCTGGATTAAAGATGTTAAATCTCTTAAAACGTGATGATTATGAATACCTTCCTTTTACTGGACATTTGATAACTTACAGAAAAGAGTGGAACTGGAACTCTTGGGTTATTTGGAAAAAATCGTGGCATTGTAATAAACTGTTACTGTACAGGATTACTCGTAAAATGTGATGAACTAACCCTCTATATTTTGGTTTGCATTTAATACAAATGTATTTTTATGTAAAATTGTTTGTAATCAATGAATAGTAAAAAATAAATTAATAAAATAGAGTGCAAAGGTGATATAAACATTTGAAAACCATACTAAATAGTTTCTCACATGTTTTTCAAAGATAGATGCTACCAAAAAATGGTTGAAATAAAAGTGAACAATAATATGAATCGTGATCTGCAGAAACCACACATGTCGCAATTTTTTCATTTTCCATTTTATTAACAAAAATGTTCCTAATGTCCGGTATTCGTGTTATTCTGTAAAAGCCATACATCTATCTACACATCTACCATAGTTTCTTACATTATAAATAAATACATGATTTTCGTGTGGTCTGTAAAAACAACACATGTGCAATACATTACTTAATTGTATGAAAATTGCAACCAGGACCATTGATTCTTTTAAAATACAACAAAACCCGTAATGATTTGCTTTAAGTTAAAAAATAGAAAGGTTTTTTTAATTTCTGGAGAACATTGATTTTGTAATATGTGTGGTTTTTGCAGACCACGATTCTTATAATTGAAATGTGACAGAAACGAAGAATATGAGTTCCAACATCTTGAAATTGATCCGATATTTAAAACTAATCACAAACGTTAAAGATTTATTTTATTTTATGCTTTGAATCATGTTTTTGTTTTTCATCCATTCATTTGTGACTTCAAATCAAATATGAGACGTTGGAATGCGAAATGCTTACAAAATTATGAATGTGTATCTCTTAATTATGTAAAATAATTATGTGTTAAAATACCAAAATCTTGTATTACATTTACTAGTCATATTGAGAACATATTATCTGTAATGGTCGAAGAGTTCTTAGAAAACTTTAGCTTTCAAAATAATGAATCACCAAACCTTTCCAACTTACGTAAGAGATTTACACATAAAATTTATAAATCTTAAATTATTCTTGTTCAAAATATTTATGTATTATTTTTTGTTCAACCGGTTTGGGCACAACACACGATGATATAACCAACCAGACACCTTGATTAGAGAAACATACAATATATCATACGTCTTTCTCACTTCTTCCAATTGAATTTTTCACAATGTTGTGTAAATATGGTTCTCCAATTAAGAAGTCTGATTGGTTTTTAATTTTTGATTTTAAACTTGCATTCATTCCAAAATAAAGTCTGAAGTGGCGTAATTGTGACAATGCTACTAGATACTATAAAAACAAGTTTTTCTGGTACTCTCAGTATTGCCAGGTAAAAAAAAAATTGAACACGAATGAAATCCAAGCCAATATAAAGTAATCAGCAAATTTCAAAAATCAACGTCTCAATATTGAACTTAGCTATGCATACTATATTTAATAACCAACTCGAAGACAAATAAACAAACAAACAAGATTGCAGAATCGTATCTTTTGTCTCTTTGTTAATTGCACAATTTTGCCCATTTCTGTATTTCAAAAAGATAGTATTTACTAATTAGTTGTTAAATACAAAAAGCGGGATTTTAAAATGTTATTCCCCTAGCCAAGACAAATTTTATTTTGTACTATGTTGAGATGCAACGAATAGTATATTTGCCGAATACCGAATATTATGCAAGATCATGTACCAAATAACCAAATATTCTGCAAAACAATGGTGAGCGCGTGCGGTACTTTCGACCCCGCATCTTCGTGTAGGTACATCATAGACATATGTACTAGACTTGTAGCGCGGTGCATTTTTACGAAATTTTTGTGTTCCAACATTAATAATAACAATATTATGGTGTTTCATTCCATATCAAATTAAATTAATTAATTAGATATTTGAGGATTAATAATTATGCATCTGCAGCTGACAATGAAATAGAAACAATCTACAAGCTATTAGTTCCTTCCAGTTTTACATTTAAACTAATCGGCAGAATACCGAATAATAGACTAAATATTCGGTATTCGGCCGAATAGTAAAAATGTTGCCGAATAGGCAGAATACCGAATAGTTGCCTAATATTTGTTGCATCTCTAAGCTTTAGTTTGCCATCTGACAGTTGGTCATACGTTAATGTGTGACTGTAAAATTGTTATCTAATTTTATTTGATATTTTTGATAGTCACAAGCAGAGTCCAAACTGCGGAGTGAATATAACGAATGGTACAAATTCTTTTTGAGTTGTTTGTTAGTACATACTAATTGTTTTCACAAATTTTTCCAAACGTTCAGTGTTGTTCATGTATGGCTGTTATAAGGGTAATTGAATCGTGGTCTGTAAAAACCACACATGTCGCATTTTTATCATTTTCCATTTTAAGTCCAAAATATTGTTGGATTTTTCTTTGAAGTAAGTGATGGTCAGCAAAAACCACACATGTAAATTTTTTTAAAAAATGAATTAAAAATAAAATATATAAAAATAATAATAATAAACATGGTTGCAACCAGGACCATTGAGGCTTTTAAAATACAACAAAACCCGTAACGATTTGCTTTAAGTTAATAAAAAAGAAAAGTTTTTTTTAATTTCCGGAGAACATTGATTTTTAACGTGTGTGGTTTTTGCAGATCACGATTCAATTGTGACAGCCATACATGAAATGTCTCGAGATGAAAAGCTATCACAATCAAATTATCTATTTTATTACATGGCTAAGTTCAATATAAAATGTCAATTACAAGTATTTTATTGATTTGAATATAATTATTTATTTACATTATAGCTTCTGATCACAATAACACACCCTTCGTCTCTGCTTCCACAACCTGCCTCAACCATCATCCAGTCAATCGGCTCAAAGTAATTACATCAACAATATTATTTATTACCAAATTAGTTTTAATAAAATGACAATTTGAAACATGAACGTGTTCATAATAAGTACGCGAAATGTCCTTTTACTTATTACCATATGGTACTGATTATTATTATATAATGTGGTTAGATGGAAGAAATCACTATAAAGTGATAATCTCGCCGCCACTGCACATCATCACATTTTTTCTCATGTAAACTGCTCTGTTGATTTTGTCATAATTATGAATGATGATGTGCAAGAAGAATAAAATAAATAAACAAATAATATATTTGTACTTCGGTAATTACGATTTTACAGCTGCGTACATATTGAATATTATGCATCCTTCGTTTCGATGCGCTTGTTACGGTCGAGAAATTTCTTTGTATCATGTCAAGTCTTCATTTTGAATTTAATTGAAGAGATTAAATGAAGAAATCCCAGCAAATGAGTCGAAACTCAAGATACATATTGTGTACACGGCTGCAAACTTGTAAATATCCAAGAACAAATATAACTAGGTGAAGTACATGTATTTATTTATAGTTCGTATACTCGTAAATTTCATTTCGCCCAAGACATGTCTGGGTTGCTTAGAATGGAAAGTTACCTTGAATCAGTGATTCTGCACCAATTGAGTTCTTCCTTCTCTTCGTACCTTAAGTTCCAATATTATTTTCATTACAGGAACAGTGTATTGTAAAAGAAAGGCATCCAGGTCGCTGTGAGCCTTGTGAATGAAAAAATCGATTCTCGTTTTAGTCAAATTACCATTGGAGATCCATTGTTTTGTGCGGATCATGTTTATAGAATTTTCAATCACATGAATGATTTTTTCGACCACATGGTTTTCGACAGCCTCCGTTCATTGTACACCATTTCTGTGATTATTTGTCAGAGAGTTTGATGTTTCTTCTTTTTTAATATCATGACAAAGCTCTCGAAATCGAGTACATCATGTAATGGTTGTTTCAAATTGTTCAAATTATGTATAAAAAACTATGCCTCCTATTATTTTGCAATGTTTGCTTCATAGAAATCTTGATGAATGCTCCGAATAAGAAACAAATATATCTTATAACTAGCTTCAAAAAAAAAAGGAAAACTAGGATTTCAATAAATATCAGCAACATTAGTGGAAGTTTATGATAAATTAATAAAAATAAAACAATTATATTTAGTACATCCACTGTGACTTTATTAATCGTGAGCCGACTTTCAAGATCTTCCGCTCTCATCATTAGGCTAACGTAAAATAAATTTTCCCATGTCTCATTTATTTATTTATGTCAACACATGGCGGTGTGAGCCTTTTACATGTCAATTAAACAGTTCAATAAAAAACAAACAGACGCAATAATTACAAAGTCAAGAATACACTGTTTTATCGTCGTTGCATATTCAAAAAGAGACATGTGCGAACATTTTTATTTAAGCATACTCTTAAAAAATTGTTCATTATGGCAGTGCTCCGCAACCTTTTCTCATTTATGGCACACCAAATTTCTTCCTAGAACTCCGCGGCACACCAAAATTCTTCCTAGAAATCCGCGGCACACCAAATGTTCAAATATATAGGTATTAAATTGATTCACAATTTTTTATATAATAATTAATCTATACAATATTTTGAAAAATAAGTTGTCATTGTGTATCAAATGAAAAATTGTAAAATTTCAAATAGGAACATTGTATTTGACCGCGCCGCACCTGTATTTGGCTCAAGGCACACCGGTTGCAGAGCACTGCATTATGGCATTAAAATTGTTATTTGGACTTTTTATTGGCATGTGATATTATTCTTTAAGTATTGAATTTTAATATTTGACACTATGAATCACTTTATAAAATGATTATAAATTCACATGTCCCTTTTTGAATATGCAACGACGGTACGAAGTTTGAGTGGTCAAACAATAAGAAACAGTCAACAAAATAAAATAATACAAAACAGAAGAAGACAATTGGAAACAATGGTCTATCTATGTTAAATAAATTTCATTAAATATTATGTCAATACAAGCAAGCATGAATATGTCAAAGAAATAAAATAACAATCTCAAACAAAAGTGAGAATCAAAAAGATTAAATACATGATAATATGTCTCGCCTAAAATTAAGTACACATTGGTTATTTAAGGCTCTTTAATATTTTAATGAGAAGGAGCTTTGATGAAGGTTTCCAGCATCTTCCACCTTGCACGCAAGCTTTCATTGTACTATCTGTTAATAAAACACAATAATTTAAAATATATATTTGTCATAATTAAGACTCTGTCAATGATCCGACTTTGTAATATTTCTGTGTAAAGTAATTAATACAATTCTTTAACCATTTAGCTGCTAGATATTATGCATAAGTGACATACACACTGTGCTGAATTAATTTATACAAAACTAAAAGTTGATGTAAATTCACTAATTATTGTAATTGTTAGTTTTTTTTCTTACCACAGCTTATAAAAATCATTAATAGTAATTTGTAGCATCAAAAAATATTCTGACATCAACTAAGTTTATAAATAATGAACAAACAAGAAATTTCATGATATACCTTTGTTTTCATACTAAAGTACCAATATGGCGGCCGATTCGCGCGGGAAGTAGTCGACAAACATGTCAATACTGACTTATACATTGTATGTATGTTGTGTAAGCGATGTTAATTTATCAAAGAAAAAGTTAAACTTCTATGTGTTTATTATCTATTCGATTATTTTAACCATAAAGTATGATTACATGCATGCATGTAATCGGCACGATGCGCAAAATTTTGACATTACATGCATGCATGTAATCCGCAGCTAAGTGGTTAATGGCCTGAAAAATAATCAGGTATATCTATCTGTACTCACATATCACTCTGAGTAAATGAATAGAATGAAATGGAATTGTAAATATCCTATTGTCAAATAAATACTATAGACAGCAGTCGCCAAAATGGTGGTCCACGAGAAAATTTCGCTAGTCCGCAGAAAAATGTGGAATATACTTACTCATCACGTTAAGTTATGTTTCAATTTATTAACTGGGTACATTTTATGTATTCTTAGATCACATTTTATTTTATAAATATATTTTGAGTTTGTCTCGGCCTCATGAACAAGGGGTCCGCGGTTTGATCCCAGGTACCGGCAAACTCCCTTTTCACGACACAAGCTTTTAGCTTACTGTGAAAGGTGTATAAGGTTGTATTTTAAGTTTATAACAAAACCCAAATACATCTTTTAAAAAAAAAAAAACAACAAAATTTAACGCTTAAAAAATCGTATTACTGATTCGCGGGATTCAAATTGTGAATTTACTGGTCCGAAAGGTCAAAAAGTTTGGCGACTGCTGCAATAGACAATATTTATGTTTAAGTGTGATTGAAATCATTGCCATCTTAATTTTTTGCAATGACATACACAATAGACAACACAAAGTCTATTGGGTTGATATTAATTTTGGAACCTGATTTCTGAGAGATCAAGGACTACATTTTTTGTCTATGCATTATAAGTAGACAGCCTGTACAACCACCACGGTTCTGCTCAACTGCCAATTCCAATAAATTTATTTATAATTCTCTTTTGCTCTTTATGCAGGTCTTGCCCGAGAGACAATTGGATAGGAGGTTTTGGAAGCAACTGAGACGAAGGTCGTGTGGATCTATAAGGACACATTCCGAAATGGATCATTTATCATTGACTTAAAAAATATATATCAAATTTAATATCCTAAGATGTTACTCTTCATCTATTTAATTGTATTAAATTGGGAACCAAACAATACTGCTCTGGTCACATGATATGTATATCAAAATAAGGTTAGGATATCAAACATCAGAAGGCCCGGGATTTTTGACATTTGAAACAAATACATTTGTAACACAAATATTCCTTTTGCCCATTGTATATGGTACCAAGGGTGTATCCAGGGGGAAGGTCAAATCGGGGTAGTTGCCCCCACTCAGTTTATTTTAACCCTCTGATTTTTAGTGAAACAATTTTTAAATTTAAATGACTATATATGAGTAAATCCCACAGAAAAAATATACTTATTCCACCTTATAAAACAAACCTTTCTTAATTATTTTCTAACTAAGTGAATTTCAATAAATAAAATTCTTCTTACGTCTATACGGGCACACAGATAATGAAATGATTAAAAACCATTTCAGTTTGAAATTGTTGTTTTTAGTTACATAACATTATCATGTGTCTTTGGTCTATGTGTTACACATTAATTATCTATGGTATAATTTAAATTTTAATTTCATCATTCCATTGAGATTGAATTACAAGAATGTATTTATGCTCAAGGCATCGCCGTCCTTAAAAAAACAAAATACCATTTTGACATGCTCAAATGAAATGCATAATCTAAAAACGTCCAATAACAACTCTATCCCTCCTTAAAAACTCTATTTCAGCAATTTGCTACCAAATATCTTTCATAAAACAAACTAATTTTGGACTAAATTAAAGAGAATTTTGAATAAGATTCTCTTTTAACCCTTTTAGTGCCAAGGAGCGCAATCGCGCTCCTGTGTATACATGCCAAAAGTGCCAGGAGCGCGATGGCGCTCCCGATATCAATATGTGTTAGGCGTGCAGCGGGGAAGGTCACATGCACGCAAAAAAATTTTTTTCACTTAATTCATATTGCATATATAAAGTTCAACATGGGTAAAAGCTAAATAAAGTTTAAAAAAGATCCCGGTTAAAAAAAAAATTTAACCCAAAATGTCAGAATTTGAAAATAGTTCAAATAAGACTGCTCATAGTTCAAGTTGTGAAGAAAGTGATGGTAGAAGCGACATTGTGGTCCTGTCAAATCGCATGATGCTACTTTTGAGTGAGAGTGACTTAATTTGTGCCCTCTGAAAAAAAGGGCCCCATGGGGTCTGTGCGGAAAAGCACATATGCACATTTTTTTTTTTTGGATTTCTATTTTTGTAATAATTTTCTTCCATAATATTTTTTTCCATAATTTTTTTTTGCTTTGAATATACATCTTTGAGATTTCTTGAAGGAAACACTGAAAAAATTTTGAAAATCGGGTAATTTTCGGAAAAGATACATTTCTTTTTCGAGATAAGGGTAAATGACATCAAAAACTACTGTTTTCTTTGGCATTTTTAAGTATACGTGAGAAAAAAACAATGGCACTAAAAGGGTTAATAACCATTACTCGTTAATGGGGTGTTCACATTTGGCGAATATCGCTAGGCGAATTTCGTTTGCATAAAAATCAAAAATCGCCGGATGCCCATTGATCGTCACACCTGTTCACACAGTCCACCGATATAGATACGATCTGTCAGATGCGCTTTGATTTTGACGTTGTTTTCAAAATGGCAGACGTCGACATGGAAATTCGCAAAGTGTTTATCATTAGCTGAAAATGTTGTAGTAGAGGTTATAAGGCGCCTTTTAATTAAGAAAACAAACGCCACAAGCCAACAAAGATAACAACTGTCACCAGAGAAAAAGTTGAAAGGAGGTCAACTTGAGACAATATCGTTTTTAGTAGTTTTTATCGTTTCAGACTAGCTGTCATTTTGTTCACACGGTTCAAATGGCTGACGATATTTTGGTTTCCTGGCGATATTCGCCAAATGTGAACACCGCTTACGTAAATCATGAAATATTAAATTTCACATGTTAAATTAATTCTGAAAACTAAAAACAAGTTATTATACAGAAACTGTAAAAAATGGGGTGTTTATTTGTGAAACAGAGTAGAAGTCTTACTTCCACAAAAATATGTAAAACATCATGTACATTTCAATCATTCCTACTGTACTTAATACAACACAGATGAATATTTTAATCATTTCCTAAATGTCTCTTAAATGTTCAACATAGTATCAAATTTGATTTAAAGAAACGTGAATAAATTGGTGAATATACAGTATTCAGTATTTACCTTATGTCACTGTCAAATATTTGACGACATGCTCAATTTAAAATGTTGAAATGGTTTCTTCAGGATTCCAAAGACTATATATAATTTTAGATCAAATTTTGCTATCTGCAAGTGAGCACTTTTCCAGAGGAACAAAAATAAACTTTGTTTTTAAAATTTTGAAGTCAAGTTAAAGCAAACTGTAATTCTAAACTGTTTTTATATATTTATTTTCTATACTATCCAGTAATCAGAATTTGTTGAAACAAAGAGATACAGTCGATTCCACTTAATTGGGACACATCGGGACTTGGGTATTTTGTCCCAATTAAACGGCTGTCCCAATTAAGCGAATTTCACATTTTATAAAATTCATTTATTTAGTTTTGGCAACTAAGGCAGTTTACCAGTAATACACACATAAAATTAAACAACTCATATTTTTTTCAATCATTTTATTTTATAAACTCTTAGAAACTGTAAATTACATTTTGGTAATATAAATTATTATATAAATTAAAAATATGTAATATAAACTTTTAAGAAAAAAAAAATCCTGATTAAAATAAATAAATACATGGGTAGGTACATACAATTTCATTCAATGGAACAATGAGTCAAGTCTGTCTTTTGTTTTTGTAACATTTCCCTTCTACAAAATCTGATTTTTTTAAATTTACTGTCCCAATTAAGCGGAATGTTGTCCCAATTAAACATATAAATTTACAATTGGTTTCTTGGTTTGGTTTCTGTTCTTTGAGATTTGTCTCAAATAAGCGGCTGTCCCAATTATGCGGTGTCCCAATAAAGCGGAATCGACTGTATATACCAGGGATGTTGCGGATGTCGATTTTTACACATCCGCGGATGTGAATGTGGATGCGGATTTTTGAAAGCTCACATCCGATGCGGATGTTTAAGATGTTATAGAAAAAAAGTAGGAACTATCTTAGTTGGTAGGCCCCACTGTCAAATATGTGACGAAATTGTTGCTACAATAATATTATGGATTTTTTGGCGAAATATTTTTTTTCTTTTTTTTTATTTGCAAAAATAAAATAAAACCGGCAAAAATAAAAACGCATCGGATCTTGTCACCAATTTTTTCATTCCCATTGGTTAATGTCAAGTGCGAACGGTACGCGCCATTCGCCGGCCCCGCCCCATTTCTTTCTTGTCGCAAATTGTCTTACATTAGTTAATGCGGATGCGGATGTCCAAATACATGCGGAAGCTCCGCATTTGCGGATGCGGATGTGAATATTCGCAACATCCCTGGTATATACCTCTGGTAACTTATCCTGACATTCGTACAAAATTTACTAAAATTGCATATATCAAGTTTTGACCTAATACCATCAATATTTATCTCACCAATCTCACACCATCCTCAATATCGAATCTAGTTGCGTCTACAATGAGGTAATAAACGGTGTGAACAATGCTTCTATCTGTCTTTCTCTTCTCCTTATAAATATATAGGAAAGAAAATAGAAGGAAAACATTTAAATTTATCACTTTCTTTTGAAAGTGTCAGAAAGAGAAAAAAAGCATTCGTTCCCTACAGTTATTGTCAAATGATATTTTAAAATTTATCTATGGCAATTAAACATAGAACGCTTCAGTACGGATAGCACAAGAACTCTTCATAGAAAATAGAATTCTGCAACATTCAAAGTCCCAGTTATTTTTTGTAATAATTTTAGATAAATTTTACCATTTTGAATAATATGTAGGTATTGAAAAGATATTTTATTTTTATAGTCACTAAGATCTCATGAACCACTATGATATGCCAAATAAATAAATATATCTACCTATACAAAATAATGAACTTTAATTGTGTCGCTGAGTTTCGAAATCCGCTATAACCCATTTTTTGTGATTCGAAGAAATTCAATAAAAACTATCATACAAGTATCAAATTTACTTTCCTGAAGTCAAACAAATTTGTTAATTATAAGATTGTTGGAACAATTCAATTTATAAATAAAATTTTGCTATTGAGTAAAAATAAACCGTTCATTTTGTATGCATAAGAATGCCTCCTATTGGTCGGTTGAGTTATAGAGGATATTAAAAGACACATAAAGGGATATAGCGGTATTCTTTTCTTGTCGTCACTTTATTTGATTTTTTTGTACAAATAGTGATAGTTTTGAAATAAACATTTTTTTATGGTTATAGAATATTTAATTACTAATCCAACGACATATAGAACTCAATTTTTGTGAAAATGTGTTATAGTGGATTTCGAAACTCGGTGACACAAATAACTATACATTGTAAAAAAAAAGCAATGCCGTAAAAAAATATTACTTAACTCAATATTTTTATTGAAATTTCATTAAGATTTGTTTTAAATGAAGTAGGTAACATAAATAATTTTGCCAAATAATCTAAGTTTTTGACAATTCTGGATGAAAAATGTAAATTTTAAGTTTTTACTGATTACTTGTTTTTGTAAATCGAAATAAAAACTGTAACAATGCGTTGGGAAAACAATAATGATATATGTGGTAAAATATTTAATAAAGTAAATATTTTTATCAGTTAACGCTCTGTGTGATGAATTCAACAATGAATGATGTTAATTTAAGACTAAATATTAAATTTTCGAAATTATATAGAGAAACCTTGTGGGACGACATTTTATAAAATAATAAAATTAAAGAATCAGAAAATACTATTTTACTTCCACTTCACTTTATTTAAACATCAGGACGTTTTCGAACAATATCTGTTCATTATCAATAACAATTACATTGTAATTTCTGTTCATTATCTATTACAATTACATTGTAATATCTGTTCATTGTCAATTACATTGTAATGTCTGTTCATTATCAATAACAATGTATCAGAGCGCAAGGAATGTCGTGGAAAGAGGTGACGCAATTGGCGCAGAGACGCTCTGAATGGAGAAGGCTAGTTTCTGCCCTGTGCTCCCGAGAGGAGCATTGAGGACGATGAGTGAGTGAGAGTAATTGATAATGAACAGATAATTGATATTGAACTGATAATTGTATTTGATAATGAACAGATAATTGTATTTGATAATGACTAGATAATTGTAATTGATAATGAACAGATAATTGTAATTGATAATGAACAGATAATTGTAATTGATAATGAACAGATATTGTTTAAAAACGTTCTGACATTTGAACGAAGTGAAGTGGAAGTAAAACAGTGTTTTGTAATATTTTATTATTTCATTAAGTATTAATATGAAATTTCATTTTAATCTTAAATTAACATTTTTCACGAATTAAACAAAAAAGATTTGCGTGAAAATAGACAAAATTGTATCAACGTTTGAAGAGCTCATCAAATTATGTAATATTATTCCGTATTTCACTGTAAACTAAATTATAGATATAATGGAATATAAAACGACAAATTACTTGTTATTTTATTCCATCTTTCTTTACATCTTGTTTTTATTCCTTGTCAAAATCAATCTTCATAAAATATCAATTTAAACAAAATAATGAAATGGAACAAATTCAAAATAAAAATAATCTAACAAAGTAACAACTAAGGTAAGTACCTAGTCACTTTCTTACATGGATATTGTAAAACACATTAATTTTGCCATAGAACCACAAGATAATTCGCCGAAATCAATAATTACGTAAATCTATTTTACCTAATCATAGAACACTTTGTTTAATGTTAGAACTATGTATTATTTTTACTTTGCTTTGTTTAATCAATGAAATGCTAAAATAGCTAAAAATATCATTTTTGCTGATATGTGAATTCAACACACACATAATGTTAATTTTGTGTAAAACATAGAAAGAATGTAAAAATTCTAAAGCTATACATACACGTTTGACGTTAAGAACTTTTAAGAATATTGTTGAAAATTTGAACTAGAATTGTTTTTAATAAATTATTAAATTAAGTAAAGGTTTTGTGTAAACATAGAACTCACCAATAAAATCAATAAAATATAATATTGTTGTGTATTATACTAATGTTAGTTCTAAATCATGCCTGCCAATTAATAAAAAAAAAATGATCTTACCTATTTTTATAGTTCTAAGTATATAAATAAGAATTTATTGATTAAAATGTTATTATTAATGTTTTTTTTCTCTCTTCTCATTAAGAGCGACGAATAATTAATAACATAAAATAAAAATTACCTACTTACTTAAAATAGTGATTATCGAATGTTTGAAGTTTTTAAAACTTAGAAAAAATATTAGATAGAATAAATTATATTTCAAAGAGTTCTAGTCTTACACTGAATTTGAATTTTGACATTTAATTTACTGATGAGAAAAAAATAAATAATTAAAATAATTTCTTTGAGATTTCATTGAATCGTGTGACCCTGTTGTTAACAATAAAAACATTACCTCAGATGAAGTATGTATTCATGGTATCAAAATTATTTCATTGTCTATATAATATACACCATTACGGTATCTCCAACGAGTGGGGTAGCCAGTGGACTCTCACTGTAATAATAAACATACAGGTCATCTCTTGTATCCCATAAAAATGGAATATTCACAATAAGTGACATCTTCACTGCAGAATTGAAAATGTAAAATATCTATAAAGTTTTCATTTACTTACTCAGAAACTTACGCAAAAAATAATTGAAGAGATATTATTCTGCTCTGGTGATAAAATAGATAAAACTACAACATTTCTTTTTATAGAAGATGAATTTAGATTTTAAAACTTAGGCAGGTACTATATTAAAAATAACAAAAAAAGTTGTAGCACTGTCAACCAACTTACTTGACAACTCGTTTTGAATCTAGTGTAAGTTTAGAACTCTCAAACTGTAAAGAGAGAACTTTGCATGTTATTTACTTTGACATTGAGCGTCACGATCACAATACTAAGTGTGTGTGAGTGTGTGTGCACTATGTACCTACCTACAACTTAGAAAAGAGTGATAATATTATTGAAATAAAAAGGTACCAACTATCAATATGTAGATGAAATGAAAATGTAGTGGACACGGTGTTATGAATTGTTGTAGTTGAAACTATACAAATTAGAACATTAAAATCTTCTCCGAAGCTCTGGGGCCGTAGACAAACCGCACTTGGTGATCTACTACTGATGAACTTTTCGACAATTTACCATGTAATTATGCATTGTTGTCGAAAATTCGTTTGTAGTCGATCGCCAATTGCAGTTTGTCTAGGGCAGTGATCGGCAAACTTATTCGGCAAAGAGCCAAAAATATGAACACTACACCGATAAAAAAAAATGAGAGCCAAATTTGTACATTAATTTAGTAAACCTTTACTATAATTTTAGAACATATTTTCCAATTTCACGTTTTCTAATTGTTTGTTCTCTACGAATTTGACTCTAGGCTAGGCCTTCAGAGCCGCACTTACGGGGCCAAAGAGCCACATGCGGCTCCGGAGCCGCACTTTGCCGACCACTGGTCTAGAGGGTCAGGGGTCAAAATCCAAATACAGATTGATGTCAAATCCGCAATTAATTGCCTTTTGAAGTGCGACTCTTTGACAAAATACCCAACCCCAACGGCATTTGTTGTAATTAACAGAGATCGAGATCGTCTTTACCGTGCTATAAAAATAAAATACCCCACGCAGTTTATAACATGTTATTAATGGTCTATGCCGTAAATTATGCATAAATAAATTATCTCATTTCTGAATGCAGATAAAGAATAATGTTGTTTCATTTTAGAAATACCTACAATTTGCAGGATATTCCAAAACTTGTAGAAAGGAAAAGAAGGTCTATATTCTATTCCAAGAACTGCTCCTAATAAATATTCTACAATTCCAATGTTTTTATTTTATTTATATACAATCAGATAGGAAACGGATTAATTATTGCCACAAAAAATAAATTTAAAAAATTACGAACTAAATCGACACGGCACTTGTAGAAAATTGAGAAATTGATGTTCTGCTTTGTATAGTTTTGTTGTAGCCAAAGAGATTTAAATTTAGATATGTACATTCAATATCCGAACTGAATTAAAAAAAAAAAAACATCTTTAATATTTTAATGATTATACCATTGTGAATAATATTCCATCCTTTCTATTTACCCCTAAAGGGATGTAGTTATATTATGATAGACTAGATAGTTACTATTGTTTGATATCTATTTGTCACATTGTGATTAATGGAATAAACAGTGGGTGGTTGGAATTTTGAAAATGCTAACTGTTATATTATATGAAAGAAAAAAAAATGACAGTATGCTGCATTGTGTCTATACTTTACTTCTGAAGTATATTAAGACAAAGCAAAATTATTATAAACATATTTATTAAGTTTTGACATGATAAAATCAGTAAAAAATTTACTCTTATGTTGGTCAAATCACAAGTGAAGTTTTTTAGTAAGAGCAATATTTCTCCAAAATAGGTTAAGTCCACAAATTTGCCTATTGCAAGTGCCATCTATCACTCGCTCTTACGAAAATTTCAGCCTTTCGGAACCTGAAATAATAGCAATGAAAAGTGCGTATAACTCTGTAATGTTGGTAATCTCCTTTTGCCTTTTAGTACTGTTTTCAGGAGCATGCGATGTAGGTTCAATTTCCTTTGCATGGAGAGTCATCATCATCATTTCTGTCGGTCCCTCAATCCTGAGGATCGTGACCATCATGCCTCGTTCTGTAGACCATCTGTCTCCATGTTGAGCGATCCTCTGCCATGTGTAAGGCCCCGTGAAGTGAGCTCTGTGTGGCCTCCTTAATTTGGTCGCTCCATCTTATTGGCACTCTGCCCCTTCCTCTCCTCCCTTCTACAACCCCAGTCATAATCACTTTTTCTAGGTTGTCATGCTCTCTTCTTGCAATGTGCCCGAAATATCGCAAAGCGCGCTGACTGCAAATCGTTGAGAGTCGTGCCGAAATGTTTAACTCCCTGAGAATGGACTCATTGGTCCTGTGTTCCGTCCAATGCACTCGGAGCAATTTTCTCCAGCACCACATCTCAAACGCATCGATCCTCGCGCGTTCGCTAGATCGCAGCGTCCACGTTTCAGCTCCGTATAAAAATATGCTGAATACCAAGGTCTTGACTAGTCTTATCTTTGTGTTTCTCATAATTTCACGGCTTTTCCAAATTTTATCAATAATGAGAATAAATTTTAAATTATCTTGCCAAGTTTGACTTTTTACATCAATGTTTTCAACCTTGCATCCCGATTAAGTTTACTTGTGATTTGGAAATAATGAACCCATACCATACAGAATAAAATATGTTTGACAATTTGTGGCTAACTTCATTAATGTTTAGCTGTCAAATTGATGTCAAAATTATTGTGAAAGTTCAAATGAACTTTGTCTGAGTTTTTCTTGATAATAATATTGTAATAATCATAATAGATAACTACTAAATTATTTTCAAATTTTATTCAATAAAAATACCATTTTAAGAATTTTAATTTATTGTGTTTCATTCACGATCCGTCCCACATACCTAATTTGTTTAGAAATCTACAACGTATTATTTAAAAAAAATAGGTTAATCTAGTTTTTCAATTATAATCTAAAACATTTGGACATATGTTTTTATTTTTCACTGTACACTGGGTATTAAGGAAGTCACCCTCACAATCTGCCGTTTTTGTTCTGTCATTCAGCAGATTCAGCTACATATCGACTGTGCTCAGGACAAAAGCTACGAACTACATTAGTAACATTTTGTAGGAGAACCAAAAAATTTTAGGATATATAAAATGTCATATTATTGTCATTATTGTTTTACCATTTTATTGTAATGTAGTTTTTTATTTATTATGTCATAAAAATTCAAGAGAAAATATTCGGGAATTATCAAGTTCTAAGCAAAAAATTTAACTGTATTGACAGACTTTAGCAACATGCAAAAGAGATATGTATGTCGCATATTTGGGCTATGCAGTTTGATACCTATCAACTCGCCGTAAAATTGTCTGGATGAATGGTGTTAATAATGAAACTCATGCTGTTTGAGTCCTTTATCTTATTCTATATTTGCAATTAAGTTCTGGATTTAAAAAAAATATTCCTTTTTCTATAAAAACTACACTTTTGGAGATTGAATCCTTTTTCAGAATGTGTACAAGACACAAATTATTGTATTTTAAACATAAAATCACTTTTACCAAAATTGTGGTTTGACGCCTTTGTCCTGAACAGAATCGATTATGATCGTGATAATATCTTGTAACGGTGTACAGTTAAGAATGATCAATTTACTTTAATATGTACATTCTCCTGGATAACACTATACACAAACTGTGGATTGCCATACTCCTGGATAGTATTGGATGACCTGAAGGATTTAGCAATGATAAATAACATTGGTAGATTGGTCCCTTACATCCACTTAACAAGATTGGAAGGCTTGTTAACTTGCTATTTTGGAGATTCACAATCAAAAAAGGTTGTTCAGTCATCAAAAGTTAATATACTCATAGATTGCATGATGCAGCAATATTTTGTGTAAAACCAACATCAAAGTGAGATTATTGTTGATGTTTTGTATTGAGTTTACACTAGTAACAGTAATTTTTGACTTGATACATACATACACTCTGTATGAAATACAAGATACCATTGCTCTTTAACATAAACCAACCAAGCCCCATTTTTAAGATATTCTCAGAATCATTTCGCCATTTAACGATATTGAAAGAATCACTCCCTTTACTATAGTAAAAAATCCAGCAACCCTTCCCTAAAAATACAAATTTCAAATGATAATTTTTCTCTACGTAGGTATGTATTAAACATGGACGGCCCACAGAACAAATGTGTCAATCTTGACTGAGCTCCAGTTAAAGACTCGACTGTCTGTAATATGTCAAAGACGTATATTAAGCTTTTTCGGACATATTATAAGACGTGAGCCAGACAATCTGGTAAAAAATATTTTGTCTGGTGGAGTCGAAGGAAGAAGAAGCAGGGGCCGAAAATACCAGCAAGATGGTCAAATCATGTGAGAGATGCTGCAGGGAGTAGTGTGTGAGGCGTTTAGGCAGGCGGAGGACAGGGCACGGTGGAGGAGCTTGTCGCTTGGTTGGAGTCATGGTGGTCACAATCCTCAGCATCAAGGGACCGACTTGGAAGAAGAAGAAGAAGGTATGTATTTTATCCAACGGACTTTCTACTACAGTTAAAAAATTATGAGAAGTATAATAAGACAGGGAGGAGTGGAGGAGAAGAATTAAAGAGATAATTGCTGCAAACCAATCCCAGGATTGAAACCAGAGAGAGAGAGAATAAATGAGCTTATTTGTTTATATTGACACAATGTCCCCTCGAACTTCTGCAGTGTCCCTAAATGCTAACATTTTAAAAATACATCATGAGACCTCCAAAACGCCCACAAAGGGATACTGGCGGCACCCTGGTTAAGAATCAGTGCTCTATAGAACTATAAGTAAGGGCATTAAAATTATTGCTAAACTTTTGATTGCTTGAAGATATTATTCTTAAAATATTTAATTTTAATATTTGATACTAAGAATCAGTTTAGTCAATGGTTTTAATGCCATAATTATTTTATAAATGTAAAAAAACATTCACAGGAATCATTTTTTATATTCTACAACGATTTGGTGTATCACACATACAAACATATGAGCATTTAGATGAGTAATTACAATTTTATTTTCATTTTTGATCATGGCTACAAGGAAAGAAAAACTTTTTGTTTTACATTTTAGTTCATAGAATAGGAAACAACTTCAGTGTCGATTATCTCAAAATTAAGTTTACGATTTCTCCCGTACATCAACAAATACAGAGAATCTAGGAAGAAAATAAAAAACAAAACAAATAAAATATTACAACTCTCATTTAATACAATCATATTACAAAATCAATGAAATGTTATTGTTTCAACTTCATTCATATGAATTTTAAAATGTCGTTTTAAATGTTCTGACCTGCCAAAGTTTTTCTTACAAATATAACACTCATAGGGTTTCAGCCCGCTATGAGTTTTCTTGTGTCTTGCCAAAGCGTTTGCACGATGAAAGGTACTCTTGCAAATATCACACTCGTGTGACATCCCCTTACTGTTGTTTATATTTGATACATTCTCAATAACATCATAATCTACACTCTCTTGAGCATCTGACAATGGATCCGCAATGTCAGCATTGTTCGCCGTGGTTGTAGAATCAGCGAAATGATTACTTTCAATGTGAGTTGATTCACCACTAAGCACGCCAGCATTTCTTTCTGAATCGTCACTTTGGATTATTAAATTTGACGCTGTCTCCTTTATTATTTGTTTGGATTTGTCACAATGTAATCGCATATGCCTATTCAAATGTTCAGAACGAGTAAATTTTACCAAACAAAAACTACACTGAAACCTTTTATCATTTGTGTGTATTTGAAAATGTCTTTTTAAATGTTCGAAACGGATAAATTTTTTAAAGCATGTGCTACATTCGTAACGCTTTTCACCAGTATGACTGTCCATATGCCTGTTCAAATGATATAATCTATAAAATTTCGCAGAACAAATTGTACACTCAAAAGTTTTGGCTTCGTAAAGATTATAACCATTAACGGGAACTTCTTTCGGTTCTGCTTTAACTATATTAATCATCGTGTCACTAGAAAACGAATTTGTATCTTCTGGCACATTTGTATTTCCGTGTGTTGTTTTTATACTGTGTATTGTAAGGGAATTATTATAAGTTTTATTTTTGTTAACATTCATATCATTACTACTAAATGAGATAACTTTTGTACCGACGAGATTATTCATTTTAAAACACTTTCCTTTTTCACTCTCTGTTGTCCATTTATGTTTATTTAAATCAGCAGAGCTTCTTAATTTCTTTAAGGAAACATCCCCAATGAAAAGAGACTCGGCATTTTGATGTTTATGGTTACCCCAAGCAGTTAGTGAACTAAATTTTTTCTTACAAATCTTACATTCAAAAGGCTTTCTGTGAACCAATTTGTGTTTGTTGAAATTTTGAATATCATCAAATTTTTTTGGGCAGAGACTACAAATATAAACATTTAATGGACGTTTCATTTTATTTTTCGAACCGGTCAATTTCCCAGGAGTTATTTTTCTTTTCTCCTCAACTTCATTACAATCAATTTCTTGTTTAATGTTTGGTTCGTAGATATCAATGTCCATAAAATGAGGAGTAAACTCTATTTCTAAAGCTTCTGTTTCCAGATTTGCTGAACAAGCATCATTGTTTCCGTCCATGATTGGTTACATCGGCACACTTGATATTACACCTGAAACAATAACATAAAATATAATAAATATTTGAAGTGTATTACATATATCTATTATTAAAAATGAAACACCTCAGGATACCTGATGATGAGAGCGGAAGCTCTTGAAAGTCGGATCACGATTTAAAGTCACCATACAAGTACTAAATGAGGGGCTTGCCTGCAAGTTCTCATCAATCCAAGAACATTGAAACTGAGAAAACTGCACATTTCTATTTCTGTCAACAATATTTAAAGATATATTTTGAAAATGTTGTTTCTATAATAATTTTTATTTATGTCACTATAAAATTTATTGTTTACTTATTATTAAAGAAAGTATGTAAAAAAAAACAAACTTTGGATCGAAGAATTTTTAAATTTCAACGGTGTCGAACAAAGTGAGTTTGCATGTAAATGACAGTTTGTTCAGATAGAATACCTAGAAATTGCTAACCAATTGTGCAATCCGCCTTATTGGAAAATTTGAAAGAAAGTCCTGTGATTGGTTTAAATGGATTTAAACTTTTTAAAAATGATTTTCCCGAGGATAGAAAGGTGGTGATTAAATTACATTGTAGCCGGCTAAAATAGAAACGTTTCTGTATTCATAGATAAATGTTTTTGAAAATGGATCGACGAGCATTTTTTTTTTAATTGAAAAGATATATCTGGGTTTTGTTATAAACCCAAATACAACCTTATACACCTTTCACACTAAGCTAAAAGCTTGTGCCGTGAAAGAGGAGTTTGCCATCTGGGATCGAACCACGGACCCCTTGTTCTGAAGGCCGAGACTCTACCTCCAGGCGAAAGACGATTTGCAGGTAATTACCTAAAATATACCTAAGCATTTTATTATATAAAAAAATTACCGTGAACTACCACCAAATGTTAGTCGACTACATCAACTATATTATATAATAATAATAGACAATTTATAATGCGCCGTTTTATGGAATAAATCCACTTCAAGGGCGCATCCTAAAATATTGTGCTAATACTTGTAACTTAATCCTAATACATTATGTATTTATGAGCAAATTATATTATAAACTACACATATAAAATAACAATAACGAATTATACTATTTATATCAGTTATATGATACGCCAAACAAGTGTGTTTTCAACCGACTCTACAACAAAGCAAGAGACTGTGTCTTATGCACTTGTTCAGGAAGATCATTCCACATGGATGGTCCAGCCGACCTGAAGGCTCGATAGGAATATTTGGGTCATCCTGTTACACTGACCTCCGTCAGTCTGACACCTGCGTCAGAGCATGATCTATCGCAAAAGTGTATATGTATCACATAAGGTATGATTCAATCAAGGCGGCCGGTTTGGCTTAGAGGTAACACTCTTGCCTTTGAGTCACGAGGTCCCGGGTTTGATTCCCGGCCAGGGCAAAATGAAAAATGACCTTATTCAAATTGTCCTGGGTCTGGGTGTAACATGTATATGTGTTTTGTTGCATTAGTACCCATAATACAAGATTCACATCTTAGTTTGGGACTAGCTCGATCTGTGTAAATTGTCTGTGCATGTTATGTTATGTTGTGTTAATCTCAAGATACGCATTACTTGCAGGATAGAGAGTTCTAGGTATGAAAACCAAAAATCCATCACATATGGGTCATTCCGTGTCAATTCAACACAATTTTGTGAGATTTTCAGACTTGATGTCTCAGATTTTCATGATTTTTTTATGCAGCAATATATCATAGACTTATGAAAAAATGCCAAATTTCAGTTATGTGGCACAATTATTTTTGAAGTTATTAAATTTCAAAGTTTTCAATTTTTATGAAAAAATTTGGCACCTTTGGATGCCTATAGACTGGCAACCAGTGATGATATAAACCTGGAAGAGGTCTCGTTTTAAAGCTGTTGAATGGGGCTTTAATCTGATGTGCCACAGGATAGGGGTCAAGGTTTAAAAAATATTAAAATTAAATTTTTCAAAAAGTGGCAATTTGAAAAATTCCAAAATTTATAAAAAATAGTTTTTAATGTATTAATACATATATCAAAATTCTATTATGGGATGTCAATGGGATCAGGAGATACAGGGCTTCAGAAATACACGCATCGAGAATTAATTATCGTTACCCATGCGATACAGTTATTCATCATATTGAATTGTATTTCTGTTATTGGTTTTGTTTTTTTTTTAAATGTATTTGTACATTTTTTTAATATTTGAAGACTGTATAATATATTATTTATTGTTAATTTGCCATATGTATTATATTGTAAAAGGCAAATGCCGTCTGTTGTTTAAATAAATATTGTAGTACATTTCTTGTTCTTATTGGAGTGTTTTATGTATAGATGATTTAGTCATCAGACTGATTTTTCTTTCATATTGGATTGTGTCTGTTATCTTATTGGATTGCAAGTGCATTGTGTATTGTGGATGATGTCCTTGAGAATTTGATCTACATGTTCAAGCCATGTAGTTCTCGGACGCCCGCGCTTCTTCACACCCCTCTCATTCTTTGTCATTCTTTCCTCTTCCATTCGTTCCACATGACCAAACCATCTCAATTTATTCACACCCATTCTATCTACAACACTCCTTTTGCATCCACTCATTCTTCTAATATCATCATTCCTCACACTATCACGCAACGTTTTTACATCTTAAAACTAATTACAATTTATAAATAACATCTTAAAACTAATTACAATTTTTACATTTCGTCGCCGCACGCATAATTTGACTTATGTGAGCGCGCGATGCAAAACTACAACGCTACAAGTGCCGCACGAGTAAGAACGCATTTTACTACTTAATTATAATATCCACAAGTGATAAAATGCCTTTGTACTCGTGCGGCATTTGCAGAGTTGTAGTTTTGCATCGCGCGCTCACATAAGTCAAATTATGCGTGCGGCGACGTTTTACATCTTAAAACTAATTACAATTTATAAATCTATTTTCTATTTCAATAATTCATTTCAAGTCAAATTGTTTTCTAACTAAATCATCCACAATGCACTTGTAATCCAATAAGATAACAGACACAATCCAATATGAAAGAAAAATCAGTCTGATGACTAAATCATCTATACATAAAACACTCCAATAAGAACAAGAAATAAACTACATGCAATATTTATTTATTTATTTAAACAACAAAAGGCATTTGCCTTTTACAATATAATACATATGGCAAATTAACAATAAATAATATATTATACAGTCTTCAAATATTAAAAAAATGTACAAATACATTTAAAAAAAAACAAAACCAATAACAGAAATACAATTCAATATGATGAATAACTGTATCGCATGGGTAACGATAATTAATTCTCGATGCGTGTATTTCTGAAGCCCTGTATCTCCTGATTCCATTGACATCCCATAATAGAATTTTGATATATGTATAAAGACATCAAAAACTATTTTTGTCAATTTTTTGGAATTTTAAAAATAGCCACTTTTTGAAAAATTTTATTTTTAAACCTTGACCCCTATCCTGTGGCACATCAGATTAAAACTCCATTCAACAGCTTTAAAACGAGACCTCTTCCAGGTTTATATCATCACTGGTTGCCAGTCTATAGGCATTTAAAGGAGCCAAGACATGAAATTTTTTGATAAAAATTGAAAACTTTAAAATTTAATAGCTTCAAAAATAATTGTGCCACATAGCTGAAATTTGGCATTTTTTCACAAGTCTATGATATATATTGCTGCATAAAAAAATCATGAAAATCTAAGACATCAAATCTGAAAATCTCCCAAAATTTGTGTTGAGTTGACACGGAATTACCCTGTTGTGTATATTAATTACTTATACAACATGTATCTTTATAACATGTGAATGACCTGTGCCGTAAATTATGTATAAATAAATAAATAAGTCACATGGGACAGAATTCCACAAAGAGGAGTTTCCTTCTAACATACAGATTTTAATGCAGCTACTAAATTAATTTACAATGTCAACTAATCTTATCACATAGCTTCTCAACTCAGAGATAACCTTCACTGGCTTAAAGTAAGAGTTGTATTCAAAATTATAATAAAGTGCTCCAAGTACCACATGGCGCGCCACAAGTGCACATCTCCCAACGCTCCACTTTTGACGAAACAATGGGAGGGCAAAAACTACTCAGAGCAGCTACTGACACAGATGCTACTGGTAAAATGCTTGTGATGCCGTGTAATGGTGGATTGGGTAGCTATGTAAAATAGAATTCAAAACAATGTATTTAAAACCCTATACTACTACTATACCATCTTGGCATATCCCACAAGAGGGGTAGCCAGCAGACCAGCTGCATATAAAACATGCAAGCTGTCTTCTCCGTGTCAATATAAAATCAAAACATTTCAGGATGGGTGGCAAATCTCATCGCTGAATTTAAGATGTAAAATGTCAAATTTTTTCGAACACCTGCCTTTTACAGGACACTCGAAAACTTATGGAGAAGATTGGGAGACCAATTCTTTACCGGGTGCACCACGGGAGACCCTATAATTCGAGAGATATTATTCAGAGTTCGTCGGTAGCCTGGAGGTAGAGCCTCGGCCTTGTGAAAAAGGGGTCCGTGGTTCGATACCAGGTACCGGCAAACTACCCTTTCACGACACAAGCTTTTAGTAGCTTACTGTGAAAGGTGTAAAAGTTTGTATTTGGGTTTATAGCAAAAACTCAGATGGGTAAGTATATCTTTTTTAAAAAAAATGTGTTTCCTAAAATGTTGAATTACTTAGTGTCCAGTGTAGTCTCGTGCAAAGAATGGTCTTCCACTCTTTTCTGTATGTTTTCCTATGTCCTGCAAAAACCAGTAGTTCATAAAAAAAAAAACAACTGTTTCAGACAGCTCAGAAAAACAGATGCTTAACCGTCCAGTGATGAGATACCTGTACCACCTATCCTGATTTTTTTATTGGCACAGAGAGAACGGCCTACATACTTACTATATGCATTAGTTAATCTACGGGTTACCCCATTTGTGGGGAAGCCGCGATAGTATAAATATAGAAATTGTTCTGTCATAATATGTATGGAAATCTTTCATAAATGCAGGACTGTACAAAGGAAAATACGAAAAATTTAGCTGTCAAAAATAAACTTTCACCTCACCGAGATATAGAGTCAAATACACATTAACGTACTTATATTTATGCCAATAGCAATCCAATAATGAAATTAAACATTACACACCTTAAAGCGAATCCTGTAGAATCTTTAAAAACAGATCAACACTTGTTATATGTACATTTTTCACACTATGTTTCTCATGAGTTTAATTTCATAAATTTTCACCAATTTCTTAAACGTTCAATACTATATTAAGACTTTCGTTATTTAGTAAAGATATAATGCATACCCCTACAAATTAAATTCTTAAAATATTCACAAGATTTACAACTTATTTGATAAATTATTCACAAAACAAAAGTGACGTTTACGAAATTACAAACGAAATTTCAAAGATGGCATCTAATACCATCTGCCATATTTCTAGTGATGTAAATATTCCAAAATTCTCAGTATAACAACTAGGTATTAGGTACCCGTTATTGTTGTCCATTATCAATGTATCGCGTGTTATTGTTATTGTGTACTTAATACTTTTCACAGGCTTCAAATAATTTTTAATAAAATAAATTTAGGGAAAATTATATTTCTTAAAGTTTTTATGTTACAAATAAATACAGTCGTACTGAGTACGTGTACGTACTAAAAAGTACGATTGTGATTCTTTCTATGAGAAATGAGCTCACACTTAAAATGCTGTGAATACTATAGGCTACGCTAAATCACTCGCAAACGAGTATATGACCTTGAGAAGAATAGAATAGGTACTAGGCTACTAACGCTGCGTTGTCCAATTTTTGAACTGTGAGTATATTCCATTTCTACAATTTAAATCTTGCGCGCCTGTGAGCCAGCGCTGCAATATGATCGGTAATTTCATTCCCCGTACGTAATAATTTTAACAAAATACCGTACGACTAACAAATATCCGGTATTGACATAAATAAACAGTTATCGGTACAAATACCCGTTATATTGTAAAAAAAGGTACTGTGTGAGAAAATATTCATTAAGAAAACCGAGGAGTTATTGAAATATTCCAAATTCCTATAGGTACCATTTCGAAAATTTGGCGACGGGAGGGGGGGGGGTAGAAATACCCGTTACATTTTGAAAAGGTACTGTTGTATTTCCGGTATTTTTTTCACCGAAGTAAGGTAATTTTGCCAACACAATCTGGCTTCTGGCAACCCTGCAGTGTCAGCCTCAGTCTCAGCGCCCGCGTCACGCGTGGTAGATTTTTATTGTTTTTGCCGTGTTATTAAATGTTTGAAGACACATATTTAACATTTTATAATTGTAAGTTTTGGATTTGGAATAATTCTAATAGTATCAGGTCAATAAACGTATTTTTCATAAAAAAAACACCAGACTACCTCTAACATAACCTCAAAATCAGTTTAACGTAAAAAATTCAAGTACTTGTGACATGTCAAACTACTACACCATCAGGGCACATCCCACAAATAGCATAGCCAGCCAGCAGAACAGCTGCATGTAATAAACATGCAGGCCGTCTTCTCTGTACCAATAAAAAAATAACACATTCAAGATGGGTGGCAAACCTCATCGCTGAATTTGAGATGTAATGTATTTAATTTTCGAACGCCTGCCTTTTACAGGACAGTCGAAAACTTGCAGAAAAGAGTGAGAGACCAATTCTTTACCGGTAGGCCTATTCAAAACACATTTTAGCGCTACGTTTCGTTTTCGTTCAAACGTGGACGACGTTGCGAGAACGTGTCAATTTTCGTAGCTAAAATACACAAGTAGCTACGAAAATTGACACGTTCTCGTAACGTCGTCCACGTTTGAACGAAAACCAAACGTAACACTAAAATGTGTTTTGACTAGGCCCACTGGTGCTACACTGCTCGACATGTCAAAGGCATACGAAAAATACAAACAATTGAAAAAACATAAAATTTCACCAGAATCTTATTCTTCAGATAAAATTCTATATGTCTACCGGCGTGACCAGATTTGGTAGTTTCCTACTTTTTGTTAGTTTTTGAGGCATTGGCAACAATGTTTAGTAGTTTTTATTTCTTTGGTAGTTTTTAGTATTTAGTCGGTCATCGGTAGATAAAGTATCGTGTACTAGGGAAAAATACCCGATACTTAATGATCCGAATAAATTGTCGGTTCAAATATCGGGTACATTGTAGAAAAATATACTGCGAGAAAATATTGTTGAAGAAAACTGAGGAGTTTTTGAAATACTTCAAATTCCTATACCATTTTGAGAATTTAGTAGTTTAGGTAGTTTTTGAAAATAAAATCAGGGGCCGTAGACAAACTGTACTTAGCGATCGACTACTGGCGAACTTTGCGACAATCTACTTACATCTACCATATAATTATGCATTATCGTTGCAATTATTGGCGAAAATTCATTTGTAGTCGATCGCCAAATGCGTGTTTGTCTAGGGGGTCAGAGGCCTGAGTCAACAACACACTTTCGTCTCACGTTCCCGCTCCGTTAGCGTTCGGGTGCAGACGATGTTGCAAGCAAGTGTCAATTTCGTTGCTAAGATACACAATAGTTACGAAAATTAACACTTTGGCGCACCATCGTCTGCACCCGAACGCTAGCGGAGCGGGAACGTGAGACGAAAGTGTGTTGTTGACTTAGGCCTCTGGTCACACTGATGTCTACATAAAAATAATGGAAGTTTGGATGCACTCACATAAACTTGACAAATACCTACCCTTTTTATTATAATAGAGTTTTGATGAAATTGTCTTATATTGATGTATAGGTATATTTTTTATTTATTTTTAATGTAACACATTCTCGAAATAAATAAAACACGTGTTTTATTTATTTCGATATGGAATTCTACTACCTAAACACAGACACAGTCAGTAAAACATTCTAGCTGAGTGAGTGCATGTGTACTCTTTTCTTTTAAAGTTAACATTTTAATAATAATACTTTATTCATATAAACATTCAAATAAATGTTCATTTACTTAATAAGGCTTAAATGATAAACTTTCCCATCACTATGGCAAGATGTATTGTCATATCACTGGTTGTTTTTTTTTTTTTTAAGTTTTTTATTTAAAAGATATATCTGGGTTTTGTTATAAACCCAAATACAACCTTATACACCTTTCACACTAAGCTAAAAGGTTGTGCCGTGAAAGGGGAGTTTGCCGGCACCTGGGATCGAACCACGGACCCCTTATTCCGGAGGCCACTACCACCCCCAGGCTATCGACGAACTCAAAATATTACAACACTACAGTGAAATGTACAGTGGGGGAGTTTATCTCAGTATTAAAAACAAGCTATTGACTGAATTAGTATATTTCCAGTTCATCAGTTTTATCTTGTTTCACACTTTTCTAACTTTCAGAAACCCAGCCAGTGTAATGGAGCAGACCAGATCACAGGAATATTCCAAAGGTACTTCAGCCAGCACAGCAGGTCCACTATACCCGATCAAGATATTGGTGGCATTCTTGCTGCGTGCTGTTTCAGAGGAACATGACTTCCAGCTGAAGGTGGAGATCAGCGAAAGTGAAGGGGGGAAATTTGATGATATATGTGTGTCACAATATGACCAGGATGGTATAGAACACAACATTCTCATACAACTCAAACACAAACTGTCAAATGAAACAATTAAGAAGACAACACTCATATCCCCTGGAGAAAATGACTTCAGTTTACTTAAATACTTTTATTCATATATCAAGAACATCAAAACCAATAAGAGCAAAGTACAAGCTTTAGCGTTATATACAAATTGTGATGTGAATGTGTCCTTCAAGAAGCATCAGAATAAGCTCCAATACACTGATATACCTTCTCTCTTACGACAGGTGCCATGTACAGGATATTTTTATAAGCTCGGATATGATGACTATAAAATATTAAGTAAACATGTTGTAGAATGTCATATGACAGATTTAGCTAAGGACTTTGTTAGAAATATAAAAAAGCCAACAAACATTCAGCTATCGCAGAAGGATCACTTAAAATCTATTGAGTCATATTTATACAAAGATGTGTTGAAGTTCAGTGGAAACCTTGTGACAGGAGTACAGGAGAATTTCATCAGTGGAGAGGGGAGGTTTAAAGAAAAAGGCTCGATGCAATCGTGTTTTAGGAAGGTAGTTATTGAGTCATACAAAGATATCACAAATTTACAATCACAAATTGGAAATTCTAATATACACGTGGAGGGAGAGTTGGGTGAAGAATCTGGAGATATATGCTCTATATATGAAGAGCTACTGAGGGAGTTCCTTGAGTTGTTTATTTTAGCCACAAATCAACCAGATGTCAAAGCTATGGATGATATTATAGATAATCTATTGAAAGAACATCCTCACTTCAAAGACTGCAACATTAGATCTATAAATCAGTATCTTTTCAATAAAATGAATAAGTGGTTTAATGACAGACATGGCAAGTATTTCAGTAAAGCAGTTTGTAATAATTTATTGTTGAAAACTTATTTGGAAGAAATGTCATCAGTACAGAAAAATAAAATATATAAGACATATAAAAGTATAAGTTTTGATGACGAACACATCAATAATTTTAAGACAGAGTTGGAGAATGTAACTGAAACTGTTATATCAGTTACCATAAAGGGGA
Source organism: Athripsodes cinereus (assembly GCA_947579605.1). Classification (NCBI taxonomy): domain Eukaryota; kingdom Metazoa; phylum Arthropoda; class Insecta; order Trichoptera; family Leptoceridae; genus Athripsodes; species Athripsodes cinereus. The sequence continues at coordinate 8,087,762 of OX388325.1, read as the reverse complement.
AGTCCCCCTGTATTGTGATCAAGAAACTCATTGAAGCTTTCTCCAAGCAAAGGTATGATAATTCCTTGTATATTGTCAATGTGAAGGAAGTGATGGAGAAGGGAATGTCTCTGCAAGACATTGTGAATGGCGCGAGAGAGATTGTGCCTCTGAAGGATGTATCTAGTGAGCCCTCATCATCAATAGTAGTGTTGGACTGTAGTGAATGTGATGACTGTGATATGGACCAGTGGATAATGGAAACTAATTTAAATGAAATTATCAAGGATCTTAACAATATCAAACTGATTTTCATATCGTGTAATGACATAAGTGACATTATTATAAATGTACAGTACAAGGATATCACTGGAGAGATATGGGCAAGTGATTTATCAGATGATTCTAAAGTGTTTACACATGAAATTCTAATATTCCAAGGAGTAAAAACATCATTAGCAAATATGTTAAAACAGTCTTGGCAAACTTTCAAACAATGTGAAATAGATTACACTGATATGTTTAGTGAGATAGCCGAGCACATTGCAGGTGATAAGAAAATTGTAATAGCGGAGGAACCACAAAATGTATCTGATTTATATGCGGCACATGTACAATGTAATAATTATAAACTGGATGTGGAACGTTTCAAAGAAATCTTATCACAAGAGAGTAATTACGTATTTGCTGTCAGTCGCGATATGAAGGATGATCTGCAGAGGTTATGTCAGCTAAATGAGGTCATGTTCAAATATTATAAAGACAACCGGAAGATAGTCTTGTTTAATAAAACAAGTCATACAAAAAATTCATTTCAAGAATTGTGCAAAAATATTCAAAAGAAAAAAACTACTTTGAAGAAGATATTTTGGGTTGAAACAGAAGACGAGTCTGTGAGCGTACGTGAAGTATTTGATCCAACATACTATATACAGAGGAAACTAATTCAGAAGAGTAAAATAATAAAGCTCAATACAGAGAAGATGGCTGAAATACTCAACAGTGGAGACAAAGTTAGTGTTGTGGTGAAAAATTTAACTAATAATGAAACATTCAGAAGCAAACTAAAAGATAATAATGATCTTACTAAAATAGAAAAATGTATGGATAACATTATAATGTGCACAGGAGATGAAGGACAACGAGAGTATGAGAAGCTATGTGTAGAAGGCAATACAGTCCACTTACTGGAATGGTGCGATGATGAGGATCTGAAATGGATACAATCCCAAGGGTCCATGGAACTTTTGAGACAGAGTGAGTGTAAGTACCAGACCATAGATTTGACTTCACCAGAGTCACCATCATTTGTAATCATATCAGACGATCCTGGGATGGGCAAGTCCACATACCTGACTCATATGTCTCAACTAATGGTGAAATCTAAATGGATTATAAGGTTAAATTATAAGGATAAAATAGTTACAGATGCGATACAACAATATAGTACAAATGTTTTTGAATTGTTATTGAAAACTGTATTTTTGAACAAGACCACTTTTGTAGCGAAGGGTTTGTTGGAATTTTATATAAAATGTAAGCCCGAACATAATAAATTGTTATTTCTATTTGATGGTCTGGATGAAGTTTCAACAGACAAACAGGATGTAGCTAGAGCATTGCTTAAATCTCTTGTGCAGAAAACATCTAGTACCGTCTACCTCGCCACACGACAACATTACGCACCCTCAGTTGAGAACCAACATTCTACTATCTCTACAAGGTTTAAAAAAATATATTTGGAAGATCAGTGCGAGTTCTTGTGTAACTACTGGTCCAACTGTTTAAATTATAAGAGAGAGGATGATTCAGAAGCTAAAACATTTCTGAAGAGAATGTCTTATTTCCTGGGAAGTACTAAGAGGTTTATAGGGATACCTCTGTACCTGAGAATGATAGCTGAAGTTTCCTTTACTTACATACAAAATAACACTATCAATGAGCTATTCAATAAATCATTTGATGTGAATTCACTGTACGAGCATTTCATCAACACTAAATTCATAATATATTTTAATGATAAAGGTAGCTATATAAATGACCCCTCAATGCGCGAAGATATAAAGAAACAGAAAATAAACCATTTCTGTGAGTTTTCCTTTCGGCACTTTTTTGCAAACTATTATGATAAGCACATTCAAAATAATATTAAACCAGAAATCTTAATGAATCCTGATGGGTATTTGTTACTTGGATTGGTGCAGTATAAATCTGATGGCTCCAGTGAGGAATTAACATTCGCACATCAAACATTTTATGAATATTTTTGTGCAAAGTATTTATTAGTTTGTATTCAAAATGAAAAGAGTAATAAAACATGCTACGATATGGCACTGGAAGTTATTAATGATGAATTATACTCAGGAGATAACAGTGATAAGTATCGTATGGTGACATTATTTATGAATCTTATGTTGCATGCTGATCTTCCATTACACAAGGCGATATATAATAATGATGATTGGATATCATTTTACAAGTTACTGCATAAAGAACAGGGAGACAAACAAGATGCACTGGGCAGATCCACCTTACATGTAGCTGTACAACATAAACACATACATATGATGAATGCTCTGTTACTTGCTGACTATGATGCAGCGCTGTGTGATGCTTACGGAAGAACACCTTTGCATTGGTTGACATTAATTAATATATTGAATTGGACAGATGCGATATCTTTAGTTGATTCATGTATTGGTAATAAGTTTAATAAAAATGTTTTGATAAATAATAGTGATACAGAACTACTTGCAGATAGTAAATTAATAAAAATGATAAATATTAAAGATATACATGGACACACAGCTCTGTTCTATGCGGCAGATAGAGAGGAATGGGGGGCATGTATTCATTTAATAGAACATGGAGCCAACTGTGATGTTCTCTGTGAAGATCGAGAGATTAAATTATTTAAATATATGATTAATAAGTTTATAAAAGGTTATTATGGTTATAAAACGCGTTTCATATTACCACTGATTATATTACTGAAAAGGAATTCTAATAAAATAATTCAAATGGAAGATGGAAATAAACTTATTAAGAATATAATTGTTAAGTGTTTCCGTAAGAATATATTCTTGATAGTTTCTCATATTGTTAGACAATGTGAAATATTAAGTGTATGCTGCCAATCTATATTGCAAGACATAAAAATAGATATATATCATAAATTACCAAACCTTATAGAAGATATTGGTGTGAGTGATGAGGATTGTTTGATAGTTCTAAAGTATTTCCACGAGGAAAACTCAAGATACAGAAATATACTGAATAATTGTCTGGAGACATCAATAGAATGGGAACGCCTGGAAACATTTAAATATATCATCACATTAATGAAAGACAATATTCAGTCTCAGGATGTAATGAGATGTCTGGAGTTAGCAATAAAGAGTTGTTGTATGGATATTATAAAATATATTTGTACAGACTATAGAGATAGTATAACTGATGTTGATAAGAGTGCAGCTCTCATGTGTGCAGCTCAGTATGGGAGACTGGCTGTAGTCAAGTACTTATGTAATGCAGGAGCTAATACTAGTCAGAGAGACAGTACAGGGATGACAGCACTTCACTATGCAGCTCAAAATAGTAGGACAGATATGTTGAAGTATCTTGTTAGCGGAGGATGTGATGTTAATATTCCTGATTCTCAGGGGAGTACAGTTTTAGACTATGCGCTTCACAGTGTAAGGTGTGGTGGTTACCTTTGTGATGAGAGTTTCTCTTGCATACAATATTTAGTAAAGGAATGTAAGGCCATATTAGGTTCATCCTGTGGTAATACTTATTACAGTTACATAAAACAAGTTTGTGAAGTGACCCATGTGAATGTAAATGATAAAGATTTCAATGGAAAGACTTTCTTACACAAAGTTGTTGAGAAGAACAGTGAAGTGCTTGTTGGACATCTAATATCTTTGGGAGCAGATGTCAACTCAATGGACAGTGTGGGCAGAACACCTTTGGAATATTTAAATGAGCCATCAGATATATCTCTTGTGTTACTTCTGAATGGTGCTCATTATAAAAATTCTATTCAAGATTTTATTTCAAATACACACAATCTCGACTGTAAACTCTGGAATGTGGGAGATGGCTCCATGGGCACCTTGCAAACATTACTACACAAGGCTTATCTGTTGGATAAATACCGCTCACTGTTCCTCATGACTGATAGGGAAGAAGGTGATACTAGTGATGATGACGATAGTGATGATAATGATGATGATGTCCCATCTGCGATATTGAATATATTTGAGGAAGTGACAAGACATAAACCACTGAACATCTCTATACAAGATGATGCTGGAGACACTCTGTTACACATTGCAGCACGCCGCGGTGACACATACAATGTGGATGTTCTCTTAAGGAGAGGTGCTAAGTATAATATTCTCAACAAGAGAAATGAAACACCAGCACAGTGCTGTACATCAGACTCTAAGGAACATTGTGATATTGTAAAAGATCTTGGTAATATTTCTAAATTCTTTGATATTGTTAATGGTGGAAGCCTTGATCAACTTAAAGAAATGATTATCTCCTATATTAATGTAAGAGATGAAACAGGAAGAACAGCTTTACACTGGGCTATGTTTAATAAGAACTATCACATAGTGCGATATTTGCTGAGGAGAGGTGCCCATACAGAATTCACTGATGACAATCTACAAACTCCTCTGCATTATGCTGCTCTAGACAGATATAGAGATGTTATATGTGAGCTGCTCACACGCGGTGCAGTACTCAACTGTCGAGATAAAGATGGCAAGACACCAGGTGATGTGTGTGAAGGAGGCAATATCATCAGAGAGATAGAAGGTATATTCAATAGTATACAAAGTTCTGATGCCTCTGAGACTATATCAACCCTAAGGAAGTTAGGTGAGAATGTTGCACTGGCTGCAGCGGGAGCTTGTGATGACAGAGGGAACACTTTGCTGCACTATGCTGCTCATAGGGGAGATATTGATATGGTACACTTTGTATTGAGCAGAGGTGGGGTGTATAATAAAACTAATTCATTAGGATATACACCTGAGGATGTAACTGAGGATAGAGATATTCTCAATTTATTTAGAATCATCAAAGTATTATTTGAGTCATACAGAGAGGATTGGTATAATAACATTTTAATATGCCCCATAGCAGATGATATACTTATGGAATCCATAGCCAACTGCAGAGACAAGTGTCTTAATACATTACTGCATTATTATGTGGAGAATGTATACATAGCCAAGTGTTTAATAGAACATTCAAAGTATTTGGATCATGTTAATAATATGGGGGAGATATCACTTATGTCTGCTATCAAGAGAAGTAACAAGATCACTATAATAAAGTTAATCTGTGAAAAACATAAAGAGAATATTATTCAACAGTATAAAAATAATCAAGTCACCGTATGTAGTGATATGAAAACAGTAGTAAAGTGTGGATTTAGAGATTTTATAAATACAACAAATAATGATGGAAGGACTCCATTACATCTGTCTGTCATGAAAGGTGATATGGAAATAGTTGAATACTTGATATCAAACGGGGCTATAAGTGTTATAAATACGAAAAATAATGATGGAAGGACTCCAATACACTTTGCTGTCTTGAAAGGTGATATGGAGGTAGTACAGTACCTGATATCTAACGGGGCTAGAGATGTTATAAATACAACAGATAATGATAAAAGGACTCCATTACACTTGGCTGCTAAGAAAAGCCATATTGAGATAGTTGAATACTTGATATCGAACGGGGCTAGAGGTGTTATAAATACAACAGATAATGATGGAAGGACTCCATTACACTTGGCTGCTAAGAAAAGCCATTTTGATATAGTTAAATACTTGATATCAATCGGGGCTAGAGATGTTATAAATACAACAGATACAGATGGAAGGACTCCATTGCACTTGGCTGTCTTGGAAGATAATATCAAGATAGTTGAATACTTGATATCTAATGGGGCTAGAGATGTTATAAATACAACTGATACAGATGGAAGGACTCCATTACACTTGGCTATCGAGAGAAAATATATGGAGATAGTTAAATACTTGATATCAAACGGGGCTAGAGGTGTTATAAATACAACATATAAAGATAAAAGGACTCCATTACACTTGGCTGCTAAGAAAAGCCATATTGAGATAGTTAAATACTTGATATCAAACGGGGCTAGAGAGGTTATAAATACAACAGATAATGATGGACGGACTCCATTACACTTGGCTGCTAAGAAAAGCCATATTGAGATAGTTGAATATTTGATATCAAACGGTGCTAGAGAGGTTATAAATAAAACAGATAATGATGGAAGGACTCCATTACACTTTGCTGCTGAGAGAGGTTATATGAAGATAGTAGAATGCTTAATATCAAACGGGGCTAGAGATGTTATAAATACAACAGATAATGATGGACGGACTCCATTACACTTGGCTGCTAAGAAAAGCCATATTGAGATAGTTGAATATTTGATATCAAAAGGTGCTAGAGAGGTTATAAATAACACAGATAATGATGGAAGGACTCCATTACACTTGGCTGCTGAGAGAGGTTATATGAAGATAGTAGAGTGCTTAATATCAAACGGGGCTAAAGATGTTATAAATGCAACAGATAATGATAAAAGGACTCCATTACACCTGGCTGTCTTGGAAAGTAATATGGAGGTAGTACAGTACTTGATATCGAACGGGGCTAGAGATGTTATAAATACAACTGATAAAAATGGAAAAACTCCATTACACCTGGCTGTCTTGGAAAGTAATATGGAGGTAGTACAGTACTTGATATCTAACGGGGCTAGAGATGTTATAAATACAACAGATAATGATAAAAGGACTCCATTACACCTGGCTGTCTTGGAATGTAATATGGAGGTAATACAGTACTTGATATCGAACGGGGCTAGAGATGTTATAAATACAACAGATAAAAATGGAAAAACTCCATTACACCTGGCTGTCTTGGAAAGTAATATGGAGGTTGTACAGTACTTGTTATCTAACGGGGCTAGAGATGTTATAAATACAACAGATAATGATAAAAGGACTCCATTACACCTGGCTGTCTTGGAAAGTAATATGGAGGTAGTACAGTATTTGATATCGAACGGGGCTAGAGATGTTATAAATACAACAGATAAAAATGGAAGAACTCCATTACACCTGGCTGTCTTGGAAAGTACTATGGAGGTAGTACAGTATTTGATATCGAACGGGGCTAGAGATGTTATAAATACAACAGATAAAAATGGAAGAACTCCATTACACCTGGCTGTCTTGGAAAGTAATATGGAGGTAGTACAGTACTTGATATCTAATGGGGCTAGAGATGTTATAAATACAACAGATAATGATAAAAGGACTCCATTACACCTGGCTGTCTTGAAAAGTAATATGGAGGTAGTACAGTACCTGATATCTAACGGGGCTAGAGATGTTATAAATACAACAGATAATGATAAAAGGACTCCATTACACTTGGCTGCTAAGAAAAGCCATATTGAGATAGTTGAATACTTGATATCGAACGGGGCTAGAGGTGTTATAAATACAACAGATAATGATGGAAGGACTCCATTACACTTGGCTGCTAAGAAAAGCCATTTTGATATAGTTAAATACTTGATATCAAACGGTGCTAGAGATGTTATAAATACACCAGATAATGATAGAAGGACTCCATTACACCTGGCTGTCTTGGAAAGTAATATGGAGGTAGTACAGTACTTGATATCTAACGGGTCTAGAGATGTTATAAATACAACAGATAAAGATGGAAGGACTCCATTACACTTGGCTGCTGACAGTCACAGAATGAAGATAGTAGAGTGCTTAATATCAAATGGTGCTAGAGATGTTATAAATACAACAGATAATGATGGAAGGAATCCATTACACCTGGCTGCCGAGAGAGACCATATGGAGATAGTTAAATACTTGATATCAAACAGGGCTAGAGTACAGAATGTCTCCCTCCCCAAACACAGATTGTGAACATACTTATATTGTTAGTATGCTGGCGTGCTATGTCACATTGGTATAGTTTGGATATCAGCACAGATATGTAATTACTACCTACCTGTTATTCCTAACCATGTGTGGATTGAAGTCTGCATAACAGCACATCTTTATGATCTTATGACCTTTAAACCTACTATCCAACTGTTTATCTCTTTGTTGCATTTTACCAGAGAATAATATGCGATGTGATTTTTTATTCATATAACTTGGAATTTTACACCTACAAAAGTGTTAGTATTATCGTAGATGGGTCTACCTACATTGGGGTAGACAAAGAGAACAGTGTATGTTGATGAAGCAGATCTTTTTTGTCAGTAGTTACAAGGGTCACCAATATTGTAGATGGGCTTATCTACAATGGGGTAGACAATGAGAATAGTGTATGTTAATAAAGCAGATCTTATTGTCGGTAATTAGATGTTGAGAAGGTGAGGTGGCGATCCATCTTGTGAATTAGAGTTGATGTGATGTCCAGATGCGATCCAATCGAAGTGATAGACTCAACGATGTTATGGCTGCACCTCGTAGAGTTCTCCTTATATAATTGTCAGATGGTAGATGTGTTACGACGTTCCACAGTATATTCACATTGATTGTATCTAACTTGAATGTTAACCTTAAATATAATTGTTTGTAATCAATTTAAAGTAAAAAATGAATAAATAAATTAATAATATTTAATGTACAATAAATTTGTTATACAATAAAATATATTTTTTCTAATTATTTAGGTATTTTTATTTTCCTATAAATTTAATCTACATAAGCACACATCTTTATATATACCTACAGTGAGTTACAATTCATTGGATTGGTCTGCAACGAGTTTGAATTTTCTTCTCCATTTCTCCCTATTTTCAGCTAGTCTCTTTAGTTCTACGTATGTGCCACAGTTCAAGTCTTTCTTCAGTTGGTCCATATATGCGTCTCTTGGTCGGCCTCCACCATTTCTACTGCTACGTGCTAACAATAAGAAAGCGGGTTACATGCTGATGTGAAAAAAATGTGATGTTTTATGATCACCTTTCTTTTACAGGCCACTGAGAAACTAACAGAAATAAGTGGGAGACCCTTTTTTGCTGAAGACTCCACGAAACAGTTTGTATTAATTATAATATTATTTGTCATGTTTTATACATCACTCCATTTAGATGGCGTGCATGCAACTGTAAGAATATAGTAGTAGTGATTAGTGCCTTATAGTGAGTAACTCCTCCAAGGGACATTAACGATTTTGTAATTTTAGGGAAGAATTTCTCGGGATGGGGGGGGAGTCCCTCTGGCAAACCCTGAGCCCTCCCTTGAAAAAAAAAATTTGGTTGAGTCTGGATAATATAGCGAGCTCTGCTCTTGATGCACCTATGGTAAAGTGGTGGGAAACCCCCATAATGATAAACTTCTGAGGTATCTAGGCGTTAGTTTTATGTAATTTGGTCATTCTGTGTGTCATATCGTGACGCTTTTCCATCCAAAACGAGTATTTGTTAAATTAATTATTTATATTGGCAATCAATAATTAGAGTACACTCTGATAATATTCACACTCACGACTCGGTAACTTCAATAATTAATCTTACAGTGGAACCTCTCATAACGACCAAAAAAATGTATGAAAAAGTTGCTCCATTAACGAGTTACAGAGAAAGGGTAAGTCCCTTTTTCACGACATTCACTTGTGAGCTTGTGACCCGGTACAACTTCCGCGCCAGTACATCAGTCTGTGTTTAGCACTCGTTCCGTTAGCGCGTCGGTTGTTATTTTCCGTTAGCGTGATGATTAATCATTTGTCATAAATTTTTATTTACGTTTTTTTTCCAATTCTAAATTGTATTACAAGTTGTTACACTGTAATTTTATTTGAATAAACGTTAATAAGAAAAAAATCATTGAGTATTCCTTTGGCATGGAACGCATTATCGTATTTTACATTGATTTGTTGCTTATAATATATAGGTATTATAAGATAATTTCTATAGAAAAAAATGTTTCGTTTAGCGAGTAAGATTCTGGAACGAATTTAACTCGTTATGGGAGGTTCCACTGTGTTTTTATCAATGTTTTTCGTTCTATCAGTATTCTGAAACATAGTATATTTGTATAATACCTAGATGTGAACTTTACACATTTCAGCAAAGATCTATTTTCTATATTTCAAGAGTATCATTGTAGACAATGTCCATTGGATTGATGATAAATTCGACTTATCATGATTTTCAAAGATAAATTTAAATCGGTTCATTATCAGCTGATGTTTGTATTTCATCGGGACTTCAGTGTTGCTTAAATTATTGATTAAATAGTTCGTTGTACCAGTACCTACTTAAAAATATACCCGCCGGTGATAATGTCAACAAGAGTAAGTTTATGTACATCTATGTTTGTATTTTAATTAATTTACATGAAAAATAATCTCGAATATATTGACCAAAAGGCAATAAATTTTGTAGGTTTATAAATATATTGTACGGGTTATATCATGAACGCAGATTAACTCAAATAAAGGAAATATTTCACATAATTGCGCGTTATTTTAAAAAGTGAAAAATAAAAAAAAAGAATGTTTGAGCATAGGGTGAAAAACTTAGTATTACTATCCGCCATTCTTTTACTATCATTTAATCAAATATGTGGCATCAGAGTATTAGGAATTTTTCCCCATACAGGGAAGAGTCATATTTTTGCATTTATTCCACTTCTAAAAGAATTGGCAAACAGAGGACATCAAGTAACTGTTGTTAGTCATTTTCCGATGGATGATCCACCAAAGAATTACGGAGACATCAGTTTAAAAGGATCTCTGCAGTTGTGGAACTCTTCGTTTAATTTTGAAGAATTCAATTTTCCTTTTGGAGCGGAAAGGATTATAAGGCACGTGGTGATAATGCAAAAGATGTTTGAATTTGGAACGCAATCATGCGAAGCTATGGTTAAAAATAAAGAAGTACAAAACTTGAAAGAAGGACAATTTGATTTGGCAATTATCGAGCAGTTTAACAGCGACTGTGGTCTAGAAATTATTCACAAATTAAAACTGCCTTTCATTGGAATAACTTCTCACTATATATTGCCATGGACAGAAAATAGATTGGGTATGATATTTAATCCATCGCATGTTCCAAATCACTTTTTGCCTTACGGTATAAATCCAGGCATGTTCGAAACGATTGAATCGATGTTGATCTCGACTTGGTATAAGACATGTTTTTATATTTTCTCCCAAATACCTGAGAGAAGACTTTTGTTGGATCACTATGACAAAAATACACCACCTTTGGAAGATATCGCAAGAAGAATGAGTATGGTCATGATCAATACATATTTCCCTTTAGCTGGAGCAGCACATTTCGCTCCAAATATAGTCGAAATTGGAGGAATGCATCTTCAAAAGAAAAGGCCAATAGATCAGGTAAGCTGGCATTATCCCTAGTGAATTCGTACACTGAGTAGTCCAATACAATATTTTTAATTCTTCGTATGTAACTTGTTTCTATCTTTCGTTTGATTTTAGGAATTCGAGACATATTTAAATAATTCAAAAAATGGAGTTATAGTTCTCAGTATGGGATCTATGCTACGTGGTGATTCCTGGCCTGAAGAAAAACTTAAGTCATTACAGGATGCTTTTAATGAACTCTCGATGTATGACGTCCTCTGGAAATGGGAGAGTGACACTATGAGGAATAAACCAAAAAATGTGCGGCTAGTCAAATGGCTGCCACAATTCGAGATACTAAGTAAGGGAATGATTCTAAAAAATGTTTAGCTAAAACCATGACTATTCGTGTGCCAACGTGATCGTTTGTTCTTGTTCCTTTCTGTCCCATTTATTTAAATTCGTTATTCGTCTGTTTGACAATTTTTTTTGAAAATCTTTAATCGAAACATAATCGATTTTTATTATTGTAGATCATAAGAAAGTCAAAGTATTTATAACACATGCCGGAATGATGGGATTATCTGAAGCAGTTCATTGTGGAGTACCTGTGGTATGCATACCAATATTTGGAGATCAGTTCACTAATGCTGCCATGGCCAGGGATAGAGGAATTGGAGAATATCTGGTTTATAAGAAGATTACCAAAGACACTGTCCTCCAAGCTATTCGTCGCATGCTAGAGCCAAAGTAAGAAATTGTAGAACACCTTATTCATATTTTAACGACTTTAACAAAAGCGTTTCCACAGGAAAAAGGGTATTTCCTAGAGTTCAAACTTAGGACTCATCTTATTTTTTGGTTTTCTGTGCAATAATAGTAGCATTTCGAAATATACTTAAAAATCTGATTTCAAGGTTTAAAAATTTCTTGGTTACCTAATCTTAATTGTTTTATGCAAAACTCTCTAGAAGTAAAATTATCATACCAAAATTTAATGTCAGGAGGTTTAAACAGTAAACATTTGAATTCTTACTAATTTTGATTATCATCTTTTTTCTCCATGCATATTTTTGAAATTCACATGTAATGTCACAAATATGTAATGAAACATCATTGTCTTTTTTCAATGACAGGGTACAAAAACGGAGTGAAAAGATATCGGAAATATGGAAAGATAGACCAATCTCAGTGCTGGATAATGCTGTGTACTGGGTAGAGCACATAGCAAAATATGGAGGTGATCATCTTCGTCCTTCATCAGCAGACCTTCCGTTATATCGCTACCTTCTACTAGATGTCATAGTTTTTATACTGTTTGTATTATTTGTAATGTTTTATATAAACTATCTTTGCTGTGTCACTCTCTGCAGACGTCGCTCTGCCAAGAAAAGTAAAAAAGACTAAATTAATAATATTTAAATTAATTTCGCTAGTTATTAATTTTGATAAGTAATTGTTTGTTGAATTAAGCAATCACATTTGTCTACGATGTAGTTTTTGGAATGTATTTCTATTTATCGAACTTGCACTTGTCAAATTGTTGAAATGTTTTAAGAATAAATGTCTGCCTTTCCTTGTTTTGAAATGATCTTTTATTTATCTGGAGAATCTGGTATCTGATCGAATTATAATAACCAATTCAATTTGTACACTGTAAGATTATCGCGTTTTGCGATATTTCGGACACATCGCAAGAAGAGAGCATGAAAACCTGGAAAAAGTTATTATAACTGGGGCAAGAAGGAAGGAGGGGAAGGGGCAGAGTGCCAATAAGATGGAGTGACCAAATTAAGGACGCCACATAGAGATCACTACACGGGGCCTTGCACATGGCGGAGGATCGCTCTAGGCGGAGACAGATGATCTACAGAACGAAGCATGATGGTCACGATCCTCAGTATTTGAGGGACCGACGGAGATATGTTACCTTGAATAATGATTAATTATACCAACTTCATTTCTTAGAAAAAAAAAATATTCCCTTTATTTCCGTCGTCAAGTCACATTATTGTACAGTTTTATTTTGTATGTATTTTTTTTAATGGTACGTATTTTTTCCCATATAATGGTAACATTCTTTCGATTCTCTCTGTCAAACGCAAGTGTCAAAAGGTGGGAGCTAGTATTGGTAAATCCAGTTCTTTTTCAGTAATCGGTACTTGAGACATCGTTCTTCAAAACAATTCGTTCTTAGTATTCGTTCTCGTTCGTGGAATTTGTCACGCGATTTTCACCTTAGTCTATTTGAAAATAAAGTATTTTAAAGGCCTTTTTCCCAAAAGACGACACGAATATTTAAATCCTTACATCTCGTTTGTGATATATGTCACGCGATTTTAAACCTTAGTCTCTTTGTAAATAGAGTATTCTAATGGTATTTTTACCAAAACAACTTCACAAAGATTTAAATCTTTGAATCATGTTTGTTACATTTGACACGCGATATAAAACCTTAATTCCTTTGAAAATAGAATACTCCAATGGCGTTTTTTCCAAAATAATAACACGTAGATTTAAATCCAAGAATCTCGTTCTCAACGTTTGACACGCAATATGAAACCTTAGTATCTTTGAAAATAGAGTATCTTAAGGTTTTTTTCCAAAAAAAAAACACACACGAAGATTTAAATCTCGTTCGTGACTTTATTTGCCACGCGATGTTAAACCTTAGTTTCTTTGAAAATATAGTACTTTAATGTAATTTTTCCCAAAAGAACGAAAAATACCGAACAGATTTGGCATTGAGGATTTAGTTCTTCGAGTTAAGTTGAAGAACGAATACATAAAAACGAATACTCAGATTCTGAACAATACTAGTGGGAGCATGTCAGCGATGTTGTAGCTACTATATTTTTTGTTTAAGTTTATTAAAATTAGCATTTTAAACGATGGATTTCGTAGTAGACACTGTCGGGGATGAAGAACTTGTTGACAAGGAAGAGATTATCGGAGAAATTAACGAAAATGAATTCGAAAAAGGTTAGTTTAAAAGATAATATTTTGAGGTTATGTATACACTGATAAGACTTACCATAGTATATAATATTATTATAAACATTACTACCTTGGAATAGTCGGAGCAATTTTGTAAAATTTTTGTTATTTTACTGTAGCTGCATAAGGAATGAATACTTTGTTATACTTTTGATTATACAGCTGAAATCTTTGAGGAATTTAAAGTTAGGGCATACCCATGTCAAAGATAGTGTCGAAGCATGTAAAACCAGTATCGGAGGAAGCAGCTGCCTTTTGGTACTATCGTAGTTGAGCGCCCCCACCCGTTGTCGAGTATTTTTTTCATAGAAAAACGTCTAAATGTTTTAGCTGTGCCTGCAACTCGTAGCTCATAATCTTTAGTACAAACATTTAAATTTGCAATAATCCATAACTATATAATATAAATTGACTATAATATAATGAAAATTTCAATCTTCTTCCGTTCGCACTTTGGATGGTGAAGATTTTGAAATATAATTTAATGCAAACATTTTAATTTGCAATAAAACCAATTTGAATGGACTCAATAATAATGCTAATAGGCTCTTTCTATGGAAAAAAAAATACTCGACAACGGGTGGAGCCGCTCAACTAAGATAGTGCTTAAATTTTATTACTTATATTCATGTTATTATATAGTTTTTCATCTAAGAAGTGATACGATAATGAAATGGTTGTCAATAAATGTGGTTTTGCATAAAAAAACACCTGACTAACTTTGACCTATCTTACAAATCAGTCAAACGTAAAAATTTAAATATTTGTGACATGCAAACTCAAACGAAAATAATTAATTTTGCGCTCTTAACACCGCAAAATTCCATCGATTCTTATTCGATCGAACCACGGACCCCTTGTTCACGAGGCCGAGACTCTACCTCCAGGCTACCGACGAACTCAAATTATTAACAGCACAAAAATGCCTATACTCTATTTCTCGAGAGAGTGGCCAAGCTAAGTACCAAACTGAGAACTGTTCTGCGCAGGTACGCCCATCTGTGTAATGTCCCTGCCAATAATAGCCCTTATCAGGCTATAGACACCCGTGCGCAGGATTGTTTGAATTTTTTTGTTGAGTTTTAACCGAGTAGTGACCGTGATAAATAAAATGGATAATATTACCCCAAAAGTATCACAAGTGAACAAAAATAAAAAAGGACGTGTAAAGTATTACTTTTTCAGAAGTGTTATTTGAATAAAAAGTGTTTGTAAGGAAATTTTATTATTTAAAAATAACACGTCGCTACCACATATTTCAAATGTGTAATCTTGTTTTTTGAATATATTTCCATGCATTTTTAGTAGAAAATATGTTCTTTGTATAAGTATTAAACGTTTAACTGTATATTTGTTGTATTTAAAACAATAAAATATTAAATTTATTTCCATATATTTTCAGTAGAATGTGTTCTTTGTATATGTATGTTCAAAAATTTTTTACCCCATTTATTTTCTCTGTCATTGGAAGGTTACAAAATAATTCTTGTAGAGGGGTAGCAGCGCAGTTAAAAGGGCAGTACTGTGCACAACGCTTGGTCATTCTCTCAAGAAATAGAGTATATTTTATTTTTTTTAAATCCATGTATTTAATAAAATAACGCTAATAAAAGAAAAACAGTTAAAAATATGACGTAATACGAATAAATATATATTTTTGTTTTTCAGTCAACAAAAAGAAACTATTCAAGCTATTAAATAAAGTGAAATTATCTTGTAATGCAATCAGGGCGGAGGAGGAAAAGCAAACAGAAAAAAATAAAATACAAGGGGATTACAAAACAGAAATGATTATAAATAAATTCTTTATAGACATGGAATGGAAAGAAGATCCCCAGTATAAAAATAATGAAGAGAAAAAGACAAAGAAGAAGAATAAATTGAAGAAAATCGGATTGGAAATGTTTACAAATATTAGTTTAGAAACGGGAAAGTTTAATATAAAATCGGCGCAAGTTAATATAGAGGAGACTATGAAGAAAACTGTTCTGACTCCAGGAATAGAAAAGGAACATTCGCTTCCCGAATATGATGTCAGTAACAAAAAGCAGAAAGCAATAAGAAAGGTAAGAATTAGTTATATAGATTGTAAAATATTGCTGTGTGTTGGAGGGAAACTAGTTCTCGTTATGGTCCTCTTGATGGGAAATTCAACTATGTTGAAAACACTTTGTATTTTGTGATATCCATGTATATAAAGAAAATATGCAAAATTTTAATTAAAGGAATACAAATCGAAATTTGTTACAATATTGTTTATGTTAACCGTGGAGCACCCGGCAAAGAATTGGTCTCCCACTCTTTACCGTAAGTCTTCGAATGTCCGGTAAAAAGCAGGTGTTTGAAAAATAAAGACATTTAACGTCTTAATTTCAGTGTTGAAGCTTGCCATCCATCCTGTATGTCTTAATTTTTTGTCGGCACGTAGAGTCTGCTGTCAAATCCGAGTTTGTGGGATATGCCGTGATGATGGTATATCATTTATGTTTAAAATGTGAAAGCTGTAATCAATGGCGGCGTACAGACAGCTGGATGCGACAACATTAAATGCAATATTTGTTATTAATTTCAATCACAAAATCATTTATATTTTTTTAGTATTAAATCATTTATATTTGATATAACGAAAACAAAATTGTTTTTAGTTTTACTATGTTTTATTTATTAAATTGGTAACCAGGTTTCGACTTATGAGGTCATGTCATAAGTCGAAACCTGGTCACTAATTTAATAAATAAAACATAGGAAAACTAAAAACAATTTTGTTTTCGTTATATCAAATATAATGAAGTTTTACAAAAACGTCCACTCAATCAATATCATTTATATTATTTATCTTATGGTGATATTTAAATATTTCTAAGATGTTTTTAAGAGTAACTTAAAAATTCAAAAATTGAAATGTAATTATTAATAGTAAAAATATTATCTCATAATTTGTGTACCACATCATTGTAATTTTCCAATGTTTTACAGGCGGAAAGAGACAAAACCAAAGGTCCCCTTTGGTACAATCTTCCTGCTCCGGAGATCACTGAAGAATTAAAGACGGATCTAGAATTATTAAAAATGAGATCTGTCATGAATCCAAAGCATTTCTACAAGAAAAACGATATGGAAGTCTTACCAAAATATTTTCACGTTGGTACAGTTATGGATTCACCTCTTGATCATCAAAACGTCAAATTAACAAAAAAAGAACGTAAGAAGACAATCGTGGATGAATTATTAGCGGATGCTGAGTTTAAACGATATAATAAACGTAAATATACCGAGATTATTGAAGAGAAACGTAAATCAACGTACAAGACTTACATCAAAGACAAGAGAATGAGAAGTAAACAATTGTATAAACAAAATAAACTAGAAGGTGGAAGTAGTGCAAAGAAAAGAAGAAAGAATTAATTCTATATTTTAATTTTAAATATTTGAATCAAGAATGTTTTAATTTGTTTTTTTGATATGAATATAAAACATTATTTATACACATTTACATTTATTTTTCCCAAAAACATGCCTCATTCAATGACAATTTATAATATATAATTGGTTAGGTGTATGATAATATATACGTGGTTTGATGTAAAAAATCACTATTTATTTATTTATTTCACAATCCACGGCGTGAGCCTTTTACATGTTCAAGAATAAACAATACACAAATAAAATATCTCATTCACAACACAGTTGGAAAACAAGAATTAACAAAACACAAAAGGGAATCATTTCATAACAATAATAATTTAAGTCAAATCATAAAATATTGGAGTGTCAGTACAGAATGTCAATGAAATGTTTAGTATTTAATATGTCAAGAATTAAAATTGCAATAATGTAGGAGATGTCATGTAGATAGAAGAAAAAAAAATCTAATCTAAAGGAAATGATACAAACAATCTAAATGTCATAAATAGTTAAAATGTCAAAATGTCTGTAATGATTTAAAATGTCAATAAATTAAACAGAAAATTGTTAATTATAATTTAAATTACCAATGATGTGACGTCACCAGATGAAGAAATAATCAAAAAATAGTACACAGATATAATATAGATAAAAAAGTAAAACAAAACACAAACACTCTTCGAAATGCCCATTGTTAGTTATACATTGAAATAATTTATAACGTCATGTTTATATTTAGGTAAACTGTCGGCAAAAATGTCTATCATTACCCACCAGATTACCCAGTCTGTGGATATATAACTATAATATAGTGATAATCTCACTGCATATCATCACATTTTTTCTTGTTTAAACTGATTTGTTAATTTTGTTATGTGAATGATGATGTGCAAGAAGAATAAAATAAATAAATAAAAAGTATATTTTTACCGAGAAATATTTTTTTTTACGCTGAGGAGAATCGTTGCATGATCGGGTGAGGAATAAGGATATTAAGAAAATGAACAGGTGTAAGATGAGTATTGAGGAGTGGAACGAATGGAAGGAGAAAGGATGACAAAGAGTACATAGTTGTCTGAAAAACAGGGTGTGACGATGCGCGGGTGTTCGAGAACTAAGTGACTTGATAACGTAAATCAAATTTTCGAGGACAGCCTTATGTTGAGTTAGAGAAATCGATGTGTGTGTAATAAAGGTTTGCATGAATGCAGAGGAGGTGAAAGAAGTATGTTTGAACAGATATATATATGGTGTTCTATTCCCTCTGCCTACCCCACTTAGGATGCGACGGGAGGGGATAGATATAGATTTTTTATAATATGTGACATAATAGGTCTTCATTATTGTGTTTACAAAATATGAGTGCTTTTCTTTGTTCCTCCTTATGCTGTGTCCACACTGTTTAGTGAATGAAGAGTTCTGTCTTTCTTTGTTTAGATTGGAAAGAAATTTTTTTCTATATAAACTAAATAGAGTTTTTGGGTAGATGGCGCTCTTGTAGCTGACTGAACCCATAACTTCTCCAATTTTTTAATTGAATATAAGAGTTTATCGATTAAGATTTTATTTTTATTTTCCGACCAAAATAAAATGTTTCTTTATTTTATAGTCTTGTTTTTTGTGTTTGTTTCTTAAAATTAAGTGATAAATTTTAATAAAATTAAGTCTAATAGACCATTAAAGGTCACGTGGTCTTGTCTATGGATTTGCTTTTGCTTGGGGGGCAAACAGTCAGATTGCGCAAATCATCCTTGTAGGATGTTATGCCATAAGAGAAAAAAAAGAAAGTCTGACGACAAAATAATAACAAAATCGACACTGACAGTTTTTTTTATTATTAGGTATTCTTTAGGCGTTCCACCTAATATTACACCGTAATCGTCTGTTGTGTTGGGATGCCTGATGCCCCTCAATGATTTTTCTGTGACGTCATCCTTTAATGGTCTATACCTAAAATTTGTGACGATAAAAATAGTTTACATAAATTGTATTTTTAAAGTAATAAAAATAAATTAAAGTGACAAATAATATTGCAAATGCGATCTTGAGGTGATTTCATTACAAAAACAGCGCAATATAAGTATACTATACTATACCGTTTTTATTATTTTATATGTGTAGTTTATAACATAATCTGCTCATAAATACATATGTTTTAGGATTAAGTTACTAGTATTAACACAATATTTTAGGATGCGCCCTTGAAGTGGATTTATTCCACAAAACGGCGCATTATAAGTTGTCTATTATTATTATTATTATTATACCCTCACGCCATGTCCCAAGTGGGGTAGGCAGAGAGAACGGAACGCCAAACAGATCTATCTTTACACACTTCCTTCGCTTCCTCCACATTCATACAGTTCCTCATACACGCACGTCGGTTCCTCTTACTCAACACGCGGCCGTCCTTGAGAATTTGATCCACGTGATCAAGCCACGTGGTTCTCGGACGCCCGCGTTTCCTCACACCCTTTCTTTCAGATAAGTATATCCTCTTTGTCATTCTTACCTCGTTCATTCGTTCAACATGCCCAAACCACCGTAGTTTATTCACGCGCATTCTGTCCACAAAACTCTTCTTGCATCCGCTCATTCTTCTAATATCCTCATTCTTCACTCTATCACGCAGCGTTTTACCAACCATTCTTCTCAACGATCGCATCTCTACTGCATTTATTCCACTTTCGTCCTTCTTCAACCACGTCCATGTCTCGCTTGCATACGCAATATAAGTGATCCAGTAATAATAATAAAACAGAGAGACATGCCAAGCAGTGTGGGATCTCTGTAGAATATTGAAAAGTTTTATAACATTTGAATTTCCCGCTACTAGACAAAAACGCCAATCATATGATAGATTAATCTGCTCTGATTGGTCCTTACCACTACACATACATTACAATATTATACATAAGTACAGTATACCATTTATCACTCACAGTCCCTACAGTGGAATGCAATTGGAATTGCGACATTACTTGGTACAGTAAAGAGGTATTTATAAGTAACAATAGTACTTGATACAGTCTGGAATATTGGGAATAATAAATGATTAATTAAAATAACATCGTGGCCTTACCACACTGTGTGCTTCTCGGGTGCAGTGCAAAACTAATTCTCTTTACTTCCAGAGTAGGGTTGCCACCTTTTTTTTATTGAAAATAAAGTACTTTGGTCATTATAGGTAAGAAAAAAAAAGTACGTAGTATCAAAATAAAGTACAATTTATTTTTCTTTATTATTATGTTTAAAAACATTTTTTTTCTGCTTTTTGCAGTTTGTATCAAATGAGTATCTATACTAAACAATTGCACAGCATCTTTACAGTCTATATTTAAATTCAAGTAAATGGTAATTAATTTTTTTAAACATTTTTTCGGTGTAACACATTCACTATCTATTTGATCTGCCTTACTATCGAAATTACGTTTTCTATAAAACTTAAAATCGTATTCTTAAAGAGGCCCTTTAGCTAAAACTGTGAAATATAAAATTTTCAACAAGTTTGGCAGAAAAACTTTCAAAACTTGTTGACACTGCAAACATTTTGATGTGATAAAATATGAAAACAAATATGTAATATCAACATTAGATTTTTACTTAACAAAAAAAAAATATTATAGCTTCATATTATTCGTTTATAAAAAAGCATATTTCTGAAAATCGAAATCGGGGGTGTGTTTGGCAGACAATGCACGAGAATCCTACGATTTTTCAGATACATTTTTTTAATATAACTAAAAGTAAGAGAGTTATTAAAAATATTAGTTTATGTAATAAACTGTTTTTTTTTTTCATGGATATTGACAAATTCATAAATTATTTTTCTTGATAAAATTTCTCATAAAGAAACCAAAAATCACAAGTTTTGAGAGTTTTTCCACCAAATTTGTATAAAATTGATTATTACAACGTTTTTGCTAGAGAGCGCTCGTAATGCACTCAAACCGCTTTGCACAATGTCATATGCCGTTAGCACACCTCCGCGGCGGAATCGAGAAAGCGGCGCCGCTTAAATCTGTCAGTTCGTGTGCGTCGTACGCAAGAGCGAGATGGCATGCTCAAATACACACTGTTTTCTATACATCTATCTCTTTCTAGCACCGTTTCGCCATAGATTACGAAATAAGCATTCACATCTCCGCCTGTTTTTTCGCAGTCTCTGATGTTTCGCTTTTGTGCCGCTTTTGTATTTGTACAATTCGACAGATTTTTGGAGCGAAACCATGACCAAACGTCGAAATAGCGTGGGTCTGCGGTTAAGTGAAGTAAGATTCTCTCTATCTATATCATCATGAAATTTCCCACATATGGGGCAGTCACTAATAAACATAATAGTCGTCCTCTCCGTGCCAATATCCACATGCCGTTATTCTACTGATTACTACACTATCTATACCATCACGGCATCTCTCACAAGTTTATTACATGCAGTTGGTCTACTGACTATCCCACTTAATCTATCTATACCATCACGGCTTTCCCACAAGTTTATTACATGCAGTTGGTCTACTGACTATCCCACTTTATCTATCTATACCATCACGGCTTTCCCACAAGTTTATTACATGCAGTTGGTCTACTGACTATCCCACTTTATCTATCTATACCATCACGGCTTTCCCACAAGTTTATTACATGCAGTTGGTCTACTGACTACCCCACTTTATCTATCTATACCATCACGGCTTTCCCACAAGTTTATTACATAGTCACCAACTGCATGTAATAAACTTGTGGGAAAGCCGTGATGGTATAGATAGATAAAGTGGTATAGTCAGTTGACCAACTGCATTTAATATGCTTGTGGGAGATGTCGTGATGGTATAGATAGATAGTGGGGTAGTCAGTAGACCAACTGTAATAAACTTGTGGGAAAGCCGTGATGGTATAGATAGATAAAGTGGGATAGTCAGTAGACCAACTGCATGTAATAAACTTGTGGGAAAGCCGTGATGGTATAGATAGATAAAGTGGGATAGTCAGTTGACCAACTGCATGTAATATGCCTGTGGGAGATGTCGTGATGGTATAGATAGATAGTGGGGTAGTCAGTAGACCAACTGTAATAAACTTGTGGGAAAGCCGTGATGGTATAGATAGATAAAGTGGGATAGTCAGTAGACCAACTGCATGTAATAAACTTGTGGGAAAGCCGTGATGGTATAGATAGATAACGTGGGATAGTCAGTTGACCAACTGCATGTAATATGCTTGTGGGAGATGTCGTGATGGTATAGATAGATAGTGGGGTAGTCAGTAGACCAACTGTAATAAACTTGTGGGAAAGCCGTGATGGTATAGATAGATAAAGTGGGATAGTCAGTAGACCAACTGCATGTAATAAACTTGTGGGAAAGCCGTGATGGTATAGATAGATAACGTGGGATAGTCAGTTGACCAACTGCATGTAATATGCTTGTGGGAGATGTCGTGATGGTATAGATAGATAGTGGGGTAGTCAGTAGACCAACTGTAATAAACTTGTGGGAAAGCCGTGATGGTATAGATAGATAAAGTGGGATAGTCAGTAGACCAACTGCATGTAATAAACTTGTGGGAAAGCCGTGATGGTATAGATAGATAAAGTGGGATAGTCAGTTGACCAACTGCATGTAATATGCTTGTGGGAGATGTCGTGATGGTATAGATAGATAGTGGGGTAGTTACTTTGGAATATGCAATTTAGTTCCACTAATTTCACACTACTGCGTAGTGCGTACGTAATAGTGTTTATTCGGTATCACGATTTCGCTGTTCGCGTTCCGCGCAAGTGTACTAGCTAAAAGCGGTTTCGCTACTGTGACTCCGCTCAGCGGTTTCGCTTTCGCTATTTCGCGGCGGAGGTGTGCTAAAGCCCAAAACAAACAAGAAATTGTGACAATGGCACTGACATTGTTGACATTTGAGTTTAGGTTGCGTTCAGAAATTGATTAAAACAAGTGCTCAAGTGATGTGGCGCTGGCGAGTGACGACACCGATTCAGCACCAGTTGATAAATTTCGTTTAACGAAGAAATACTTACGACTAAACTTTTCAAAATCCCAAAGAAATCAAATCATGCGAAATAAAGTATTTTCGCGTACTTTATTTTTCTCATAAAGTATAAAGTACGATTACCTGAAATAACGTACAATACTTTATTATAAAGTACGGGTGGCAACCCTATTCCAGAGTGATAATTGACCAATCGAATCGCCTTTTTCCACAAGCATTCTTACTTCAATAGCTTCTCTGATTTTTCGCAGGAAAATTGTTTAAAAAAACGAGCCGTTCAAAAGTTCCGGGTTAGTTGGAAGATATCACAATCTAGCTATAAACTCGCCCTATGTGCATTGAATGGTACAACTGATAATTTTATGATACTGATGTTAAACCAATACCAACGTACAGTAAAAAATAAAAATAACCGTGGTTAAATAATTATTGACACTAATTTCTCAGATGAAAAACTGTCATTCATTGTTTCCGAAAATTATTTATTTATTTTGATTCAATAATTTACGTGGCCGGTGGTCACGACATCGGATATAGGTGGTACTAACCCTGTAATAATCATGCAATTTGTCCTCTCCGTGCCAATAAAAATTAAGACAATCAATTTAATGGTGGCATACCTCATTGCAGAATTTAAAATGAAAATCTAATCCATGGTTCGTGTAATTTTCCTTCCATTGTTCGTCTAGTAATACTTTATGAGTGAATTGTTGTGTGTATGTATGTATGAATCCAAACACACACACCACCTCAAGCCTATTACTGTGTATTTGCTCATTGCGCTGACCTTTATTCATAACAAAAACACCAATGTCAAAATTACGCATTGCATTTTTTGTTATCACATTGGAGTTTTTCTTATTCGTATTTTGAAAACGTGAATTTGTAAAAATACTCTATTCCACGTCTTCCCCCTATTATTTAAAAGAAAATTTCGAGTATTTAGCGAGCCATGGTCTACCATTGCGATCCAATAGCGAGCGTCTTCTGGCAATTCCTACACACAGTACCAATTATTTCTCGAAATCATTCTCAGTTTATGCTGCTCGTTGTTGGAATAATCTTCCTTCTTCGCATAGAGTTTCACAATCGTTCAATGTCTTTAAATCTGATATTAAGGAAAAAATGCTATCTTCTAACTCAGTATCCGTTCCCTAGCCCCCCCCCTCCTCTGATCCATAATCCCTGCCACATGTTGGGTGTGTGTCAAATATATTATTTTAAATTTTGTTATTTTTCTTTTGTTGTGTTTTGATATTTTGTATGTTTTTTTTTTGTAAGTAAATTTATTTTCACTAGTTTCATGTCAATGTGTCGTGGTTAGATGGAAGAAATCACTTTATAGTGATAATCTCGCCACTGCACATCGTCCTAGTTTCTAAAGTTTTATATTATTTTGTTAACACTGTTATGTAATGATGATGTGCAAAAAGAATAAATAAATAAATAAATAAATAAAATGTGTATGATTTATTTAACACCAATATACTCGTATACATTGTATGTATTTTATTATACTACATTATAAATTATGTTTAATTTTTTTTGAAATTTGCTTTGTTTTATTTTATTTATCTTCTTTTATAATAGTTTGCTATGTTTTATTTTTACTGTTATTTTTTTATGAGCAAATATAAAAATAAGTAATTATAGAACTATCCCTTATAGCACGAGCTCTGCTCAAATTTTAGGAATCAATTATTTTTATTACTCTATACTTTTTTCAAAAAAAAGAAGATATATCTGAGTTTTGTTATAAACCCAAATACAACCTTATACACCTTCCACAGTAAGCTAAAAGCTTGTGTCGTGACAGGGGAGTTTGCCGGCACCTGGTATCGAACCACGGACCCCCTATTCACGAGGCCGAGACTCTACCTCCAGGCTACCGACGAACTACCGGATACTTTTTTTTATGAAGAAATGATTACCACTGTAAAATGTGTTCAATTATAAATAAATAGATACTATACTATACCATCACGGCATATCCTACAAGTGGGGTAGCCAGCAGATCAGCTGCATGTAAGAAACATGCAAACTGTCCTCTTCGTGCCAATATAAAATCAAGACATTCAGGATGGGTGGCAAACCTCATCGCTGAATTTAAGATGTAAAATGTCTTATTTTTTTCGAACACCTGCCTTTTACAGGGCACTCGAAAACTTACGCAGAAGAGTGGGAGACTAATTCTTTACCGGGTGCTCCACGGGATATATAGATTATAGATACCTTCACAATTAAAACATTTTTCTATTTTTATTTAAAAGTTTTTTATTGAAAAAATATTTCTATGTTGTAAACATTGAAACTCATGTTTTATATCATGGTTTTACTTGTGATGATTTGTATTTATTGTTTTGATTTATTTGTTATAATATATATGTATGCTTTTCGATATATTATATTTTATTTGTGTAAACCTTACTTTTAAAAGGCCAGAATTAGAAATAAATTACTTATAGCAGAAAACGTCGACAATTAACAAATACTTTGAGTTAATGTTACCTATTTTTTTTAACTTTGGTTAGGTGGAAGATATTGCCTCCAGCTCGCCAATTGCTCATGATTTTTTTGATCAGTAAAATGTTTTCAGGATTTTCTCCCGGTATTCTAAATCACACTGGCACATGTGGCAAGTGTAACCTGTTTCTGTGTCAGTGTTATCCATTTTTGTGTCAGATTGTCAATTTATCTGTCAATTAAAATAAATTTCATCCGTTTCTGTCAATTCATAAAGTTTCATCCGTTTTGTCAAATCGTTAAGTTTCGTCTATTTGTAAAAATTTACCTACTTTTCTATTAATATGTAGAGTGATATATGTTGCTTGTGGTAGTGACAATATATTATTAATTTAAACTATTGAAAAGATGATTGTGGTATAATTCCTGTACTTGAAAGAACTATTATTATTGTTATTACTTGATTGAATATAGAAAAAACTTTTGTCCTTTTATTTCTAAATTTCTAAATCATAATAATGGTGTTTGTGTGTTGGTGAATGTTGGCGGACAAAAGAACTAATACCGACATAAAGGTAGTTAAAATAATTTGCTTCATTTCTTGTTTTCGATTCGACAACTTGTTTTAGTATCTACCTACTTGTTTTTGTTATGTTTAGTTGTTTAGTTTCATCAGCGGTTTCGTTGAGGCGTGTCGTCTCGCGTAACATTATAAGAACTGTCAATATTATAAAAGAAAATTGTTAAATAAACAATAATAAAGTTGGAAATTCTCCGTAAAACTCTTTGTCATGTTATATTAAATCTTTGTTGAAGTGTAAAACCACAATTAATGTCGCTCTCGTTGTGA
Source organism: Athripsodes cinereus (assembly GCA_947579605.1). Classification (NCBI taxonomy): domain Eukaryota; kingdom Metazoa; phylum Arthropoda; class Insecta; order Trichoptera; family Leptoceridae; genus Athripsodes; species Athripsodes cinereus. The sequence goes on along the minus strand of OX388325.1, from coordinate 8,060,656 downwards.
CTTTTTTGATGTTTATATTTTTATTGCTGTTTGTTTTCTACTTGTAAATTAATTTATTGCTTGAGTTATATGTTTATTTTTGAGTTTTCTTGAATTATTTAACAGTAAGTTATAATAATTATTTTTGTAGTGTGAGTTTTAAAGTTGGTGTCAAATGTGGCCATAAGGATATTACCTATATCAAATGCAGTAGGTATTTTTAATCACATTTTTTCATCAAGACATAATATCACATAAGTGGGGTAGCCAGCAGATCAACTGCATGTATCTTATGAACATGCCCGTTGTCCTCTCCTTAAGCAGGTAGGTAACTATGTCTATGATATATCTATCTATACCATCATGACATAATATTTCTCAAATGGGGTAGACAGCGGACTAATTGCACGTAATGAACATACACGTCGTCCTCCTCGTGTCATAAAAGCTATGACACTCAGGATGGATGGCATATCTCATCGCTGAACAGAGGATGTTAATAAATAATGTCTTATTTCTGTTTTTTTTTTAGAAATACTTGCCTTTTACAGCCGAACTCTCGAAAATTTACGGAAAAGAGTGGTAGACCAATTCTTTACCGAGTGATCCACTGTTGTATATATAATAATATGAATCTATCTATCTATATCACTACAGAGTTTCCCAAATGTGGGGTAGCTAGCAAATTAGCTCTTTGAACCAATAAAGATTAATACAATCAGGATGGGTGGCACACTTAATGACCGAATTGAAGATATCTTATACGGAATGTTTTACTACAAATGCCTGCCTTTTTTTGAAAAGATATTTTATTTTTTATTTTATTTATTGGTAAAAGCACATAACAGATAACAACTATAAATATGGTTTACAAAATATAAAAAGGTCGTTCATAACTCAGCTGTCATCCACAAACATGTACCACAGTTAAGTCAATTATTTAGGTATCACACATTCCGCTCATTCATCTGTTCTCACTAGCATACTGCACAAGCAGCCATCGCTAACACACAAAAATATAGTTAGAAACTTACAAAATAAAAAAGAAAAAACTTACAAAAATTTGTATTGTTATAAAAAGAAAACTATTACTAAAAGATAGAAAAAAGTAAACATATGAGATCACTTGGGGGTGGGGAAAAGGGTAAGGATATATCTGGGTTTTTTTATAAACCCAAATACAACCTTATACATCTTTCACAGTAAGCTACTAAAAGCTTGTGCCGTGAAAGGGGAGTTTGCCTGCACCTGGTATCGAACCATATGGACCCCCTGTTCGCGAGGACGAGACTCTAATCTGTAGGTTACCGACGAACTCACTACAGGACACTCCAGAATATATAATTCGTTTCCTTTGTTTGTTGCTTATGAAATATTTTCAGTGCAGGGCGTTGCACTTCCACTACACGTTGATATGATCGTGTAGTACCTACCCTGTCTTAGGGCAAAGCCCTGATGTTTCAGTGCTGTCTGTCGTCTATAACTAATGGAATGGAGGATGAGACAGGGCAGTGTCCTCAGCCTAGACGGGCATCTTTCCCTGATGTTATGTAAACCAGAGATGCACAAACCGCGAATTATATAGGTAATATAAAAAATAAACACATAACATTTTTAGTATCCGGCAGTGTCGACACAAACAATAGTTGGTACAAATACCCGTTACATTGTAGAAAAAGGTACCTCGAGAATATATTCTCTTTAAGAAAACCGAGGAGTTTTTGAAGTATTTCAAATTCCTATATTCCTATACCATTTTGAAAATTCGGTGACGGGGAGGTAGAAATTTTAACGTGTGAGCGTTTTTAGAAATTAATTTTTTTAGTGTTAATTTTGTTATAGCGGCCCGTCCTTGGCTCATAATCTTCCTGAGTGGCCCCTTCCCTATAAGTATGTGCATCCCTGAACTGTAAACCTTAAATACAAAATATATTCACAAAACTTGTCTCCCTCAACACTACTTGGCGAATCAACTCAACTGTAAGGACCAATATTGCAATGTAACCTTATGTGTCGACCCTTATCCTAGTGCTTAATTTGATTATTTTGTCTTTCGAATTAATAATACGATTATCACATGATGATTATGTCGACTAAGATGTTCATTACCTGATAACCTATCAACCCTCACATCTATGTACAATTTTTGTCAGCTTTTTTTTCCGGCAATCCGATTTTGTCGAATATTCGCCGAATATTCGGTTATTCGGCACATGATCTTGCATAATATTCGGTATTCGGCAAATATACTATTCGTTGCATCTCTACTTATTCCCTTCACTTCGTCCACATGCATACAATTTCTTAGGATGAAGACACAAAGAAAGTAGGTTGCCTGCTTTCTGAGATAAAAGACATAAATTGCGTGGTAATAGAAATGTTCTACTTTATTTACGAGAAATAAAAAAAAATTTAAACCATGGATATTCCACGGATTATTGAAATCAATTAGAGAAAAACAAAAGCTCTTTTATATCAACAACAAAAAAATAACAAATTTAGGGCTATCATTTAAACGATCAGCATAATATTGATGATATGTTCAGCAGAAAAATGCATTCTGCCGACTAATATATCATGTTGATATGCTACTTATGCCCAGCGAGAATATTATATTTCTATTGCAAATAATATGATATTGTAAAACTCTAAATTTAATCAACCGGCAAAATTATTATTTGACCGGCATAATGATTATTTGTCCAGCAAAATAAAGAAATGAGCAGCAAACCGTGAGGTAATTTTAATTAAACTTGTGAAAGCTAAATTTTTAATCTTGTTCAAATAATAAATATTTGTATGTAGCATCTGAATGAACAACACTAGCGTTTTTCGACATTTCAGTTAGATATTTCGTTAATATAGCAAAGCGGAAACTGGCATTATTTTCATAGTCATCATTAATTTAGTAAGAAATCGCAAAAACTTCATGTGGATCCGAAGGTAAATCGATGTGTGAAAAATATTGTTTATCTAATATTTTCTGCCGGTCAAATAATAATTCTGCTGCTCAAATAACAATTCTGCTGGTCAATTAATTATTTTGTTGTGCGAGTATTTATTAAGCTGTTAAAATTTGATAATTTGCCGATATAACCAAGTTTTAGTTCCCATTGGAAAACTTATCTTTGTCATTTTTTAGATATATAAACAAATAGGTAATGATATTCGCCCTGTAGTTTTCGATCACGATTAAATACTTGTTACTTTAGTTTTTATTTTCAAAGTCGAATTTTCAAAAAAAAAAAATAAGTCATCATCCGATGAACAGACTGTTAATTTTATCGGCTTTTACATGCGTTTGTTATGGTCATGTAATTTACCAGCACAGATAAGAGCAGGAAATCTGAAAACAGGAAACCTGCTTTCTATGTGTCTTCACCCTTATACATGCACGCCAATATGTGTGAATTGTCTATACATGTTATGTTAATAACTCTCACCAAAAACGCGGCTGTCCTTGAGAATGTGATCCATGTATTTCTCGGACTTTATCGCTTTCTTATGATGATATGACAACAATTTGTACGGCGCCTTTAAATCAATCATCTATCTCAATATCCTTTTATCATTTATTTGTTCACATATCGCAACGCATTATGTGCCTCGATTATATTGCTTGAACGAAATCGACTTGAGGCTATTTAAAATAACTTTATGCCACGATTATTGTCTTTGCGGTTAAATACATAGGCGCACACATAATTTTCTCTAGAGAGGGCAGCAGCTTAGCAAATTGCTATTGGAATTTGAAACGTTTCACGATCTCCTTGCTTTAAACACATTTTGTAACCATAATATGCAGGCACACATAAATTTTGCAATAGTTTAAATCTTTCGTACGTATTCGAACGTAACTGTAGGGAGTATTTTAATTCCGAATGAGTTTTGCAGAGGGAGGCCTATAAATTCAACCTCGAGCCCACTCTTTGATAAAAAAAATCTTTGTTCTAGACTGACTGGATGACATGAGAACTGATGCTCTTAGAACATGCAGTGGTAAGTGGTGGGAACGTCTCCTTTAAGGTAACTTTTCGCTTGTCAAATAACATTTTAGAACCATCTATATTCTGACAATTATCAATTATTTTAGTTCCGATTTTCATGATCAAGGCTATTTGGTATACACGCAAAATTTCCACCTCCCCGTCGTCGAATTTTCGTTTTGGTGTAGAATAATATATTACGTTAATTTGAGATATTTTACGTTATTCCCGTTTTTATTCAATAATTTTAGAACCACTTTATTTATATTAAGTTTGACTTCTTAGCTTTCCATTTCGATGGCTATTTTCCATATTTAATAATTCCATAATTCCCATACTTTAATTTTGTCTACTTATTTAATTTCGCCTACTTTTTTTAATATTTTTGAGACCCTAGGAGGGCAGTTGCCCTCTTCTGCTCCCCCCTGCGTACGTCTATGGTTTAATATCTAGAATCAGCCATACTCACTCATTGTTCCTATCTTTTCAAGGAAAATGTTTTGCCATTCCATTATTGTATAATATAAACAATGAAAGGTATTTGTACTCGTATTACTCACGTAAACGTAGGCTAGTCATAACATTGTAATTAAGGCGATGCAACATCGTTCTTAAAAACATCGATATTTTTGAACGAGAGTTCATTGTAACGAGGAATTAATAATAGGTGCCGTGCATATCAATACTGAAGATGATAATAATGTATTGCATTTTTAATTTAAACGATATTACTAAATGCCTCGGTAGTTTTAATAACACCTAACTATTAATATTATTACCAGAGATGCAACGAATAGTATATTTGCCGAATATTATGCAAGATCATGTGCCGAATAACCGAATATTCGGCAAAACAATAGGGAGAGCGTGCGGTATTCCCGACCGCGCATCAATATAATTATTATGTACTAGACTTGCAGCGCGGTACATTTTCTCAAAAAAATTGTATTCCAACATTAATAATAACAAAACTAATATTATGTTGTTTCACTTCATGTCAAATGAAATTAATTAATTAGATATTTGAGGATTAATAATATTATGCATCTGAGGCTGATAATGAAATAGCAACAATCTACAAGGTTCCTTCTAGTTCCTTCCAGTTTTACATTTAAACTATTCGGTAGAATACCGAATAATAGACTAAATATTCGGTATTCGGCCGAATAGTAAAAATTTTGTCGAAAGGCAAAATACCGAATAGTTGCCCAAGATTCGTTGCATCTCTAATTATTATTATTACAATAGGACAGCTGTATTAGTACATACTGGGAGACAATATTGCATACTACAATAGTTCAATTTTCCAGACGGGACTGAACTCTTTATCCAAACCTTTCGCGAGCCACCGGGCGACATAGTTTATGGAAAATTTCGTCGAAAGGCAAAATACCGAATAGTTGCCCAAGATTCGTTGCATCTCTAATTATTATTATTACAGTAGGACAGAGCTGTATTAGTACGATTACATGAAAATTCTTCGAAATACAATTGTTCGAATTTACAATTGTTCGAAAAAATAATTATTCGAATTAGCAAATCTTCGAATAACATTTCTTCGACTATCAATTATTCGAATTACAATTCATGGAAAGTGAATTGTTCGACTAACATTTGTTAGAAAACCTTATTTATTCGAATTATTTTATATTAATCTAAATTCATTTTATTTGATCTTCAGAAGCAGGTCATATTATTGCCACAATTATATTACGTTTCATATAAAACTCCAGCCATACTCATCCAACTATGGACGAGTTCATAAGGAACAAAATCTTATTTTAGTTTAAGAAAATGAGGCAATTGCGTTCATACCTAATTATAAATATATTTAAATTATTTTTCCAAACGTTTGACATTATTTAAATAAATCGATTGCAAACTGAGTCGTATTATATAATGTAACTTAGCAAGCACGTCACTTTTCGCCGAAAATAGAAGCAATATTACCTGTTTTGATAATAAAAATTCGAAGAATTGTGTTTCGGATAATTGTCGTTATCAATATAACGTATGAAAATTCGAACAATTGTGTTTTCTGATAATTGTGGATTCGAATAATTGCCATTCGAATAATTGTCATTCGAAAAAAAGTTAATTCGTATAAATGTTTTTTCGAAGAATTGTCCATTCGATTAATTGTGATTCGAATAATTTTCCTGTCACCATTAGTACATACTGGGAGACAATATTGCATACTACAATAGTTCAATTTTCCAGACGGGACTGAACTCTTTATCCAAACCTTTCGCGAGCCACCGGGCGACATAGTTTATGGAAAATTTCGAAGTTCCCTCTTATAAGCGACAAACCTAAGTATTTATTAGGTATATTGAAACAAGTGTTTCTTTCTACTATAAATAATTGATAATGCCCTGATAAGTGGAAAGACGTCTCTCTCTTGTGATAAGTAGCTTATAGTAGAAAGAAACACTTGTTTCAATTTACTGAATTATTTATTTATTTATTCTTTTTGTACATCATCGTTGTATAACAGTGTTAGCAAAACAATACTAAATTTAAAATACTAAACAAAACAATACAAAGTTTAAAATACTAGGACGATATGCAGTGGCGAGATTATCACTATCAAGTGATTTCTTCTAACCACGTATGCACCGACTAGTGATGTAACGAATGTGTGAGTTTGGATATTTGCGAATGCGAATGCGAATAGCGAATATAAAATGACTTGCTTAAATTTCTACAGTTGCTCAAACATTAAAATTTCTACCCCCCGTCGCCAAATTTTCAAAATGGTACTTTTACCAAAATAATATTCGCAAAACATTCGCATATTTTTTTGCGAATAGGAATGCGAATATTTTGAAATCTGCGAATATTCGCGAATACGAATATTCGTTACATCACTAGCACCGATTTATGCTAGTATCTATATCGATTTGAAAAGCGGCCCAGACCTCAATTTTTGATGTTATATTGTACAATATTTAGGACAATAAGAAGTAGGGTGCTGGCCCCAATTCGAACAACTTGTCTTTACTTAGTACAGTTATAATGTATTATAATAATATAAAAACTATACTTAATAATATGTCTTTTTAACACGCAGAAGGGTGCATGTCATTAAATACTTTATAATCCATACATAATTTCTTTACAACACGACTTGGTCAACGAGTAGTAAACCTGCAAAATGTTTTTTTTTTATTATTCGTATAAAATGACATTTTCACACCTACGAAAGTGTTTATATGACATAATATTATACCTATAATGTATCCCGTGGAGCACCCGGTAAAGAATTGGTCTCCCACTCTTCTCCATAAGTTTGTGTCCTGTAAAAGGCAGGTGTTCGAAAAAATAAGACATTTTACATCTTAAATTCGGCGATGAGGTTTGCCACCCATCCTGAATGTCTTGATTTTATATTGGCACGGAGAAGACAGCTTGCATGTTTTATATGCAGCTGGTCTGCTGGCTACCCCACTTGTGGGATAATATGCCGTGATGGTATAGTAGTAGTAGTAGTAATATTGTACCTATTACGATAGGTTATGGTTCAGTCGCCCTCTACAAAACTATAATTAGGACAGTAGTGAATTATGGGTGTGAAGCGTGGACAATGACAGCAAAGTCTGCAGAAGAGCTGGATATATTTGAGAGGAGAGTACCAAGGAAAATCCTGGGACCCGTGAATGATGGCGAAACCTGGAGAATAAGATTCAACGAAGAGCTATATGACATCAATAAGGCTCCCAGACTCTTTGTGCATGCAAAATTTGGCAGGCTTTGATGGGCCGGACATGTACAGAGAATGCCGTCTTCATGGGTACCAAAAAGGATCCTTGAGGGACATCCGGGTGGGAAAAGAAGAGTTTGCAGACCTAGGCCGAGATGGGAGGATGAGGTGAGGAAAGACGCAATCCAACTACCATAGGTGATAGACTGGAAAACCGCAACGGGAGACAGTAAGAGTTTGAGGCGAGGGCTGATGAAGGCCAAGTCTCGATATGAGATGTAGGGCCATCGAAGAGAAAAAGATGGTTCAATCGCAATATATGTATCACCTACTGGATAGAGAAGAGATTATTAGGTATTCCGACGCTTACGAATCGGCTTAGACTGGCTTAAGCGCTTTATACTAAAAACATCTGTAGGCGTCTGTAAAGTCGCGATAGGCATAAAATTGCAACGTATAATAACAATACTCGAGAGGCTACCCACACACCTCTGTGGCCTAATGGTTAGAACAATTGACTCGTAGCACAGAGGTAGATATTGGGTGTGATTCCTAGCACCCTCAAAATTTGACAATAAGTTGAAACCAGGTTACTGTACTTTTCATTAAATATAGTAAAACTCAAACAGTTTGTGTTTATATCCATAAAATAACTGTCGAGATGTATTTTGAACCACTTCAACCAAATTTATTTATCGTCGTAGCCTCCCTGCATTTACATTTAGGTCAAGGTTTCTCTCATCCTTTTAAATCTATTATATACAGACATGACGTGTCCCAAGTGGGGTAGACAGAGAGAATAGTAAAAAATGGATTATCTAATATGCCTCTGAAAGTAATTATAATGGACAATGCATTGTCTTAGTCTGGAAATGTCTCTGAAAGTCATTATGTCAACAAACGAGCCAGTTATTTTTTTTATTCAAATCTTGATAAACAAATTCTTGTGTACCTGATAATATGAGCCTCAGCAGTATCCTCTACAGTCGATCGACAACCTTCCTTCAAAGATTGATGAACTAAATCGACCATTTGGAACCACCCTGAACCTTCCTCATCTAAACTACTCATTATACCATGCTTGTACTTGATTACCCAACATTTGACTATGTAGTCAATGAAGAAGAGGTTTCTCTGTACAGAGCTCAACTATTTTTTTATATTTCTTGAGTCGCTACTCTTTCAGGTGAAGGAATTAAAATTCCTTAGTGTTAAAACACTCCACGATAATCATTTTTCTCCATTGTTGACTGACAATATAAACAGACAACTTTGGAAGAGTGTTATAGACTTAGTAATGGTCAAAATGATTTGAAAGGTTTACCTATGTCAATGTCAACTTTTTAACGGAACAATAATATGTTTCCATTGTAACCTTAAGACAATGAGGTTGGAAAATTACAAATGGCCTTCGTAGCTAGATTTGCCAAATATGATTGATGTAAACAAACAAAATCGATCTTTATTCTTTATTATTTCTTATCATCCCTAGACCATTGGTTTGGCACTTGGAATCGTCATAAAAAAAATCACAAACGTTAATATTCATTGCTACTTTTATGTATGTACTAAGTTAAGTTGTTGTGCGTATTCCATATATAGATAGATAGGTACATTTAATTTGGTTCTTATTCAAGGCTAAAGATGACTTCATGACGGATATACCAACTCTACACTGCTGATCCATTGGTACAATAATATATTATAGGTATACTAGCTGACCCGGCAAACGTTGTTTTGCCATATACCTACTAATATCGCTATTAAAAAATAAGGGTTGATGGTAGAAGGGTGAAAATTTAGGGCTGTATGTATTTTTTAATGCCTCACTAAAAAAAATAAAACTCGGGGTGGACCACCCTTAACTTTTAGGGGTATCAAATATAGAATATAGATGTTGGCCGATTCTCAGACGTACCAGGTAAGCACACAAAAAATCATCAAAATCGATCCAGCCGTTTCGGAGGAGTATGATAACAAACACCGTGACACGAGAATTTTATATATTAGATTATAACTTACCCACACAATACATACCTAACTTCGCATAAAAAAACAACAACAATGAAATGTTATACCTAATTTGGTGTCCACATAATCTACAAAGAAGGCTTATTAATTATAAGTATCAAATCATCCATAACTTACCATGTCGAAAATTTTGATTTTCCATTAATTTTCATCATAGTAGCCAGTGTGACCAGATTTTGTTTTACCTTGTGGAGGTTAAAAAATACTAATTTCTTCGAAATGGTATAGGAATGTGAAATATTTTAAAAACTCCTCGATTTTCTTAAAGAATATTTACTCGAATCATTAAGTATCGGGTACTTTTTCCCAAATACCCTATACTTTATCTACCGATTACCGACCAAGCTGTTTTGGATTCATTAAAATACCAAAATCTAGCAAAGAATTTAAAACTACTAAACACTGTTGCCAATGCCTCGAATACTACCAAAAAAGTAAGAAACTACCAAATCTGGTCAAATAGCCACAAATCATTTCACCACAAATGTGTTTTGTCTGTCAAATAATTCTGGGTTTTCCATAAATCGTTTTTTTTTAGAATCATATTCATATTGTATTATAAGAGTCCTCTGAATCATTCACAGAACACAAGTACAATGGGAGATTTAAAAAGCGCTACACTCTTAAGTACGTACGCGTCGCTGTTCACTGTCGTGCATGACTTATTGTGTTTCCTTAAGGGTCGTTCACATTTGTTCACTTTCAGTGATCACTCCGGATGATCCTCTAAGATGAATAGGTGTGAACGGACGTTTCATCAATAGTGATCATTAGCGATGACGGAGAAAAGAGATTAAGGGGCGTTCACATACGTTCACTTTCAGTGATCACTCCGGATGATCCTCCAAGATGAACAAGTGTGAACTGGCGTTTCATCGATAGTGATCACTAGCGATGACGGAGGAAAGAGATTAACACTCGTCATAATTTCGATGAAAGGACCTTTCACTGAAACGACCATAAACAAGTTTTATCTTATTATTTGTTTTATTCTCTATGAATTTGTATTGAATGTCGGAATCATGTACAAAATTATTATACAGTCGAGAGCTATATTAATTTATCATGTGTTATTTTTCATTTTTGAATTTGTTTAATTATTTTTGTACGAAAATATGTTAAACCGCGTTCAACATGACTGAGAATGTTGACATGGCAGTGAAAGCATAGGATGAACAAGTGTGAACAGACGTGTTCACTTTCGATGAACAGGTTTGACCCTGATACTCTGGATGATCATCCAAAGTGAAGCAATGTGAATGCTACTTTAGATACTCGACACAGTGCTGTAACGCTTTTTTTGGTTTTACCCTTCGGCATCGCATTGTGTGTAGATATTATTATTATGTATTAGTATTCTGCCGAATGTCCAATTTTGACATTCGCAAAGGTCATGTACAGTCAAGAGCGTCCTTCTGTTTTGTTCTTGGGTTTTCGGGATTTGAAATCGATGGCTTAGTGCACAGATGTGGTAAGTATAATTTTTGGTAAATTGAGATACGAAGATAAGTAGGTACACAAAAAATGATTTTTTTTAAAGATTATTGTGCACGAATATGGTAAGTTGTTAATAATAAATCAGTGATTATGATAATGTCTTAATTAAGTCTTCAAATTCATAAACAAAGCAATAGCTAAACTTTCAAATGCTCCCCGGTAAAATCACCTCTGTCGCACTAAGCCATCGATATAGGGATTTATTTACATAAGGTTTATTTACCCAACTTGAAAAATTTCACAATCTTATAATTTTCGAACGTATAGAAATTTTCGTATCCAGCTTTAATATTTTTATGCTCCCCCCTCCCCCCCGTCATCGTCGTCATATTTTACTATACATAGTAGAAATATGGACAATTGACATCGAAGTTGGCAGCCGCAACCTCTCTCCTCCCTCCTTGAAATTAGACTAAATATCTTAATATCAGGTGGTGACTAAGAAATATAATTATAATGCACTCTATGGTCACGGAGAGAACTAACGTCTTGTGAAATTTCGTAATGGTATGAATGAATGGGCTTAATTCCTAATTTACACTTCGAAATGTATTAGTGTTTTATTCCATGAATGTACATATATGTACAATATACATAGGTAATGCAATGTGTAATGTATGTGTTTGTATTATTTTTATCTCGTATTGTTATCCATGTTCCGTTATCTCTGATAAGATTGTACTTGCTTGTTTATATTTTATCAATAATATTATATATCCTTTTCTAATCTCAACTCCTCTCATAAACCCTGCAGTTGGCGAGCGTCCTATCACTTCAAAGAATATCCTTATTACCATGAAAGCATCTCCAACAAGTGGGATACCCAGTAGATACTTACTTACTTGCACTAATTTTTGTATGGCCTCGGCTTGTATTAATAATCATTCCAAATCAAATCCTCGGTTCTCGTCCAGAAAGTCACTACACCGCCTCTGATGTCGACCTATAGATGTCCATCCAGTCTCTCTTGTACTTTCATCCTGGAGCCTCACAGTCGCATTCCGGAGACACCGGAGCGCTAGGGATGTCGTGGGAAGAGGTTACTTAATTGTGGCAGAGTCACTCTGAATGGTGAAGGTTGGTTTCTGCTCTGCGCTACCTAGATGTGCGAAATTGAGTTGATTAATGTTCTTGCATACAATGGATAATAGAACTGTTTCATCAACATGTTAAAGTCTCACGCCGTGTATTGATAATGGTGATAATGTTCACATTTGGCGGCGTACAGACAGCTGGATGCGAACGTCAATCATCAAGCATCAAGCAAAAATCTTAAAGTCTTTCGGCGACAATTCGGAGCATTCTCCGAGGAAATATTGGAATGAATGCCTTCGTTGTCCGTCCATGAGACGTAATGAAGGCATTCATTCGAATATTTCTTCGGAATATGCTCCGATTTGTCGCCGAAAGATTTAAGATTTTTGCTTGATGATTGATGATTGACGTTCGCATCCAGCTGTCTGTACGCCGCCTTTGGTGAATATCGCCAGGCGAATTTCAAAATGTATCGCCAGGCTATTTTCAAAATATATCGCCAGGCGAAAAAACAAAATTCGCCGGACATCCATTGATCGTCACACCTGTTCACACAGTCCACCGATATAGAAACGATCTGTCAGATACGCTCTGATTTTGACATTGTTTTCAAAATGGCGGACGTCGAGATGGAGATCGCGAAGTGTTTATTTTTAGTCGAAAATGTTATAATAGAGGTTATAAGGCGCATTTTAATTAAGAAAACAAACGCCACACACCAACAACAAAGATTACAGCTTTCACGAAGCAGGAAACATTGTAAAATGTATAGGTTATAAAGAATCGTTCAACCAGAGAAAAAGCTGGAAGGTGGTCAACTTGAGACGATATCGTTTCTACTAGTTTTTATCGTTTCAGACTAGCTGTCATTTTGTTCACACGGTTCAAATAGTTGACGATATTTCGGCGTCCTGGCGATATTCGCCAAATTTGAACACCACTTACGTATAAATAAATAAATCAACGACTATTATACCCCTGCAATAATGTCTCTGCAAGCTATTTGATATCGCTCTCATCACCATGGTTTTGTTATCACTGTTTTAACAACATAGTAAGTAGGTATATTTTGATATTTTATTCTTGTTATCTGTTTGCTGTGGACGTATTTAACTCGTACAAATTTTATATTCAGTGTTTTTAATCTACTCCGTGGTTTCGGTCCTGGTACATAATATACAATTATTAGCGATAAAGTACAAATTAAAAAGTGATAGTATTACAGAAATATTGGGTAAGAATAAAAATTCATACTATAGAAATACTTAAATGATAACCAAACTTGGTTTTATCATTTTTACTGCATTTTTAACACCCGTGTGAGTGAAGACATACAATATTGAACACAAATCATAAAGATATTAGATATTATTATCGACTCGACATGTCGAACGAAATGGTTTGAAATAGGAATTGGTGAGATTGGTGAACGTATCATAGTAAAGTGCAATTATTTATTTATTTATTCATTCTTTACTCTACATTGATTGAAAACAATTACATAAAATGTATGCATTCAAATTAAATACAATCAATATACAGAGGACGAGTTTATCGCAAAGGCGCGATCTCTTCCAACTAACCCAAAAGTATTAACTTTAATTAAAACATATGAGAAAAGAAAAACAAAAATCTTAGGCAATTTAGAAAAAAAGAGAAAAAAATACTCACAAAGTACCATATATACAAACATACACACATATATAGATATAAAAAGGAAGAGACTGAGAAAAAAAAAAGATGCAAACATATATGCCTTGGTGATGTAACGAATATTCGTATTCGCATTCGCATTCGCGAATATTCGCATATTTCAAAGTATTCGCATTCACAAAAAAATATGCGAATGTTTTGCGAATATTATATTGGTAATAAAGTATCAGTAATTCGGTAAAAGTACCGGATTACTGATACTTTATTACCCGGTACATTAAGGAAAAAGGTACTGCAAGAAAATATTCTTTAAGAAAACCGAGGTAATTGGAAATATTTCAAATTCGTTTTAAAGCAGTGATTCCCAAACTATGGTACGCGTAACACCAGTGGTACGCGACAATTATTAAGGTGGTACGCAAGCAGCCATGGCCATAGGGCATACACAGTAAATAATTAGATAAAACGTTTTTACATTCAGTTCAGTGGTACGCTACTGGTTTATAATTTCGTGTGTGGTACGCGAAATTACAAGTTTGGGAACCACTGTTTTAAAGTAAACAATATTGAGTAAAAATAGTAGCGGTAGCGCGGTGTTTTTGACCATAGTCCCTTCGTGCGTCGTATGATCAAGATCAAGACTAGATTAAAATCGTATTTAGATTGTGTCAAGAGTAACCCTGCTGGTCACACTGCACAGGAACTTCCACCATTACTGTCAGTAGGTACCATCCCTCACCGGGATGCCATGGTGATGTTGCCGGCTACGTAGCCAAATAGTTCATATCGAAATGAATTGGGACTAACTCACGTATTGCTACGGATTGGTCACGTCGCCAATCGTAGAATTATTTGGCTACGTAGCCGGCGACGTCACCATGGCGTCCCGGTGAGGAATGGTACTTAGGTACATCCACGAGTAACAGAGGGTGCAACTCTCAATCTTTTCGCGTGCACAAGATCTCACTCTTTTCTGTAAGTTTTCGAGTGTCCTGTAAATGGCAGGCGAAACTTCACATAAAGACAAAATGAGCATAATTAGGTATGCAATTCAGCGATGAAATATGTCACCCATATTGTGTCTTATTTTTTTTGGCGGGGGAATAGGACAATTTGCATGTTTATTACATGTGGTTAGTCCGCTGGCTACCCCATTTGCGAGGTATGCCGTGACGGTATAGTAGCAGTAGTAAGTGTACATGAAATATTTTACTGCATTATTCATCACATATGGGACGGTAATATTTTTGCTATCGTCTCCTTTATCTCTTGATAATCAATACAAACGCAATTAGGGCCGTCTTTAGACGAGCCGGGACCCCTGACTGTACAAAAGACGTAGGTCTGACGAGTGAAGACCTTTTTTAGATTTCAGATTCCACAATTTTACATACATACATACCATCACGCCGCTTCCCTCGCGGGGTAGGCAGAAAGGATCGAGCGCCACTTCCTTCTATCCTTGCACACATCTTTCGCTTCCGTCACTGTCATACAATTGCTCATGCATGCTCTCCTGTTCAGCGTACTCAACACGTGACCGTCCTGTAGGATTTGATTTAAATGATCTTGCCATTTAATCCTCGGACGTCCACGTCTCCGAGCACCATTCCTCTCAGTCAAATATATCTTCTTAGTCATTCTGTCCTCATTCATTCTTTCCACGTGCCCAAACCATCTTAACTTATTTACATTTTATGATTTCCTTATTACTCAAAATGTCTATCCCCCATCGCCAGATTTTCAAAAGAGTTTTAAAATCTAGAAAGGGGTATAAAGAAGCGCGGGCGTCCGAAAAACATGTAGCTTCATCACGCGGATCAAAATCTCAAGGACGGCCGTGTGTTAAGTAGGAGGAACCGATTTGCGTGTACATGAAATTGTATGAATGTAGAAGGAGCGAAAAAAGTATATAAGGAAATATCTATATGGCGTTTCGTTCTCTCTGCCAACCCCACTTGGGACACGGCGTGAGGGTATAGATAGATATAAAAAAATAAATCTTTCAAAATGTCTTCGGATTTGTATTTTCTCAAATCCAGAATTTATTTCCAAATTTGATGGTTACTCTCTACATTTTTACTCAATTTGTTTTTTAAATAACCAGAAGTGAGAAGGGCAGGAGCCCTTCCAGTAGATTTAAGGAAAAAAATCGTTTATTCCAGGAATTTGGAATCTAGGACCATTTTTTTTTGATGATTTCACTTACGCTCTAAATTTATACCCCCTACCCTTTGCATAATTGTCGAAAAGTATGGGAATTCGGAATAAATCAAAATCTCCTTTTTTTAAAAGAATATTTTACGGGGGCTCTGGGCATGTGCCCCTTGCGTTAGAGACGTAACTGAACACAATTCACATTACATAGAGATGATAGTGATAAGAATATTACGTAGATACTATGCTAGGTAATTATAATCAATACGTTAATCATACAGAATATGACTAATGTACTAAATATGTTGAGATTTATGCATGTACATGATATTTCATAACGTGTGAATTCAGCACATGAACAATGGTGATATTGGACGATTTCTTTCGCGTCGTTTAACGCAGTGCTCCGCAACCTTTTCTCGTTTACGGCACACCAAAATTCTTCCTAGAATTCTGCGGCACACCAAAATTCGGTCAATTTCTACTATAGGTTATCCAATAGTATCCAGTTGGAAAATATATATTGATGATCATTGTTGTATTTATTTTTATTATCTTTCACTGTACACTGTTACAAGATATCATGGGGCAGCTAGATATGAGATGGGGGAGGGGTACAAATTGTATTTATAATATAATTTGTATTTGTAATAATTTATTCCTGTACATAGTCGAATTACATGGCATAATTATGCATTTACATTAAATTACAATCACTGGAGAAGATGCACCCCCCCGCCCCCCATATGGCTTCTGTGATATCTTGTTCCGGTACACAGTGAAGGATAATAAAAATACGTAAAATTATGATCCCGTGGAGCACCCGGTAAAGAATTGGTCTCCCACTCTTCTCCATAAGTTTTCGAGTGTCCTGTAAAAGGCAGGTGTTCGAAAAAATAAGACATTTTACATCTTAAATTCGGCGATGAGGTTTGCCACCCATCCTGAATGTCTTGATTTTATGTTGGCACGGAGAAGACAGCTTGCATGTTTTATATGCAGCTGGTCTGCTGGCTACCCCACTTGTGGGATATGCCGTGATGGTATAGTAGTAGTAGTAAAATTATGATCATGAATATATATTTTCTAACCTATAGTAAAAATTGACCAATTCTTCCTAGAGTTCCGCGGCTCATCAAAATTCCTTATTTTTCTTTATTTATGACTAATTCGGTGCGGCCATAGTATGTACAAAGCACACTATACAGTTTTCAACAGTTGGCACCAGGCGCTGGGGGACAATTGAAAAATTATTTAGGCACACCGGTTGCGGAGCACTGGTTTAATGGAGTGTCCATCTCTATTGGAAGTGCGATGTCTTCAGTGTACTCCTGAATATTAACGTCTTTGTTTGTGCCACGCATAATTATGTACATTGGTGTACGTCGTATTCATTCGAAATATTCATCAACGTCACCCGCGGTCTGTAGTTTTGTTGTCATTTTCACCCGCCATGTGTTGTGGGTAGGTGATGTTATGTGTCCGTCTTTGCTACACACATTGCAGGATATTACGCATAAACAAGACAGTAATTCTCAGCAGGGTTACTCTTGACAAAATCTAAACACGATCTTAATCTTAATCATACGACGCGCGAAGTGACTATTGGCCATACACGTATACCGATCGCGCGGTAGCGGTAGCGCAGTGTTTTTGACCATAGTCCCTTCGTGCGTCGTATGTTCAAGATCAAGAATAGATTAAGATCGTATTTAGATTGTGTCAAGAGTAGCCTTAACACATAACGCTCGGTCTTAACACATATTTAGACAGTATTAGACCGTAGAAGTGGCGAGTGTAACACAGAATACATACAATTTATGAAGTTTTCGATACAGCAAATATTAATTTTAACACGAGATTCGATTAAGATTAGGCAAAGATGCACATTGATAATGCAAAAAAATTGCGCAACTTTATTCTGTAAGCACACTCACACAAACTGAAAATTATAGGACCAATAAAAAATTGTATTTATTCAGGAGTGATGGAAACGCGTGGCGGCTGCTACTGAGAGCGCCTGCACACTGAGCTATCTTATAAACTATTTTGTCTTTACTATAAGGGTATAGGGAGGCCGAGCTTAGAGGTTTCGATTTTAAAAGAGGGAAAACTGGAGACCCAAAAAGAAAAGTTTAATTATGTGATTTTGAAACATTCTTCAACAAAAGCGAGAAGATTATGAGACATTTGAAATTCCTACTTTTCGAAAATTCTGTAAAGGAGGAGGGGTAGGGTGGTAGAAATAATAAAAGAATAAGTGAAAACATTAAAAAAATGCTCCTCAATACCAAATTCCTGAAATCTACAATTTTTTTTCTGAAATCTACCGAAAGACCTCCCGCAAAAGCTACCGTTCCCAGGAGCCTTGGTATGCCTAAAGATGGCTCTATTATAAGGTTTAGATGTGACAAAAAGGTTGCAGGTACATGGTGTTCAGGATTTTCTCCAGGGGCAGCAACAGAAGCTTGGCAATTTTTTACTGTACCAAATAATATGTGAACCTTTTTTAGTATCAATTATCACGATTCAGTACTTTGGTATACCTACCTATAATCAAAGTTTCTACTCCCTTTTTGCCACATTTTCAATTTAGTGAGAGGTAAAGGAATTGGAAATGTATGGAAAAAACAGTACTCCCGCGGCATTAAATATTGTGAAAGATTATGATGGGTTCCATTACTAATCTATTACCCTTCCCACTTCTGGATATGTAATGTAACAAAATATTGTATATTTTTAGGTTTTGGATTTGGTGTAACCATCAGCAATAACCAACTCACCAGGTTTCCGAAGTATTCCCCGTAAAAATGGGGAAAAAGAAGGCGCCAGAGGGTGATTTTGGTGAGATATGATTTTCATATTCCTTTATTAATTTATTTTTGCTCTGTGATGTCTTCGATAAAGAATTGTTCTTCCTCTCTGTATGGGATTTTTTTTTAATATTTTACTGTAAAAAGCAGGTGTTTGGAAAATATTGCCAGTAATGCATTAGACATCTTCAATTCAGCAGTGAGGATGTCCCCTTATTGTTACTTATCTTGAATGTTTTACTGTTTGTTAGCGCGTAGAGTACAACTTATATGTTTATTACATGCACTACTGGTGCTCCACGTGTGGATTATGCTTTCATTATATAGATCTATAGATACATAAAATCATTCATTCATCTATATCATCACAGCATTTCCACAGACTTTAGATGTTCAGGATGGATGGCAGAACCCCACATCAGTATCCCACACGCTGTTGTATGAATAACTTCGTTTTATAGTATTACACTCGAAAGCTTATAAAAAAAAATGTGAGACCTAATCTTTGTTGAGAACTGAGTTCTTAAGAACTTGAACTTGAGTTCGTCGGTTGCCTGGAGGTGGAGTCTCGGCCTTGTGAACAAGGGGTCCGGGGTTCGATCCCAGGTGCTGGTAAACTCCCCTTTCACGATACAAGCTTTTAGCTTACTGTGAAAGGTGTATAAGGGTTTATAACAAAACCCAGATATATCTTTTTAAATAAAAATAAAAAATTGTTCCAGATTCTGAAAGCATGTACGGTGAAAGATGATGAGTAAAAAGATAAATGTAGCTAATTTAATAATATAATATCACTTATTTTGTAATTTGTGAGAGTGTCTGTACTTATTTCCATAACATTCTATTGTTTAATTCCAGGGCCACCTATCAGCTTTGATCCTAATTTCAATGGTCCCATCCACAGAAGGGGCTGTACGGATATCATTTGTCTTGTTGTCTTTGTAGCTTTTATTGTGTGCTGGGGATTCATTTGTGGATATGGTAAGTAAAAGTTTACTTTATTGAAAACTTCCTCACGTGCCAGGAGCCTAAGTCCAATTGCTCGTACCATCAGTAACGCTACATTATCTCCATGGTAACAGTGGTGCAACATTAGCAATTTCCGTTATTACCATGGAGATGTTACCATAGAGATTTTTTTTTATTTTGCTTCACTCTCTGTATTATTTTTCCTCATTTTCTTTATTTTTCTCCTTTTTTTTTACTTATATATATTATATTGTCCTCAATAAATATTATTACCACCCAAAAGGGACATTGTAGAGAGAAGTAGTATAAAAGATTCCCACGACGGAGGTTTGGCCGGCCGGCCCTTCAGGCCTCCCCAATGGCCCGCCCGTGAGGACAATTTTGGTTTGAATGTGCGGATAAGTAGGAGTTAACGACTCCTGAGATATCCGGGTGTGAGGTGGATCTTTCTTCAATGTTACCATGGAGATAATGTAACGCTACTGACGGTACGAACAATCCGACTGGCTCCTGTAGTGTACTCTTGTACACCACAATTTATAAATAGGTTTTTTGGAGATTGATAAAGCAGTGGCGGTGCACTAATAATTTTTTATTTACGGTTCGATGTGGTCAATAAGTATTCCTTTTTTTTGTATATTATTGTGTCATAGAATTTCTATGTGTCTGTATTTTTATGTTATATTTCATTATTGTCTTGATTGTTTACTGTTTACATACCTACAATGACAGCGAAAAGGTTTTTTTTACTGTAATGCTGTTAATTGTTTATTTTATACAATAAACAAATAATAATATACAATACGGTACTGAGGGTCACCTCCTACTACTACTATATATGGGTTTTTCAACAAGGACTTTGTTTTTTAAAACAAAATAAAACAAAAAAATTTGATGAAGATGATTAAAATTTTTATTGAATTACAAAGAGAAAAGTTTGGCAATTACGCATGAAAAACGATATCTGACAAATGTCCACCACGAGCACGCTGACAGATGTCGATTCTTTCATCAAAGTTTTTAATCACTTTTTGGCAAAATGGCGGGACTATTTCGCTAATCACATCACGGATTTTGAGTTTTAAGGCTGCAATCGATTCGATTGGCTCCGTATAGACTCTGTCCTTAACATAGCCACACAAAAAATAATCCAGTGGCGTTAAATCACACGA
This sequence comes from Athripsodes cinereus, assembly GCA_947579605.1. Lineage (NCBI taxonomy): Eukaryota > Metazoa > Arthropoda > Insecta > Trichoptera > Leptoceridae > Athripsodes > Athripsodes cinereus. The sequence continues at coordinate 8,039,661 of OX388325.1, read as the reverse complement.
TCTGGCTGGCCACTTAACAGCTGAGTTTCGTGAAATCATGCGATCGGGAAATTTGGTTTGCAATAAATTGATCGTTTCATTGGCTGTGTGACATGTGGCACCGTCCTGTTGAAACCACATGTCAGTGATATCCACGTCATCAATAATAGGCCAAAATTGAGTTGTCAACATCTTGCGATAGCGTGATCCATTGACCGTTACCGCATTTCCAGTCTCATCTTCGAAAAAAAACGGCCCAATCACGCCTCCAGACCACATAGCGCACCATACAGTGACACGCTGAGCATGCAATGGCTTCTCAATAATTGCTCTAGGATTTTCAGAAGCCCAAATGCGGCAATTTTGCTTGTTGACGTACCCTGACAAGTGAAAATGGGCTTCGTCTGAAAAAATGATTTTTTCAGAAAAACCAGCGGGTTGTTCCTGAATGAATTGAGCGAATCTACGGCGATTTGAATGGTCGTTCGGCTTCAATTCCTGCACCAGTTGAACCTTGTAAGGCTTCAAAGCCAAATCCTTACGCAAAATTCGCCATGTGGTGGTTTTGGATAACCCCAATTGTCGAGAACGTCGAGGAATTGACAAATTTGGATCTGCTTCAACACTGTGGCTCACGGCTGCGATGTTTTCAGTTGAACGACCCGGTCGTACACGCGTTGGTGTTAACACATTTTGTATCGAGCCTGTCGACTCAAATTTAGCGACCAAATTCTTAATAGCGGTCTCAGAAGGACGATTATGTTGTCCGAAAATATCACGAATTTGACGAAATGTCACTTTAGCAGAACCACCATTTTCATAATGGATTTTAATTATTTTAATGCGATTTTCAAGCGAAATTGAATTCATTGCAACAATTGCCAATGCATCCACTACGAATACGTCAAAAAATTAAATGTCAAAACTATCATGTTGCTGGTGTTGCCACAATTAAAAAACAAAGTTCTTGTTGAACAACCCTTTAGTATATTTACTCAAAGAGGAGTGTTTGTGTCTAACCAACAGGTAGGTATCAAAAAGCCCCACTACCTGCAACCAGTATTAGGTATGTAGCAATACATTTTCAGGCACAAAAAAAACCACTACAATGCCCAAATATGGATTTAAATAAGTTCCTCGGTAGCCTGGAGGTAGAGTCTCGGCCTCGTGAACAAGGGGTCCGTGGTTCGATCCCAGGTGCCGGCAAACTCCCCTTTCACGACACAAGCTTTTAGCTTAGTGTGAAAGGTGTATAAGGTTGTATTTGGGTTTATAACAAATTCAGATATATCTTTTTAAAAAAAAAAAAAAAATCAGGCACAAAAAATACACTATACCTAATGCCCACATATGGATTTAAATAGACTTCTGGAAAATTGTACCTACACTATAGGCAGATAGATTCTCTACTATACTATATCCTCAGGATGCACTGTTGATATTATAACCTAACTATTTCTTTCACTTCTTCTACATTCATGCATTTTCTCTTACATGCACGCCAAATTCTTTTAGTCAACATGCGTTCGTCCGTTCTTGAGAATTTCATCCATGTGTGAGAAGGAAAAAGAGACAGAACGTTTGTTCAGTAAATGTGAATGCGACTATTGCACACTATCGACCAACTAATTGATAAGTTGAAAACTGATTTGTCAACCTATTTGATAGCATAACATAACATGCATAGACAGCTCACACAGATCGAGCTAGTCCCAAATTAAGATGTGAATCTTGTATTATGGGTACTAACGCGACAATACACATATATACAATGCACTAAACACATATACATGTAACACCCAGACCCAGGACCTCACACTGCCCTGGCCGGGAATCGAACCCGGATGGTCGGGCTATTTCTAAAGATCACGTTTTGATTACAGCGTTCATCAGTGGAGATGTCTCCAGATATCTGTCCCCGGTAGACTCAGATGGAAATCGGTGTGGCTTCTCAAACAATGTCAAGGACAAGCCATATCTGGTCTTTTTTGATTTCTCTCAATGTCTGGATCCTCTTGTATCGATTACAGGATGCAAAACTACAAAGGTTAGTAAAACTACATAGACATTTATTAATACAGTGGTAACTCGAAATACGAGTTTAATTCGTTCCGCAACCTTGCTCGTATTACAAATTACTCGTATCTCAAAGCAAATTTCCCCATTGAAATTAATTGAACTACCATTAATCTGTTCCAGTCCCCAAAATGTCACCCCAGCTATTTTTGTTACGTGTTTTTGAATAAGAAAAATGTATTTATAAATGACAAATATTGTACAAAAACATAATGAAAAAGGATGTAAAGAAATAAACTAGATTTATGAAGTGTTACTTTTGCTTTATTTTCGCCACGTTTTTCTAACTTTCACCTAGAGGCCGTTAATATGTCATGTATAAAAATATGTCCAAGGAGGTTTGGTTCTTCCTCATTAAAGTGTCATTAAATAGCTCGTATCTGAAATTGAGTCTTGGCACTTAACAAAGACTCAAGAGCGGAAGATACTAAGCTTTGAAAACAAGTGTCTTAGAAGGATTTTGGATGTCAAATGGTATGAACATGTTACAAATAATGTTGTGTGCCGGCGCACCCAGCAGAGACCTGTAATCTCCGTGATACAGGAGAGACGATGGTCCTGGCTGGGACATGTTTTGAGAATGCCCAATGATAGTTGGCCAAAAAGAGCACTGTTCTTCCGTCCGCAGGGGTTCCGTAGGCCCGGGCGTCCCTCTTTCTCTTTCGATATCAGAGCGCAGGGAATGTCATGGAAAGAGGTGACGCAATTGGCGCAGAGACGCTCTGAATGGAGGAGGCTGGTTTCTGCCCTGTGCTCCCGAGAGGAGCGTTGAGGGCGATATGATATGATGATGATCTCAAATTTTGCTCATATTTCAAAGTAAAAAATTGCTCGCTTGACGGCTCATATCACATACAACTTCTTTGTTGGGGCACTCGTATGTCAAGGTACCACTGTATCTTTATATTCAGCTGTATTAGTAGCAGCAATGAGGGCTGCTTCCCATTCTATTCAATATTGTCTTATTATATATATTTGTATTGTTTCAGCTATGTGTAAAGGAATGTCCTAAGCAGACCATCTACTGGGATAAACTGATGGAGTCAGAATTTAATGATCAAAAAAACGAACTTCTTTGTGTTCCCTCGGTTAACATAAATGATGTGACCTATTCAAACTTGAAAGAATACATAAATAGGGGGGAATGTGCCAGAATCTCATTCAAAAGCACAGCAGGTAAGATAGAAAACTAAAGTTTATTAATTAACCTTCCTCTTTTTAAGCAATGACATTAATACTAAACTAGAAATATTCATACTACGCCTTAGAGGCCTAGGCAAAGAATAAGCCTCCCGCTCTTTTCAAGTTTTGCAGTTATTGTGGGTTCAGGTCAATTGAAAATACTTTATGTATTATATTTGACTATTTATTAATATTGTTTCTGGACACCTCAATTATTCAGCCTTGTGCTTAAATATGTATATAAATTTTATTTCTGTTTAATTGTTATTGTATGGTTTGTAAAATTGGCTAAGAATGTTTTTGTATACTTTTATTTTATTTTGTTTCATATATGTTGTTTGCTTCTCTCGTAAAGAGGTACATCGAAGGAGTTTAGTCAAAATATTTCACACGGAGGTTTTGGCCGGCCAGCCCTGGACGGCTGCCCACTATGGCGCCTCCGTTGTGGACAGGATTTGTTAAGTGTAGAATTTTGGATAAATGGAAGTCCTCAGACTTCTGCGCTATCCGGGTGTTCGGTGGGTCCTTCAATGTATATTTATTAATATTGTCTAAAGACAACTATTGTTATCGACATAACCCCAAGTGTTTAGTAAGCAGAAGGACCATTGACATAAGACTTGTTCATAGACAATAATCACTTTACATCAGCAGTGTCCTGTAAAAGTTAGGTATTAGTGATGTAACGAATGTGTGATTTTGGATATTTGCGAATGCAAATACGTATAGCCAATATTGACTTGCTTAAATATCTACAATTGCCCAAACCTTAAAATTTCTACCCCCCGTCGCTGAATTTTCAAAATGGTATAGGAATTTAAAATATTTCAAAACTCTTCGGTTTTCTTAAAGAATATTTTCTTGCAGTAACTTTTTTTACATGTACCCGGTAAATATCCGGTACTTTTATTACCAAAATAATATTCGCAAAACATTCGCATATTTTTTGCGAATACGAATGCAAATGCGAATACAGTGAAACCTCTATCTATCGTTCCTCGAATAATTGTTTTCCCGTATTTGTCGTTATTTTTTACAGTTCCGAATTAGTTCCATACAAAACACGTAAAAATATATTGCATTCATCGTTTTCCTATATGATTTTATCGCATTGACCGTTTAAATTACACAAAAAAATCGTATATATTTATAAAAAAATTGGAGAGTGAGTGAGAAAGAAAGAACAGTTTGTTGATTCTGTCGGCTGTCTTTTATGATAGTACGTCAGTAGGTACAGTAAAAAAGGAAATGACGATGAAAGATTACATATAGTATAAAGTATGATTTTGCTCTCCATGCAGCTTTCTTTTTTATTTTGTTACTATATTTTTTATTTAAACAAATTGATTTATAACTTTTGAAACATGTATCATTTTTATAAAACCTATATACTCGTATGTACCTACATATTAAACATTAAAATACATATTAATGTGATTTTTTCTATACTCCCGTATTCATTGTTTTCCCGCATCCATAGTTTATTTCAATAGGTCCCTTCAAAAACGATAGATAGAGGTCTCACTGTACTTTGAAATCTGCGAATATTCGAGAATTCGAATTGTGAATATGAATATTCGTTACATCACTAATAGGTATTCTTAAAACATTCCTTTGTCTAGATCACAAAAGGTCTCCTTCTTTTTTCCACTAGTTTTTCAGTGTCCTTCTATTAAAGGTAGTTATAAAAAAAACATTTTTAAGACATTTAACATCTCAATTCAGCAATGATGAGATACGTATATCACCCATCCTGAATGTCTTACCTTATTATTGACACAGAAAGGACTACCTTCGTGTTTATTACATGCTGCTGTTTATTCATTCATTCTTACAAATAATTACCTACATAAAAGGTAAACATTCAAGTTAGATACAGAGGGCGAGTTTATCGCATAGGGGCCATCTCTTCCAACTAACCCAAAGTTGTTAGTCTGCTGGCTGGGCCACTTGATGTGACGACATACCTATTAATAACAGAAATCTAATACTAATGTTCTGCAAATTTAGGTTCCCAAAACACTATCACAGCACATATTTCTGTTTCATTCTGACAAAATTAATGTGACATACTACTATATGTGTAATAAAAAAAACACAAAAAGTCTTTCAACTGTTAGTTTAGGCTAGTGGTCAGTCAGCCTACCGTTGTCGTAAAAATGTGCAATTTTAACAAATCCACTATCTATATATTCCCTACAAATGGTACCATCCTTTTTATGAACAAGTGTGAGATGAAGGACAATCGTCTTCAACAAACAATTATTATTAATTAACCACTTAGCTGCTAGATTTTATGCATAAGTGACATACACACTGTGCTGAATTAATTTCCAACAAACTAAAAGTTGATGTAAATTCACTAACTATTGTAATTGTTAGTTTTTTTTCTTACCACAGCTTATAAAAATCATTAATAGTAATTTGTAGCATCAAAAAATACTCTTGACATCAACTAAGTTTATAAATAATGAACAAATGAGAAATTTCATGATATACCTTTGTTTTCATATTAAAGTACCAATATGGCAGCCAATTCGCACGGGAAGTAGTCAACAAACATGTCAATACTGACTTATACATTGTACGTATGTTGTGTAAGCAATTTTAATTTATCAAAGAAAAAGTTAAACATCTATAATATGTTCTTTTTATCTTCTATGGTGTTTGTCAAGGAAACGATTATTTTAACCATAAAGTATGATTACATGCATACATGTAATCGGCACGATGCGCAAAATTTTGACATTACATGCATGCATGTAATCCACAGCTAAGTGGTTAAGTCTGATTGAGATGATATTGAATTGGACCAATGCGGTAAATTTATCGTATCGAGTTTGAGTTTCTAGTGTAGTTATTGATGTCATTGTTTTTACCAAATTTTAATTTAAAATACATGTTCAGAGTAAAAATAAAACTATATAAGAATAGCAAATTATTCATGTATGTGAAATTGTCAAAATATTTATTCTGTATGTTAGAGTGAAACTGCACACTATGTCGCGAGATGTCACATTTTTAGTGTGAGCATTCTAAGTTTTTCAACATAATTCAGTTACATGCAGTTAATACAGTTTAGTCGGATTTCGAAGTTTCGGCCTCGTGAACAAGGGGTCTGCAGTTTGATCCAAGATGCCGGCAGACTCCCCTATCACGACACAAGCTTTCAGCTTACTGTGAAAAGTGTATTTGTAAGGTTGTATTTGGGTTTATAACAAAAGCTTTTTTTTTTTAAAAATAATCTCATTATTTTGTTTTTCACGAAATTGCTGTAAACAATGATTGTAAGTTTTTGCTACTAACTATTGCTGTCACTTAATTGGACAAAGCACTCCTTAAAGCTTAAACTCTCTCTCTCTCTCTTCTCCTTGGGCACTTATTGCTCCCACATGGTGGTGGGGTCTGCCTTTCTTGTTTTGTTCCACCACATGGTTCTATTGAGTGCATCCTGATGAAAAACATTGCAGTTTGGCTTGCCTTGTCGCACTACTTCACTCCTCTTGGCCTCTTGTCGATAACCTGGATACATTGTGCTTTATTGCCTACATACATAGTCGGTCTCCTTCCCGCATGGCCGAATCATCGCAATCTGCTCTCTCGTATTTTATCCGAGATATCCGCCACCCACACTACCATGAATATATGACTTTCGGAACTTATCGAGCCTTGTAACCCCGCACATCCATCTTAACATTTTCATTTCTGCGGGTCTGTACAACACACACACACACGTTTCAAAGAGGTGTTCCATGTTTCCGGTCCACATTCCAGAACTGGGCGGAAATTTTTTTAAGCTTAAAACTATTTAGTTTAAATGGCATTGCTTAGTTTTAAAAAAAAATACTTTTAAACTACCTACAAATGTTCGCAAGACAGGCGAATATTCGACGACATAAGTTACTTTGACTAAAATTCACGATAATATAATCAAAGATATTATACGTAACAAAACTGAGGACTTTTGACCAAATTCAACCAAAAATATGCTTTCCCTCTGCAATAAAGTTTATATTCCTATGAATAAATGATGTGTACCATGAGAGAGGTGGTGTTTCTTTTCAACATATTGTCAGTATATAAAAGAATATATAAATCAAATTTTGGAAAACAAACTTGCATTCCATAGATGAAAGATCATGTGATTTTACGCAGGAGATAATATGAGGTGAAAGTTTTATTCCATTTCACTGCGCACAGTCGGGCAGAGTCTCATATCATATGCCTTTGCATATGATATGAGACTCTGCCCGTCGCCAGAATATGCAGTTTGGATTCATCTTGAACCAATTATGTGTTAGAAAGGATTAGTAGCACCCTAATGCATACTGTCTCTGGCGGCACGTTTTTTTTTAAGAAGTGCACAGTCTTGTGATATGTAATGTCTTTGAGTGTAATTTCACTCCAGCATACAAATGTAAGCTTTGTTTATTTATTGTGTTTTGTTTTGTTTGTAAATATTGTTTATATTTGTTTGTTTATTGTGGCAGTTCTCAATAGATGCTTCGGGAACATAGCTTTGATTGCTTGTACGTCATTACGTGAATCTGATACGAACGAGCGGATACCAACATCAAACACGAGATCTAAATCTGGCACCGAAGAGTTTTTGAGTTTTATTAAAAAAGGTTTTTCTTCGTTACTTAACTCTGGAAAGCCTGTGACAATGCCAAATGGAGGTGTTTGTAAAAAGGATTTGAAAGGATCAAAAACTATAGCCTCAAAAACTAGAGATTATAAGGTTCAATTTGTTGTATATAAAGCATGATTATTTTGTAATGTACCAACCTAACCTAACTTACATTCATCTATTTATTGATTTGGTAATAACGTTCTAGTTCCAAAACATAATGATGCATGTTTGAAGTGGGAAAACCAAGGTTTTGACAGAGTTTGACAGGGTCCATGTCCAAACCTTGGTTGCACGTAATATAAAATAATATTGGAATTAGTATTGTTCTTTGACTCTAACGAATGTAACCTTACCTAACCCTACATAGCAACGTTACTCTTTATTCTAAAATTTGTGCTGTATTTTTTTATTTTGTTATTATTTACTTCTCCAATATTTGTTTGTTTTTCTGTCCATGTCTTTTTATTATAGTATTTAACTGCATTTTGAATGGTTTTATTAAATTTTGCATTTGAAATGTTGGTGTTGTTGATTTGTAGATGTATGTCGCTTTATTTTGTGATACAATTCTATGAACAAAATATGAATATATCACTGCTGTAGAAAATGTGATATCGTCCAACTAATCCAGTTTATTCTGTGGTATTTGTGAGAGATGCCGAGTGTTGATATAGATAGAACTGTTAGATGTTAATTAATTATTTCACAGTCGTCAAAATATGTAAACCTGATGAGGAAGAATATTTACAAAACAAGATTCCCGATTTCGAAGCTATGCCTCTGATGTCTCGAACAGCCATTGTGACGGAATGGCAGGAAAGATCTAATGCCGCCATCAGAGAAAATAAGGTAACCTCAGAGAAATATTTTAACAGAATACATTTATCTAAGAGGAACTGTAAAAAAATTTACCCTCTATACAATCTGTCATCCAGTGCCAGCTCAAGAATTTTATCCAAGCTCTGCACTGAATGCTGAAAAAGGTGTTTGACAGTAGCCTGATGGGAGCATCTCGGACTTGTAATCTGGAAGTTTGGAGTTTGATTTTCAACATTGACTTTCTACACCTTCACGATTTAAGCATATTGCTTACTGAGAATTATATTCTTAATCCAGTTTTATCCCTTTGTTTAAAAAATTGTTTTGGAACCCCTATCAATAGTTTATGAATAATAGATAGGTTAGGATTTGACGAAATTTGACAGTTATCACTCATTTAGATACAATGAAAGTATCTTATATTCTGGATTTGGATATGTGGAGCGTATGGATGATGAACTGACGATAAAGAAATTGTATTTATTTGAAGGAAGGGGAGTATGAAAGCGCTTACATCCGAAAACTTTGTGGCTTGACCACGTAGATTAAATTCTCAAGAGTGGCAGTGTGTTGAGTAAGAGTAATCAGTGTGCATGTATGATAAATTGCACTATGAATGTGGAGGAAGCAAAAGAAGTATATAAGGATATATCAATATAGCGTCCTATTCTCTCTGCCTACCCCATATGGTATACAGCGTAATGTTATAGTAGTAGCTACATTAAATTGTATATTCTTTTACAAACTGCTTTGACTGATTAATTGCTAAATACAGCATATCCAATGCTCATCTTTTCAACTGTCGGTTCTTGAAGAAATTTCATTATAATATAAAATGAAAATATGTTATTTGCGACTGTATTATATTTGTGAGGTTAAAGTCAGGCAAATGTTAAGTTTGTAGAAGAAAGAAATATACAATTTGCTGACCACAACATATTTGTCTAGCATGATTTATAGCCTAACCTAACCTAACCTTGTCCTGCATGAATTTGGGTAACCTAACCCTACCACGCTTTAATTAGGGTAAACTAACTTTATCTAACATTGATTGAGCTAATCTTATCCTATCCAGCTTGAATTGGGGTAATCTAACTTTATAGTACGATGTAGTTTTATTTAGTTTAAGCCAGTGTTTCCCAAACACGCGGTCGCGAGCGAATATTGAGTGGGCCCTGAGCATTAAGTAGTTCCATGACTCGTTACTAGAGAATCTGAGCATTTTCAATATTCAAGACAGCTAAAAGGTGGGTCCCAAGATTGGAAATTTTTGTTAGATGGGTCGGAGTCCAGTCAACTTTGAGAGCCACTGGTTTAAGCTATTTTGGCATGTTGTGATATTAGCTTAAGCATGAATTTTCAAACTGTGGGGTTGTATTGAGCATGCCATCAGTACATAGCTTATCTAAATATTTTTTTAATATGTTAAACATTAATTGATATATACTCAACAGACAACGACAGATAACAGAAGAACGTTTTTCATTCTTGCATTGCATTGTGAATATTTTGTAAACTTGCTTCAAGCTGTTAAAGAAATGAATAAATAAATAAAGATGTCGGACATAATGGTTTGAAACTGAAATTGGTGAGATGAATGTGTCATAAGTAAAGTGAATCTCGTATGGCTCTTGTATTACGGACGTACTAACGCCATGATACACAATTGAATCGGTCATTTGAGAAACAACATAAGTCAGTCAATACAAACTTTTCAGAAATCACAAAAAACTGTATGTTATAAATTTTTTAATGAAATGTCGATATCTAACTCAAATCAAAATATAACTTACAGTGTATTCTTTTATTATAAACCTTTATTTTATGTCAAAATATTTTATTTGTATATAATTCAAGTTAATTGTTAATTAAAAACCTTTGACTTTTGTTATTTCTCAAATGAACACCATTTCAGGGAATAAAAATCAACATTTTCATCCCAGATTATTTATTAAACAACAAAAAATCACTAATTTTCATCATTTTCACCCACGTTAGTGGTTGGCGTTAAGTGTCAGCTGTGAATCGACACGAAAAAATTTAGTGTAGTAACAACATAAGTCACTGACTTGTGTTGTTTTTCTATTGACTGGCCGAGTTAATCAGCTCAATTTGTATCAAATAGGTAAAAATTACGTGGTTTCTAAATGAAATAACGTGAGTTTCAAGATAAAGGAGCCAAAACAAAAAAAAAATCGCTTAAAACCTTACTTATGTTGTTTCTCAAATGACTGATTCAATTATATACTTAAATGTAACACCCAGACCCAGGAAAATTTGAAAAAGAACATTTTTCATTTTGCTATGGCCGGGAATCGAACCCGAGACCTTGTAACTCCTCTTGTACCACACCAGCAGACATACATACTTACTTGTACATTATATTTTTGATGTGTGTTTGTTCAGATGGGAGCTAGGATCATTGCGGATCTCAATAATTTGAAATGGTGGTTGCTGCTGGCTCTGTTTGTTGTCATGATTGTCTGTATGATCTATATCGGGATCATGAGATGGATCGCAGGACCTGTTGTCTGGTTTTCACTGCTCGCTATTGTGGCACTTTTATCTTGGAGTGAGTATAAACACTTTTTAATTATTATCAACACTTACACTAGAACTTTTAATGAAATCTTATTAGTATTAGCGATGGCATAACTTTATCATCTGATACCCGTAAAATATTCAGTAAAAATCATCGTTGTAATTTAATTTTAATAAATTAGGTGCTTAATTAGTTACCAGCTGAGTTTTGAAATCCGCTATAACACATTTTTGTAATTCGAAGAAATTTGACAAAAACGATCACACCAGTATTAAACGTTCTTCCCTGAAGTCAAACAAGTTTGTTAATTATAAGATTACATGTTGCATGTATAGACAATTCACACAGACCGAGCTAGTCCCAAACTAAGATATGAATCTTGTATTATGGGTACTAACTCGACGATACACATATACAATGCACTAAACACATATACATACATGTAACACCCAGACCCAGGACAATCTGGAAAAGGTCATTCTTCATTTTGCCCTGGCCGGGAATCGAACCCGGGACCTCGTGACTCAAAGGCAAGAGCGTTACCTCTGTGCCACACTGGTCGTCGACGACAGTTACATTGTTACAACGGTTCAATTTAAAAATAAATTTTGATATTGAATAAAAATAAACTGTTCATTTTATATACATAAGAATGCCTCCTATTGGTCAGTTAAGTTGTAGAGGATATTAAAAGACACTTAAATTGTTTGACAGACTGTTTACGTACAATGACAGCGAAAAGTTTTTTTTTACTGTAATGCTGTTTACTGTTTTTTTTTTATACAATAAATAAATAAAGGGATTTAGCAAGATTATTTTCTCATCATCATTTAATTGTAATAAATCTAATGTTTTTGTGTTAACACTTTGGAAATTCATTATTAACATATAATAATTTTTTATTTAAACACCGTATACTTTCCAAATTAAATTTATTCACCTCAAACGTTTTCGCCAAGGCTTCTGCTTGAATTAAAAATTTTTTTTTTGTACAAATGGTGAGTGTTTTGAAGGAAACAATTTTCTACGGTTATAGAATATTTAATTACGAATCCAACAACATAACTCAATTTTCGTGAAAATGTGTTATAGTGGATACAAAACTCGGCGACACATATAATATCTTAATGTAAATATAAGAAAACCTTTGTAGAGTTTACGATGTGTGTTTTATTTACATACATTAAATAGTAAAGTTTTACAAAATAGACAGTAATAGAATACAACATATATTATAATATCTGTTATATTTTAGGCATCTACTTGTGTTATATGAATTATGATTACTACCGTAACGAAATTAAAGAACCAGATGACATCAGTATCACTGGAGCCCTAGAGAGCATATTCACCCAAAAAGAGACGTGGATGGTCCTCATGATATTGACCATAATTACACTTCTCATAGTTGTTCTGATGATCATATTCTTGAGAAAGAGGATTGTAATTGCTATAGCGCTCGTCAAAGAGGGGAGCAAGTAAGTCTTCAATCATGATACACACCTATTTATTATTAAAAATACACCATATTCTACTGAAACCATTACAGCCTTAGAACAATGCAGTCCCAGAGAAAACAAACATTTACATTAATGTTTCCACTTTCATTACAAATTCACTGTGTGTTATGTGGAATATGTCTTTATTAAATTTTAATGTTTGCGAGCGAGGGAATAATAAGAACTGAGGCCTGAGTCAACAACACACTTTCGTCTCACGTTCCCGCTCCGCTAGCGTTCGGGTGCAGACGATGGTGCGCCAAAGTGTTAATTTTCGTAACTATTGTGTATCTTAGCAACGAAATTGACACTTGCTTGCAACATCGTCTGCACCCGAACGCTAACGGAGCGGGAACGTGAGACGAAAGTGTGTTGTTGACTCAGGCCTGTTACTAATTATCAACTTGATCATCATTGGCACTACAACTAACAGCTGTGGACCTTGGCCTCCTAAAGAAGTAGCCTCTCCCTCCCCATCACCTAATTGGTTGCACCCATAGAGCTTACAGATCTTTTTTCACCACTTTAAATCCATCTAACCTTTGGACTCCTGAAACTTCTTCTGCCAGTAGGCTTCATGGAGTATTATTCTTTATATTGTGGTTGTAACTTTAATCCTTTCTACGTGCCTCAGCCATCGGAGTCGACAGATTTTGACAGCTTAGTGGTGAGCACATCTAATTATTAATTAAAGCAGGGTGCCTGGAAGTGAAAAGTATGAATGGGGATGGCCGAGCAATTGAGAACTCGCAGTCGTGCGAGATGGTTGTGTGCGTGATTTATAATACGCGTATAAGTAAGTCGAGTCGTTCCGTTACTGTATTGTAAATGTGGTTGGATGTTGAATAAATGGTTTAATTATAACAGTCGTGTTTGATTACTCCTACCCTCACCAAACTCCGCAACTCAACAGTTATTTAATACTATCTAAAATTAACCCCGACTAAATGGAAAACCTTATTTACAAAACAATTCGTTATCCTTAGTTTAATCAAATCCTCACTCACGAAACAATTTGTTATTCTTGGTTTAATCAAATCCTCACTCACCAAACAATTTTGCGAATTTAATTTTTTACTTTTGTAAAGAATAATTTAATATAATTTAATATATTTAGATATAAAGTTGTAACAATGCTAACCTCAGTTTATGAGTAAGGTTTCATTAAGTCATGGCTAACGGATAGAATATTATTCCTCGTTGGTGAACACAACTGATCATTTATTAAATTTTTTAGGGCCGTTTCAAGTATCAAGTCCACATTTTTCTTCCCGGTGATCCCGTGGATTCTTCAGATCCTAGTGTTGGCTTTAGCCATATCTGCTTCTATCTACTTGACCACAATCGGAGATGACACCTTCCAGATACGAACAGACCGCAGTAAACCTTGCACTTCATATGTAAGTATTTTATTAAAATCTTAAATAAATTTCCCACTTGCAATAATCAGTATAGAACAGTGGGCCTAGTTAAAACACATTTTGGCATTACATTTTGAATATAGACCTAGCTACTTGTGTATTTTACCTACAAAAATTGACACTTTCTCGCAAAGTCGTCTATTTGTGTATTTTACCTACAAAAATTGACACTTTCTCACAACGTCGTCTATATTTGAACGAAAATGTAAAGCTAAAATGTGTTTTGACTAGACCCACAGGTCTCCCAATTTTCAATAAGTTTCCAGTGTCCTATAATGGCAGATATTTGACCAATATCATGTTTAAGATATTTAATGTCTTAATTTCAGCAATGATGAGGTATGCCACCCATTCTGAAAGACTTACCTTGTTATTTCTTTTTTTATTTACAGATATACACGACCTAAGCCTTTAACATGTTAAATATTGTATATTTATGTGATAATCAGAGATGTGACGTATTTGAAATAAAAGTATTTAAAATACAAATACAAAATACGTATTTGTATTTTGTATTTCAAATACCTTTTTGTAAAAAGTATTTTGTATTTTATTTGAAATACTTTTTTTGAGTATTTTGTATTTTACACAAAATACTTTTACAAAATACCTTTTTATTGTTTGAAACAAAATTCTGCCATTAATTGATATGCGCGTACGCAAGCTTTTTTTGCCAATTTGTTGAATTACAAATACAACGTTTCCATTAGAGTACTCCATGTTTGAGATATACACACATAATAATGATGATTGAACAAATTATATTTTTTTTTTTTTTTTAAAAAGATATATCTGGGTTTTTGTTATAAACCCAAATACAACCTTATACACCTTACACAGTAAGCTACTAAAAGCTTGTGTCGTGAAAGGGGAGTTTGCCGGCACCTGGTATCGAACCACGGACCCCATGTTCACGAGGTCGAGACTCTACCTCCAGGCTACCGTCGGCGTCATATATGACGCCGTTTAATGTTTCATGGCCATCTCAAGGGCGCTGTGATTTCTCCTGAATGGTAGCATTTTCAATTTTGTCTGGAGGCAATCTGTTCCAGACAGTTGGCGCTGCGACTCTGTTTCTTCTTTCTGCAAATTTAGAGGTATTTGCCCTTTTGAGTTCAACGAGTTTAAGAAGCTGATCACAGCCTTCGCCACACATTTTCGTCAGCGGAACAGCTCAGTGGGTGGTGTGCTGCCTTGTGGACAATGAGACACAGTTTAAACACCACTATCTCTAGGACTCACAGTTAGTGTAGACTTCTTGGTAGTGAAGTTATGTGGCAGCTCTTATTCTCTCTGTAAATGATCCGGAGGCAACATTAAAAACCATCTGAAGACGATAAGGAAGAGTTTGGAGCAGTCCTGTATATAATATGATGTTACAGTAGTCCATACGATTTCAGATTTGGATTATCCATTCTGATTTATTTTGCAGCCCAAGTCAGGAATTCTCTTACCTGCTTGATGATACTCAATCCATTTATGACAATTTTCGGCTTATCTCTTCTAACAACGGTACATTTTGTCATGACTTAATTTTTTTTTTTTTCTATTTTGACAGTTCTTTCTAAGGCTCATCCTCATTGTCTGCAAGCAATGATATATCGAATCATGTCAACCCTTTCTCCATTTATGTATACCTACTCTTGTCCAGTTTTTCATTCATCAATGGTATTCATCAATTGTCTGCAAGCAATGCTATATCTAATTTATTTATTTATTTATTTATTCATTCTTTACTGTACATTGATAAAAAACAATTACCTACATAAAAGGTATACATTCAAATTAAATACAATCAATATACAGAGGGCGAGTTTATCGCAAAGGCGCGATCTCTTCCAACCAACCCAAAAGTATTAACTTAAAAAGAAAAAAGAAAACATATGATAAAAATAAAATCAATGATCTAAAGGATTTTGGAAATAAAAGAGAAAAAAAAATACATTCACAAAGTGAACATATATACAAAACATACATACATACACACATATATATATAAAAAGGGAGAGACTGCAAAAAAAAGATACAAACATACATACATAAAGGGAAAGGAAAAGGGGGGAAAAAAGGAGGGGGGGTTAGGAGTGATGGGTTTCAGGTTTCAGAGGCTGTGTTTGTATTTGTGGAAATCATTTTCTCCTTAACGGCTCGCTTGAAAGACGTCAGACTTTGAGTCAGCCTAAATTTTGAAGGGAGATTATTCCAGCAACGATCACCCTGAACTGCAAAAGATTTTGAGATGAAAGTTGTACCATGAGCCGGGATTGACAGGATGCGCTGGTTATTCGACCTCAGAGGTAAACCGTGACTCGCCAAGTATTCAAAAGCCTCCTTAATATAGTACGGGGTTGATCCTGCGTACAGAGTATTGTGGACAAATGTGAGTAGATGGAGCTCACGTCTTTGTCGTACAGTAAGCCATTTCAGGGTATTACGATATTCAGAAATGTGGTCAGTTTTTTTAGATTAAAAATAAACCTTATGCCAACATTCTGAAGTCGATCAAGTTTGTCAATTAGATCCTGATTCATGTCCACATACACGATATCAGCATAGTCGATAATGGGCAACAGCAAGGATTAGACCAATAAAATTTTTACTTTAGTGGGCAAGGATTTTTGCAGCGTCTTTAGAGTGTGGAACTTGTAAAAAAAACTTTTCCTTTAGAGTGTTAAATTGATGCTGCCAAGAGAGTCTCTGGTCCATGATTATGCCCAAATTCTTTACTGTCGCCGAAGAGGGTATTGCTACTGAATTCATAGTAGTGGGAGGTAAATTCATATTTTTCAACCTGGATATAGAGTGAAGGCTACCAATGAATATTGTCTGGGTTTTTGAGGCATTGAGGAGTAATCCATGAGCACTAGCCCAGTTTGAGATCTGTTGCAAACACTCATTGGTAGAATAAATGGCAGAGGAGATATTGTGAAGTTTAGCATGTGTATAGATTTGCAAATCGTCCGCATATAGATAGTAGCGACAAGGCAACTGTTTCTAATCATGTCAACCCTTTCTCCACTTATGTATACTTTTGTCCAGTTTTTAATTTCTTTTTCATTCATCAATGGTTTAAATATTAAATACTTTTGTCTTACACCTTGTTCGACTATTTGTAAAAAGTATTTTAAAAAGGTATTTTAAAAAAGTATTTTGAAAATACGTATTTTGTATTTTGTATTTAAATACCATTTTGAAAAAGTATTTAGTATTTTGTATT
The DNA here is from genome assembly GCA_947579605.1 of Athripsodes cinereus. NCBI lineage: Eukaryota > Metazoa > Arthropoda > Insecta > Trichoptera > Leptoceridae > Athripsodes > Athripsodes cinereus. The sequence goes on along the minus strand of OX388325.1, from coordinate 8,022,293 downwards.
TGAAATACAAAAATTCAAAAGTATTTGTATTTTGTATTTAAATACTTTTTTGGAAGTATTTTGCACATCTCTGGTGATAATACATGTATACAAAAGTTTTTTAAAAGACACAAAACAATAAGATTAATACAATACAAGACTAGAATAAACAAACAATAAACATTAATTAAAGTAAAATAATTGTCAAAAAAAATTGGTTTTCATTTAACCAGGAATAATATGTGTAGCCTGTTATTCGGTACGTCGGTAGCCTGGAGGTAGAGTCACGGCCTCCCAGGTGCCGGCAAACTCCTCTTTCATGACACAATCCCATACAACCAAATAGGTCGCCGTGACTAAAATATCAGCCACAAAATAATCCATACACATATTGTACATACGATGTTCACCCGCCGTGTTCTAAACGCTATAGTGTAAGGTTATATGACAAAATGTACACTCAATATCGACGCACTGGAACTAATTTGAGAATGCGTGATGTTAAGAACACAATGTAAAGGAATAATGTCTACGCGTCGTACCCAAATTGCCACTGAATGATGTTTAGTACACTGTGTACCCAAAGAAGTAGCGGTTATAGAAAAAGTTATCTCAAGGTCTTGGTCGTATAATAAGTTGACAGTTGTCAAAACAATACCAGTGTTGCTCAACATTGCACAGAAGGGGTATCAACAAGATGAAATTAAAATGTTCGATCTTGACAGAGTTAAGTGTTAACTCATTTCTATGAGTGATAAAAATTATATAATATTCATACCTGATTATTTTATCTACAATGTGAATTATGTATATCTTTTTTACTCTTACCCTAACATTGGTATGGAATGGAAAGTATATTAAAAAAAACACACACACATACACGTGTAAAACAATTTAATGTACATAAACAAAAATGATTTTGAAATAAATTATGTTATTTCTGTTGCAAATTCCTGCAGGTAGACTGGTCTAATTAGATGCAAGATATTGTAAAAATTGGTCAAATTTCACTTCATGATCTAACGGTGTCTTCAAAAAATGGTTTTAATTAAATCAATTGGTCATTTCCATTTCAATTTGCATATCTTCTTATTGTCCCAATTTTCTTATTTGTTTTAATCTGAAAATAAATAGAAAATATTATTCACTTAATAACTCTTTTTTCTTTGCAAATAATTTTATTTATTTATTTGTTTTATTCTTCTTGCACATCATCATTCATATAACAAATTAAATGAAGCAGTACACACAAGAAAAAACACAAGGATTTCAATTTCTTATAGGTATATGTGTAATGAATAATACTTACGATTTTATTTTCAACCTTTGTTGGGTATGGTTAATAACACTATTTTGGATAAAAGGGTCTACTTCCTTCACAGTGCATGTCTTGTCTGCAAGATTGCATATATCTAAAAACATCAAAATACCAAATATTAAAAAATATTTTTACTCAAAGAAAATTAATTAACGTACATAATTATATCAGATACTGCCGCACAGTTTGACAACCATTTAAGGTCCATTAAAGGAGTGTGGCCATATTGGAACAATGATACTAAAGCCAAGCCATTTCAAAAATGCAATTTATCTGATTATTACAACAAATTTGGCATAGATTCGTCAATATTTTAACCTAATTTTACCAATATAAGTTGCCAGCTAGCTGGTGGTATCAATTTCTTTAATTTTTGTAGTTACATAAATATTATAATTATAAAACAATATCTCCTACCTTCAGAATTCAAATGGCGTTCTTGTTTCTCGTGAATATTTTTATAAACTGCACAGTCAATCAACATCTCGCGCTCAAAATGACGATGATCTCCGAAATACTTTATCACTTATTACAACGCTACTGCAATCAACGCCATTAATAATTTTACGACAAAACAACGATGCACCATACAGATAGAACGCAGCTACAACGAAACATGTCATCTTTTATTTTCGTTTGTCGTTCGGATTTCTCCGTGTTCACGATATCTGTTGAGATGCGCGCGCGCGCACTATGGAATGTAGCTGTGACTAACCTTCCCCATTTTTAAGAACCGTTTAACAAAAAGTGTGCGCCCTGATACCAATTTGATCCCGGTGTAGGAAAACGAGTGTAGTGAATGTTCTCCAACTGATACCAAAATGGTTGTATGGGAAGCTTTTAGCTTACTGTGAAAGGTGTATAACAAGGGTGGCCAACCCGCAGCCCGCGAAGCATATAGACACTCTTTTTATTTTTAATAATAGTCAGTACAAGTATCCGTTACTTTTTTGAAAAGAGGTATTTTGAAAAATATTCTTAAAGAAAACCGAGGAGTTTTGACACATTTAAAATTCTAATACCATTTTGAAAATTTGGCGACGGAGGGGGTTAGAAATTTTAAGGTGAAGTAAAATTGTCAAATGTTCCATATATGGAGTATATTGTTGTGCGGCCCGGTAGGAAATCTCATTTCTAAAATTTGGCCCGGCTGCTGAAAAGGTTGGCCACCCATGGTGTATAAGGTTGTATTTGGGTTTATAGCAAAATCCAGATGTATCTTTTTTTAAAAAAAACTCTATTTTTATGCTAGACTTGGTTGGTTTGGATGTTTTAAGTTTACAATATTCATTATATGTTTACATTACATTTATTTTAGCATGGCAAGAGGTGCAATATCACAGATTTTCCTGATATTGTAGAATGCCCCAGTGCAGAGTGTATATACACAGGAGTTACCGTGTTCCCCATTGTTCCGTGGATGCAAGGTAATAATAATAATAATATCCGATTATTTTTTTATTGTTTATCCAAGCAAAACACACAGTCATTCAGTACATATTACAAATAAATATATTAAATCTTTAATTGACCAGTGAAGTTTGCAGATATTATCTAATAATAAATCAGCATGTTCACAAGTCTACAAAAAGAAAGAAAAACAACATGAAATGAGTCAGTTGACATTACTTTATATGAACGTCTTTAATTTTGTCACCTTTAACAGTCCCGAGGCTAAGTAAATAAATAATAAATATGATGTACTATTATTATTATTTAAATTGTAATGATGTATTGTATTCATCATGTGTAAAAGTTGTTTTTTTTTTATGCATTGGCTCAGAACAGACCTTAGTCTAGTGGGGCAATATATTCCATAATGTTGGTCTTTTTGTTTATTTGTTTGTATTTACTGTTTTGGAATAAATAAATAAATAAAAATAAAACTTTATAAACATCAAAATATGTAGTATATAAGTAGGTATATATATCTACAGAAAGTATCAAGGGGTGGGCTTATCGCATATTGTCGTTGTTTCGTAAATTTTACAGGTGTTGCAAAAAAACTGTTCAAAAACTCACAGATCAATAAATGTAATCAAAATTATTATCAAATTCATGTACAAAATTTAGATATTTTACAATTGAAATTGATAATAAATTTGATTACATTTGTTGATCTGTGGACTTTTAAACAGTTTTTTTGCATCCCCTGTAAAAATTGGTTTGGAGCACATAAGAGATTTCGTAGAACCGACGACGATATACAATTTCTTCCAGCCAACCTGGAAAAAAAAAGAATGTACGTATAGATAAATATATATATAAAATGAATACTGAATTATATACCTACTTAAAAAACTATAAATTCAATTTATAATATAAATGAGGTAAAAAATAAATAAAGCACACGTTATTTTTTATTTTATGAATTCAAACAGCTCAGAAGTCAATTACAAAAGTACATATTAGAACATATAAAAAGAATAGGAAGTGAAAGGGAAAATATGAAAAGGAGAAGATCTGCTCGGTGTGAAGATTATTACTAAAACAAATGTGTAGATTATTATTTTGATTACCTACTTGATTGTTTTAGCCTGGAGTTGGATTGCATTCTTCTGGGTGATGTTTTTCATCCAAGGTCTGGGAGACATGATTTTAGCAGGCACCTTTGCCACATGGTATTGGACTTTCCACAAGAAGGATGTTCCCTTCTTTACTCTCACTAAAAGTGCTTCCAGAGCCATTTGGTAACAATATTATATTATTTGTTGAGTAGACATTTATTTTAATTAGTTTATTTTATTTAGAAAAGAAAAAATCTATTATTGCATCTTCAATTCTTTTTTTACTAATTTGATTGGTGGTATTTCATTTTGTTTCCGATATTAATTCATGATCTTATGATCCTTGACTTGTGTAAAATATGTGAATTTGTATTGCGTATATTTCCGTACTCTGTCTAATGTTTCAGCATGTAAAAGGCTCACGCCGTATATTAATAAAATAAATATATAAAAAGCAATATTAACTCACGTGAAAAAATACAAATGGTCTTAGTTTTACTACTTTTTTGATTATAAAGTACTATGGTTTCGACATAAAAAAATCATTGTCAAACTAATTCTACTTCACACTGTGTTTTTACTTAGATACATATTTGTTAATCTAAACAAAAACATAGTTTGATAATGACTTTATAAGTCAAAATCAGGTCAATTAAAAATATAGTATAATTAAAACCATTTGTGTTTTTTACATATGATAATAGTAAATATGTTTTTACTTAGATACATATGTGTTAATCTAAACAAAAACATAGTTTGATAATGACTTTATAAGTCAAAATCAGGTCAATTAAAAATATAGTAAAATTAAAACCTACTATACTATACTATACCATCACGGCATATCCCACAAGTGGGGTAGCCAGCAGATCAGCTGCACGTAAGATTCATGCAAACTGTCCTCTTCGTGCCAATATAAAATCAAGACATTCAGGATGGGTGGCAAGCCTCATCGCTGAATTTGAGATGTAAAATGTCTTATTTTTTTCGAACACCTGCCTTTTACAGGACACTCGAAAACTTTAAGTTTTCAAGTTTTCGAAAATTAAAACCATTTGTGTTTTTTACATATGATAATAGTAAATATGTTTTTACTTAGATACATATGTGTTAATCTAAACAAAAACATAGTTTGATAATGACTTTATAAGTCAAAATCAGGTCAATTAAAAATGTAGTATAATTAAAATCATTTGTGTTTTTTACATATGATAATATTATGTTATAGCTCGTGCATAATTATTGTAAATTATTATTTTATTCTACAGAAACCTTCAGATCTGGGGTGGGCAAACAGACGATCGCAAGCGGTTTTATGGTCAATCGCGCGTATACTTTTAAAAACGTACCATAAAGTAAGATGTTGCAGATCATTTTAGACATATACCTCAAAGCTGCGGTCCATATTTTCATGTCTTTTGTAAAAGAAATGATCAAATCCTAGAATCCAACACTTAATAAAAACTTAATAGAAAATAACGAGATTCTGAGAAAATATTCTTTGACTTTCAAATTCCTATAATATTCTGAAATGGGGTAATAGAAATATAGGGTGCAAAAAAAATTATAAAATTTTGAAAAAAAAAAACAAACAAGTACCTACCTACTTATTTTTAAAAAAATGAAAAAAAACTCTTCAACAAGACCGAGAAGATTATGAAATATTTCAAATTCCTATAAGTCTGCCCACCCCTGCCACAGACAATATATATAAAATACAGGACAGGAACCAGCCTTCTCCATACAGCTACAGCTTGTCTTTGCACCAATTGAATCTTTTCTTCCATTCAGTCACATTCCTGTGTTATAATATCATAGGAATGATCTACTGTAAAAGTAATAATTTGACTGTATTGTATACTCTGCTAAATTAAGGTGGTTTGGACATGTTGAACTTATGTACGAGGAAAGAATGACAAAGAAGATATACTTTTCTGAAAGAAGGGGTGTGAGGAAGCGCGGGCGTCCGAGAACCACGTGGCTTTATCAGTTGATCAAATTCTCAAGGACGGTCGCGTGTTGAGTAAAAGGAATCGACGTGCGTGCATGATAAATTGTATGAATGTGGAGGAAGCGAAGGAAGTGTGTAAGGAGAAGTCTATCTGGTGTTCCGTTCTCTCTGCCTACCTCACTTAAGACACAGTGTGAGGGTATAGTATTGTATATTCTGCTACAGATGCATCCTCCTTACAAAATTATTTTCAAAATAGATATTATGATATTTTTTTTTAATACTTTCAGTTACAACATGGGCACTGTGGCGTTTGGTTCCCTCATCGTCGCCATTTGCCGTCTTATCAGAGTTGTCATTGAGTATGTGGACGCACAATGCAAAAAATACGACAACTTCTTTGTGAAGTGCCTGCTGTGTTTCTGCAGATGTTTCTTTGCGTGTCTGGAGAGTTTCCTGCGCTTCATCAATAAGAACGCGTACATTATGTGCGCAGTGCATGGGAAAAACTTCTGTGCGAGTGCGCGTGACGCTTTCTCGTTACTCATGAGGAATATTTTAAGAGTCGCGGTGCTGGATAAGGTAAATCATTCACTATTTGTTATCAAAATTTTATTTAACATCACATAAGAATTCAGCAATGAGATATGCCACTCATCTTAAATGCCCAGTTTTCATTGGCACGAAAAAGATAACCTGCATATGGTCCCAGGTTCGATTTCCGGGCAGCGCAAAATGAATAATGACCTTTTTCAAATTGTCCTGGGTCTGGGTGTTACATGTATATGTGTTCAGTGCATTGTATATAATATGTATATTGTCGTGTTTATTTATTTATTTCATCTCATAAACGGCAAAGCCTTTAACAATATAGATCAACAGACATCAGTTCAAAAATTACAGATAAAATAGACACAGAACAACATAAAATAAATATATCAATGATAAACACAAACAGTAATACATAGAAACTTATTTCAACAAAAACACTGCAATTTTCTAACATTTGTTGTAACCATTTCAATCATTTAACAAATTAACAAAACTTAACAAAGTGTTAGTACCCATAATACAAGATTCATATCTTAGTTTGGGACTTGCTCGGTCTGTGTGAATTGTCTATACGTGTTATATTATGTTATATTTATCATGGACAGCTAGTCCACTGACTATGTGTCATATGTGGAAGGTACAATGACGGTACAGACATGTATAATAAAAAGAAAACTAAGACATTCGTAATTGGTGGCGGCACACTTCATCGCTACTAAATTGAGATATTTAATGTCTTATCCATGATATTTTGCGAACACCTGCCTGCTACAGGGTTCTCTAATATATTATATATAATACACATGAGATATTTTTATATTTTTTACTCAACCCTGTATAAAAGTTGGTCTATACAGGGTTGAGTATCAAATTATGTTCAAGTTGTTAAAGTTTTTATTTTTGTTTGGTTATGTTGGTGGTCCTCATCCTCCAAATAATTTTTTGAGATGTCATCCCTTATTGGTCTATTGTTTGTAGGTAACAGATTTCCTGTTCTTCATTTCGAAGCTGGGCATAGCAATTGGCTGTGGAACTGCGGCTTACTACATCTTCAAAGAGCCCGTTGTGACAGATGCAGCTAATTTAGATGAAATGAACTATAACTTGGTTCCCGCTATAATTATTGGAGTTATAGCGTACTTTGTAGCCAGCGTATTCTTTGGAGTATACTCTATGGCTGTCGATACACTGTTCTTATGTTTCTGTAAGTATAATACATCTATAGAAATAAATCATTATTTTATTATATGGATCAAATTCTCAAAACTGGTTACGTGTTGAGTAAGAGAAGTCGATGTGTATGTATGAGAAATTGTAGCACGAACATAGAGAAAGTGAAAGAAGTATATAAGTATAGAAAAATATGGCGTTCTTTATCTCTACTGGTCCCATCTGAGATACAGTGCAAAGGTATAGTATAGTATTATTTGCTATTAAACGAGCAACTTGAAGCTGATGTGCTTATATCCACATACAGTAGTGTGCGAATTAATGTGAACATGACTTAATTAAAACATTTTGCGTGTTTGCAACACTACACAATCACGATATGTCGGCCATTTTCAATTTTGTGTATCTACTTTAGGCTTGTTCTTGCTCGGTCATTTTTGGGAGCGATCTGATCTAGTACAATTGTCCTACGGAACTAGTACGCTCTTCTAGTACTATTAGTTCACTGAATATTTCCATGTCAAAATTATTCAGTCATGAATGTAGTACATGTACTAATAAGAATACAGGATGCATATTATACTAATTAGTACATGTTCTAATAAGAATTTAGGATGCATACAGAGTACATACATAGGAAATGCACATTTATGTAATTTTGTGATTATGAAAATCAATACTTAGTAACTAACAAAGAGAAAATTCAGAGAATATTTTATTTTCCTTCATAATTTGCAGGCTTTGGATTTTCATTTCAATAAATTTTAATAATTTTGCTATCGACAGTACGTACCTACTACATTATTATTTTATATGTTTATGAGACGTTCATAAGGGATAATATTTTAACTAAGTAAGTCTACTAACTTACAACACCGTTATATAAGTTATATGTAATGATACTTTTTCGTCCTTATTGGCGCCATTTTCAATGTTCATAGCAAAACAAAACACTAAAAAGGTCTAACACCAATCTATCTATCTACCACTCTGTACTAGAATACTACCTACTAGAATGTACTTGTACAGTACTTGGTGCTTCTTATTAGTTCTTTGACGTCACTGAACTAAAGGAACTAATAAGAAGCAAAAGAGAAGGCACTATATCCTTTATAGAATCATCACATCAACTATCTCACTCGCACTCGTTTAAAGTTCCGACATAAACCGAGTGGCGCCGAGCGGAGATGCCGAACCAGGGTTGCCAGACGTACGGTAATTACCGTACTTGTACGGTAATTTCATTCCCCGTACGGTAGTAAATTACCGTACGACAATAGTACGGTAATTTCAAATCAAAACTGACGTACGGAAAATGTACGGTAATTTGGCAATTTGGGACACAAATCACTTACAGGAAAGTTTGCAGATAAAAGTATGACCTATTTTGTATCCATCAAGGGTCAAGGACGTTTATCACGTGTACATAGCATGAGAGCACGGGGGGACGAAAACGACTGCACTCGGGAAAAGGCCTTCTTAACTCGAGAAGATAGTGGCTAACGGCGCACTTTAGTGATGTACGGTAATTGTACGGAATTTTTCCCTAGAAATACGGTAATTTTGGATTCACAATCTGGCAACCCTGTGCCGAACGTCACTGGCATTACTTAAGTTCTGTCCGATTGGGAATGAATGAACTAAAAGAACTAAGAGCGAATAAGATACGGAATAGTTCATTCTAGTACAGTACTGGGAATTAGTTCCTAATAGTACCTAGTACATGTACTACACAAGCCTAATCTACTTCAGTCGTGTAGAGTATTAGCTGTCGTTTGGTTGTGAGTTTGGTGCAGTTAAAGCGATTTTGAAGGTTTTTTAAAGCAAATTCTACCTACGGTCTGTTTTGTCAAGATTTTATTAGTGATTTTTTGAAGTTTGTGCAATGGATATCACTCCACGAAAACGGGAAAAGATTATCACTTTATGTGAGCATACTTCAATGAGTCAAAGGAAGATTGCCGAACAGTGTGGGGTTAGTCTGGGTGCTGTCAATAAAATTATTAAGCAGAAAAGGGAAACTGGGTCTGTTAATGTGAAAAGAGTTGGAAAATGTGGGAGAAAAAGAAAAACTTCAGCAAGGGAAGCATATATAATCAGAAAAAGTAAACTGAACCCTAGGATGACGAGTTTTGATCTGCAGCAAGATTTGGAGGCCAACGGAGTGAAAATTCATGACTCCACAGTAAGGAAACGACTCATTGAATCTGGAAGAAAGGCTATAAGACCACAAAAGAAACAGTTGTTGACAGCAGATATGATGAAAAAAAGATATATTTGGGCTAAAAAGTATGCTGATTGGACGGAAGACCAATGGAAAAATGTTTTGTTTTCTGATGAAACTCACTTTTTGGTCCAAGGAGAGCGCTCACGTTATGTAAGAAAGAGTTCAAATGAAAAAATCACTTCTGCTCACATAGAACAAACGGTAAAACATCCACAAAAAGTTATGTTTTGGGGCTGCTTTTCTTTTTATGGACCAGGATCGTTAGTGCCTGTTGTTGGGATGATGAACTCTGACAAATATAAAGAGTTATTGGAACAAAATTAAATGGGGAATTGGGAAAAATTAATTCTAATGATAAATTATGGTTTCAACAAGATTCAGCGCCTTGCCACAAATCCAAAAAGATGATTAAATATTTTGAAGAAAATAAAATAAATGTGTTAGATTGGCCAGGAAATTCACCTGACTTAAATCCAATCGAAAACTTATGGGCGATTTGCAAACAACGGGTTCGAAAAATGGACTGTACAACTAAAAGGAAGATGATAGAAGCGGTAATTCAAGTGTGGTTTCGTGACGAGAAAATTAAAGAAAATTGTAAAGAATTTGTTGAATCGATGCCAAAAAGTCTTCAGGACGTAATAAAAGCTAAAGGAGGACATACATCCTATTAAAATAAAAAAATAGTAATATGAAAAAACTGTTCTTTAAATTAAAATCTCATCTTATATAAAAAATGATTATTTTTCTGTTTTGTATACCCATGTTCACATTAATTCGCACACTACTGTAGTTGTATGTTTCTATGTTAACTGTCAAGCCTTTTCTTGATAAAATTAGTGTTCTCTGCAACAACCAATACATATTCGACGCATACACCATTATACCTATGATACACCTATTGTGTACTTAAGTTTGATGTATCTGTTATATAAATGTAATATATTATTATATTTGTTTATATAAGTGTAACTTTTTTTTTTTTTTTTTTTAAAAAAGATATATCTGGGTTTTTGTTATAAACCCAAATACAACCTTATACACCTTTCACAGTAAGCTACTAAAAGCTTGTGTCGTGAAAGGGGAGTTTGCCGGCACCTGGTATCGAACCACGGACAACTATCCGAATATGACATATTCCAGTTTTGTAACTTAATGTTTTAGTTTTGTAGATTGTCTATTTTTTTTCTGTACTTCTTTCTGGTGACAGGGCCCTGATAGAGCGAGTTTATGTTGTATGTACTCTCTAGGTATCCCTTTAACGAGTGCTTGTGTTCGCATGAGTGCGTATTATGGCACCGGAAAGTAGAAGGAAGTGTAGATGTATATGTTTTTCTTTTTCTGTTTTTGTTCATGTATTTTACATTTGAGTTATTGGTAGGCACAAATCACTTATTACGGGTGGATTGCCGGTAATAAAAAAGAGAGTTTTAGATTAATCAGTCCTTTTTAACCAATTTTAATACTGTGACCTCGCAAATGCTCATTCTGATTCCTAAGGAACATGGCCTTCATGGCTTTGGACAGTCATAAAGGTTATTTAAAAAAAAAATTGCCCAATCAGGTTTCCTCTACTTAATGGGGTGTTCACATTTGGCGAATTTTAAAATATATCGCCAGGCGAAAAAATAAAATTTGCCGCACATCCATTGATCTTCTCACCTGTTCACACATTCCACCGATATAGAAACGATCTGTCAGATGCGCTTTGATTTTGACACTGTTTTCAAAATGGCGTCGAGATGGAGATCGCGAAGTGATTATTTTTAGTCAAAAATGTTATAGTAGAGGTTATAAGGCGCCTTTTAATTAAGGAAACAAACCAACAACAAAGATAACAGCTGTCACGAAGCGGGAAACATTATAAAATTTATAGGTTATAAAGTTTTTACCATAGATACGAACGCCGCGCACATCTGCGCATGCGCGAATCGTTCAATCGGCCGAAAATGTTGGAAGGTGGTCAACTCGAGACGATATCGTTTCTACTGGTTTTTATCGTTTCAGACTAGCTGTCATTTTGTTCACACGGTTCAAATGGCTGACGATATTTTGGTGCCTGGCGATATTCGCCAAAGTGAGAACACCACATAAGACTTATGTTCATAATGGGATTGCTAGTCAATTAAGTTGAAATAATTTGTATATTTTTTTTTCAGTGGAAGATTTGGAGAGGAACGACGGATCTGCGGAGCGTCCTTACTTCATGTCTAAGAATCTAATGAAGATACTTGGAAAGAAAAACAAATAATAATAATAACACAACACATTTATCTATTTATTTATTTACTAGCCGTTATCATTGCTTTGCTCGGGGAAAAATTATTGAATTTATAAAAATGACATAAATTGTAACATATAACTATTGGTCAAGTAATCAATATTACTGATAGCAAAAAGATGATGAAAAGAAAATGCAATAATATTTTGATAAGTTTGGATGTAAAGTTGTTCTAAATTGCTCAAAAACGGTATCTTTCTTTCAGCCATGTGTATATTCTTAGTTATTCTGTCCTCTTTGATTCTTTCTACATACACAAACCATTGTAGTTAAAATGGGTTCTTACTATTTTGTTAAACCTTTTTATAAATAGTAGAAAAACTCGACTATCTCAGAATTAGGTTTTTACCCACACTATTTGCTTATTGGTTTCATGAACAATCCTAAATGCATTTATCAAAATTTTACAAGAGACCAATGAAACTGTTTCGTTGGATGAAATGTTCCGCGTCTGAATAAATTCTTTACACTAGAGACAACACTTAACAACTTATTATCCAAATAGTGGAGCAATTCAACTAATAGAATTTGTAGTACATTTAATTTCTGTGAGTGTTGTGATTAAACCAATCGAAGAGGCAGCACGCGAGAGATTTCATTTATCTCTATAACTTTTTCCGTGGATGTCATAGCGTGACGGTTATTACATGAGTGGATGGGGCTCAAAAAGATGAATAATCGGGTACCAAATAACCAAGAAATATCAAAAAACCAAGATTCTCTGTGCAATATACATATTGTCAAACAATATTGATAATAAGTGCTATAAGATAGTAACCAAATCAAATCAAAGACATTATATTATACAACAAGACTGCACACTTGTCTAGTATGTCACCTGAATTAGTATGTGCAAGGATACCACTGTTCATATCTTACACAAAGTTAGTACTATATATAACCTGCTTAGATTATATTAATCGGCAATATTTTAAAAGGGACACAACCCTATAACTATAAACCATGGGTGGCCAACCTTTTCAGTAGCAGGGCCAAATTTTAGAAATGAGATTTCCTACCGGGCCGTACAACAATATACTCCATATAAGTATGGAACATTTAATAATTTTACTTCACCTTCAAATTTCTACCTCCTCCCGTCACCGAATTACCAAAATGGTATAGGAATTAGAAACGTTTCAAAACTACTCGGTTTTCTTTAAATATTTTCTCAAAATACCTCTTTCAAAAAAGTAAAGGGTACTTATACCAACTATTATTAAAAAAAAGTGTGTATATGCTTCGCGGGCCGCACGTAGACATCCAAACGGGCCGCGGGTTGGCCACCCTTGCTATAAACCCTCTCACATGGTACACTTTATTTTCTAATAGGAATATAGACCTTATTTCAATGGTAGAAAGCATATTATTGATTTAATTTGCTCAAAAAATGTACAGTTGTCTTGTAATGTATAATGTCTTTGAACTAAATAGATGTATTTTATTTGTATACAATATACTTTTTATATTTATGAATATATTTTTTAATGTATAAGACTTATAATAGTGAGAATATTTTTATAAGATTTTTTATAATGTACGTCACTAATGTAAATATGTAAGCGGTCAGTGGGTTGACTTTTGATGGTGCAATATTTACGGTTTAACAAATACCTCTGCTCAGCTACTCCATCTTTACAATATAAGCTATTGCTTACTTTAAAACATAAAAACATTGCATAAGACAAATTCCCCTTTCACGACACAAGCTTTTATTTGTTTTATTCTTCTTGCACATCATCATTCATAATTATAACAAAATCAACAGAGCAGTTTACATGAGAAAAAATGTGATGATATGCAGTGGCGAGATTATCACTATATAGTGATTTCTTCCATCTAACCACGTAGCTTATTGTGATAGGTGTATAAGGTTGTATTTGGGTTTATAACAAAAACCCAGATACATCTTTTAAAAAAAAAAGAATATAAAATTTCGAAACAAAAATTAATCAATTCCTGATGTATCATTTTTTTCCTTCCTCTGAAGACCATGCCCACATAAGATTTATTTATGCAGTTCATTGTTAGATTCAGTCCTCCGATATCTTCCCTCAGACCTTATTTCTGAAAGAAATGCAGAATTATCTCCGGGTTAGTTCATCTGATCCCCTCTAATTCATGAGATCTGTGAGCCAACTATATTGGCTCTGGTTTGCATTATTTTTTCACATTCTGTAAGGAGATGCAATGAATTTTCTCTGATGCATTAAGGTTTTTTTTAAATACCAATTTTTATTTTGGATATAACAAAATATAACGTATTTTACAACACATGTAAGTATGCCATTAAAAAGAACATAATATAGGGATTGCAATTAAAGATAATAAAAAAATAAACTTAATACAACTAAAAAAAACTATACCTTATTATAAAAGAATGAGTTTTTTTTTACAAAATGGGTGGGGAAGTATTGAAAACGTATATATTCAAATGTGAACGGATGAGAGCTACCAGTAAGTTTTTATAAAACCTACTAGAGGCTGTACCTATTAGAAGCTATTTATTTAAACATTCATTTACATTTTTTATAAATAATAGGTATTTATTAAACAGTAAAAATGTATTTTTTTGCATGGTCATTTTAATTAATGTGCTACAACAATATTCAAATGTATTATATTTAAATAATTGTGATTTTATTGCAGTATTGCCAAAATAGAATTTTGTTAAGATATTGTAAGCTAGTGATGGGACTGGTTTAGCCATAAAGCCGGTGTGATTCTATACCTGGTATATTTGGTCACTGTTGTGACTTATTTAGTTAAGTGCATAAAAATTATTTATAATTTTTTTTTATATTATTATATGACATTAATTAATGGTTACCCTGTTTGTTTTGTTTCTATTTTTTTGTTACAGAATTTTTTTATTTACTTATATTTACTTCATATAATCAATAAAATATTATAAACAATTATTCTTTTTCCAGTATTTATTTATCCTTTTGTAATATGATCATTGGGGTGAAGACTAAAATATCCACAGACTCTTCTGACTCCTAAACTCTTTGTAGGAGAGTAGTTCAACTTGTGACTACTACCAATGTCGGTTAATGTGGTGCAGAGGTCCCATGTTCAATTCTCCACCAGGACAATATTAAAATTGGATGAATTGGAACAAATGTTTTGTTCTACTATAGATTGCACAACGCGAGAAAGACATCTTTTGACTTGTAAGGCCAAAGGTGTATAATGACCTCATATGTGGAAAGATATCTCTTTCACAGTTTATAATCTATAGTAGAACGAGACAATTTATCTCATTATGGAATTCTACTATTTGTGTACCAAGGCTATAAACAAAAGAAAAAAAATACTTTTTCAAGTTGACCTGCAGAGCTACTCTTGACACAATCTAAATATGATCTTGATCTTAGTTATACATTTATATAATTACATACGCCATTTTGAATATATTGTAATGGCTTCAGCCGTCTATAAAATAAATAAAATACAGTGGTACCTTGAGATACGAGCCGTCGTGAGAGCAATTTTTTGCTTTGAAATACGAGCAAAAATTTGAGATACAAGCCATTTATTGACACTTACCAATCATTTCCGGAACATTCTGTAATGGAGGAAGAAACAAACCTCCTTGTACATGTTTTTTTAAACGGCCTACAGGTGAAAGTGAGAAAAGCGTGGAGAAAAAGGTAAAGATCAGTGAAGAGAAAAGCAGTGACGAAAATTAAGCAAAAGTAACACTTTATAAATCTAGTTTATTTCTGAGGTCTGTTCATGCAGGAGGGTCCTCTTGTGATGTGGAGGCCCAGCTGTCCTTCCATCGTTTCGGGGGTCTTCCTGGTAGGCTGGAAAAATATTTGCTTTGAAATATGAGCAAGGTTGTGGAACGAATTAAACTCGTATGTCGAAGTACCACTGTAATTACATACGCCATTTTGAATATGCACCAAGGATATATAAAATAAAATATAAGGAATATGAATTGAGAAAACTCTGTAAGAAATATACTTATATTTATTTAAAAATACTTATCAACTAAATACGTATTAATAAAAAAATATTCCAAAACACACGACAAGTTTCAGTGAAACTGATATTGTCCTACCGAAATTTTGGTTTGTTCTAGTTTCGGCTGATAATCCGGCCAAAACTGAAACTGGATTTGTAAGTTTTCGTGCTACGCTCGGTGCACTGAGGTGAAAGAGACGAAGTGTCATTTTACTGCATTCACTCTCATAGTCATGTCACAACTTGTTAAGTTCTTTTGTTTGTGTCTGCGCGCTGCAAATTTCACAGTTTGAGGTGATCACTTCAAAACAGGTACGTTTTATTTCACTTTTTATATAATGTAAAGACTGACTGATTATGATAAGACTATTTATTTTTCTTTCCACAAAAACACTGACTTTATAATCTATATAGAAGTTTCGGTTGCGACCAAAGCAAAAATTCGGTTTCGGCCGTAAAAAGTAGTTTGGTCGGACACTAGCGACTCAAAAAAATTTCACTATCTTTAGAATGCAATGGAATTTCCTTCAGCTCAGCAATCTACATTATCACAATATTTACAGGAGTATCCTTATTATAAAGACACAATGAAAGACTGACGGTCAGTGTCACAAGGAGGTAACGCTTGAGCGTGTAAGACTCTGTCTAGTCATTATTAATAGTGAAAGTTAATATTTTTATTTTAAATTCATTACTTCAAATATTTGGTAGTTAAGTAAGTGATGTCGAGACAATTTTAATGTAAACGGTACAAAAGAATGTTTTTATTAAATATAAAATATTTTAAAGTGGATAATTTAGCATGACATCCTGTCTGGCCAGTTCCAACAACATAGGGTCGTCGAAGAATTTATTGATTGAAACGTCCTCGCTGAGACCTTTGCGTCTCCTCGTTTTTATCATGAACTCCCTAGCGAGGTGTGTGGCGGGCTGAGGTTCTAAAGGTCTGCAATGTTAAGAAAAAAAAACAATATACACAAATACCCACCTTTTACAGGTCATTATAAAGCTTACAGAAAAGAGTGGAAGATGTATTCGTTGTAGCTTCTCAGGGACAACAACATAACATTATTTAGAATTTTTTCGAACAGTAGAAAATGTTAAATTTCAACAATATAAAATATATAAAAACACTGTTTTTTGTTTCTCATTAATGAATACAAAGTATACCACAATTACGCCTAGCGCTTTCACCAATAAATTGGTATCATCAAGCTAAGCGTAATTGTGGTATACTTTGTATACATTAATGTGAAAGAAAAAACAGTGTTTTTTATATTATCAAAATGTTGTTTCACAATGTCAACACTGAAACGTTTAATTCAATTGTTAAATTTTAACACATCGACTCTCCCGTTCCATAACTCAACAAATCTAAATTTTGGATAATTTTGATTTAATTGGCAATACACACAATCAATTCCACGAACAAATAACTATAAAAAATACACTCATCTCTTGATATAAGTAGATATATAAAAAATTCCCTTGACACATAAAAATGCACATCATCCAAAACCAATCAAACTGATCTCCAGTATTGTGCAAAACGCACAGCAGGTGGAGATGCGTCAAAAATATCCTCCATAGTGCAAGTGACAGGGCACAATGGACACTCCAACAAGTGTGGCATGGTCTATGCTGCACCACAGTCACATGCTCCGGATTCGTCCTGTAGGAAGCCCCATCGTTCTCTACTGTCGCGGCAGTTTCCTACGCGAAATGGGGAAACCACAGAAATTTATCAATGACTTATAATTACTTTCTTATCAACACGGGCTTCTCCTAACTTTCTTTTGTTCAAATCCTATAAATACTGTTTGTCTCTGTATCTTATTTCAATTTTTACTAATCGCCTGATGATGGAGTCGAGAGTCTCCGAATACTAGTACGCGAAGTTAATAAAAGTCATTTGGTAGTTAACTACATACTGTGTTTTTTTCAATTATCTTGAAATGGACTTTCAACAAGTACCTTCGGTCAACAACATTAATGTTTTAATATTATATAACCTAATACAAAGGTTAATTGTAAAAATAAAGATCCATAAAGAGAATATTAAATTTATGTTTGACTGCCGGTCAATTTGATATATAATTTAAAAAGATATGACCCACCTTATAACTATACTCTTGTCTAGGGGATCTCCCGGTACGATCTGCCAATGATGGAACACCTGTAGACAGAAGGCCTGCCCCTGGGTGTGAGTGCGAAGGTCAGTCTCAAAGCCAAATGAGTCCACAGCAGGGACGAAAGCCTTCACTGTGTACAGAGGGGAGCCTGCTACAGGAGCATCCTGTGTCACGTGTCCTGGAAAAACATCCATACTTGATATCAAAAATGTTTTTAATATAAGATATTGCAAACTAGACAAACTGTTATACTTCTGTCATCAAGCACAAACACAAACTGTCATCCTTCTGTTCTATAATGATAATGTGCAAAAAGGAATGAATAAATAAATTAAATAAATAAATATTTATGTAGGTAGTTAATGAAAAAAATTTTTTTTTTTATTATTCCAGGTCAGTCAATATCCATCTGTTTCTTCAGGTCATTATTTTATGGTGACCTGCTGAAAGATTAGGACTTACAAACAATTCATACATACAATTACGTTATACTCAAAACAAAAATTTGCCTTCCAAACCTTCATCAAACACAGGGTCTGCAATTCTTTGTTTCGGAAATACTTGTGAAAAATAATAATACACACCTCTTCTTTTTGCTAAAACTGTGTAAACAGCGGAGACACAATCGGCAGGTGCTTGTACCTCAACAAATAAATATGGCTCCATCAGTCTGGGGGTAGCCATCAAGAAAGCAGAGTACGCAACCTGTCGGAGGAAATAAAACAGTTATATCCAATTTAGGCATCTAGAGAGAAATAATGATGAAAGAATTTATACATATCTAATGTTGCAAAACACAGATGACAAAAATCGTGGAATTAGTGAATGTTGTCCATGGGCACACACTAAAACTGATCACTTAAGTCAGCCTAGAGCCAGTTTGTAAGCATTGGGACACCTTTCTTACATCTTGCATTAACATGGTTTTCCAATGACGGCGTACAGACAGCCGGATGCGAACGTCAAGCATCAAGCAAAAATCTTAAATCTTTTGGCGACGATTCGGAGCATTCTGTTACCCATCTATGAGACGTAGCGAAGGCATTCATTCGAATATTTCTTCGGAGAATGCTCCGAATTGTTGCCGAAAGATTTAAGATTTTTGCTTGATGCTTGACGTTCGCATTCAGCTGTCTGTATGCCGCAAATTAAGATGTCTGATTGATTCAGTTAGTAACAAATGAAATTGTGTGCCATCGCACTCAGCAAACATCTAGTCTCTAATACAGGAGAGGCAACAGTCCTGACTGGGCCACATTCAAGAATTTTCAACGATGGATTCTCTTGCGGACAAAACGAGCACTGTTCTTTCAACCACAAGGGTTCCGACAGCCTGAACATACCTTTTTCACAATAAACCATTACTAACTACATCAGAGCGTTAGGAATGTCATAGTTAGAAGTGACTCAATTGGCGTAGAGAAGCTATTCTGAATGGAGGAGACTGGTTTCAGCCCTGTGCTCCTGGGCGGAGTGTCGTGATAATGACAATGATGATGTTTTGCAATCCATACGAAGTTTAGATTGAATATGATTTGACTTACTCGTCTAGCTGTGGGAATGATTTGACCTCCTCCACGATGCAAAGGTTCTCCAGATATAACTGCATCCAGAATCTTGAATTTCACATTCCTTATTGGTTCCTCACACAAAGGACCTTCTCTGGTGCCCCATTGGAAGCCTAAAATTATGAAAACAAATATTTGTACATATTTTTTTATCAAAACTGAATCTAGACAACCAGTTTGGCTCAGAGGTAACGCTCTTGCTTTTGAGTCACGAGGTCCCAGACTCGATTCCCAGCCAGAGCAAAATAAAGAATTAGGTACCTTTTTAAAATTGTCCTGGATCTGGGTATCGTCAGGTAAGTACACATAATACAAGATTCATATTTTTGTATTATTTTTAAATATTGTATTATAATTGTTTTTAATTTATTTTGAGTTTTTTAGAAAATTTTAACTTTTACTTTTTTTCTCAAGACTAATGAGACTGAAAGACTGATTTCTAGTATTTTGGGATTTTTTACTTTTATATTTTTGTATTATTTTTAAATATTGTATTATTGTTGTTTTTAAATTTACTTTGACTTTTTTAGAAAATTTTAACTTTTGACATTTCTGGTAAGAGTGGAATCTTTGCTGGTCCACATGTTGAGTGTATTAATTGTTAACATGTTGTGTTATGACTGTTTGATTCTTTAATATTGTAAAAATAAAAAAAATAAAAAAAAAATTTGTTTGGGACTAGCTACTCGATCTGTGTGAATTGTCCATATATATTATGTTATAGATGATAGCCAAATTAATATCTAAGAAAAACTCATGATAGTGGAGAGTGTCTTTAATTGATTCTGGACTGTGTACTAGCAGTAACTAATTTATTCCTCTCCTGAATAACATGGACTTCAGCTATGGTCAGTCGCTGTGATAAAGAAATAAAATAAAACAAAGCAAAACTCCATTATTACCATAACAGGAAATAAAGTTTTACAACAAAGTAATGACAAATTTAGCTAACGAAAATATCACCTTGCACTATGCTGTCTTTGACTGATGATAGAAGGGCCTTGTCTACTTCCGATGGCAGAGTATCGTCCACCAATATGTTGGGGCCAGCGGCATCGGGACCAAACGCCCAAATAGAACGGGCTGCCAGCAAATCCCAATCGTATCTATACAAACAATCAAAAAATTTCAAAATCTCCACAAACAAAATCAAGAGTGATGTTTTGTGAATAACAAAGGCAATGCTTATTCTGTCTCGCACAGAGAAGACATTCTGTATGTTCATTTTAAGCACCAGTTGATTCGCTGACTACCCCGCGTGTGGGAGATGCCGTGCCAATATAAATAGATCACCTAATTACAAAATACGACAATTTCAAATCATAATATTCCAAGATATGGCTGACAAAGTTTTAAAGTACCAGCACAACTTGCATTTTTTTTACATACAGCTCGTCTGCTGGCCTCCCCACTTGTGGGATATGCCGTGATGGTATAGATAGATAGAGAAAAATTACAAGTTTTGATCTATGCGAGTCATTCGACCTGGATACCGAGGTGAAGTATAGAATTGAGGCAGCTCGTGCTGCATTTAATAAAATGAGAGTGCTCTTCAGTAGTGACAATCTTAATCTTGAAACTTCAACAGAGACTCGTAAAGTGTTATGTATGGTCTGTATTGCTAAGACCTGGACTCTAAAATGAATACGATGAATTGCTTGGAAGTATTTGAAATGTAGAATGCTTTGTATTTATTGAATTGGTAGAGTCAAAAAGACAAAGTAGAAGACAGACAGAGAACTCCTGTTGGAAGTCAAAGTGCATGAGATCTCATCTCTGGGTCATGTATTGCAGGGGGAAAAGTACCACTTCTGCGGCTGATTATAACAGGCAAAATAGAAGGAAGCCGAGGAACAGGCAGAAAACAGAATGAGAGTTGTGGAGGAATTGACCTGACAGGACACTAGCAGAAGAAGAAGGTCTATGCAAGCAATCAATATTTAGACAATGAATCCCCACCTGGTTTGGAAGAACTCTCCGAGTGGCTTCTTGTTCCATGATATGGAGACAGCCCCCGACTCTATATCCTCAGCCAGCCCTCTCTCCAGAGGTTCGGCTATCATGGTCAATTTGTTTCTCCTGTTGGGAGTCTCTGCAAAGCATTTAAGTGAAGATGTCTCCACCACTGTCTCACAGAAGGACACTACAGGATCGGCAACTGAAATCATTCAAGTTTATTTATATTTTCCACAAATTCACTAGCAAAGGATACGTTCTACTCTTTTCTGTAAGTTTTCGAATACCCTGTAAAAGGCAACTATTTGTAACACATTATTTATTTATTTATAGCCAGTTACACACTTCAGACAACACACAAAAATAAATACAAAAAATATCAACAATATCACAAGAAAACAATGCGTTGCCCAATTTAAAAGTGTATAAAAAATTAATTAATTGATATTATTCAATAGACCATAAGGTTGTCATACAATATAAAATTAAAAAAAATAGATTATAAGAGATAAAAATAAATTGAAAAAATAAAAACAATGGTCTTTAAGAAATTATTAAATATTGGAATAACACACAAGTGTCAGTGAGTTATTATGAATATTTAACATTGTCGGCCGATGTGGCGCAGAGGTAACGCTCTTGCCTTTGAGTCACGAGGTACCGGGTTCGATTCTCAACCAGGGCAAGGTGAAGAATGACTTTTTTCAAATTGTCCTGGGTCTGGGTGTTACATGTATATATGTGTGTAGTGCATTGTATACGTGTGTATCGTCGTGTTAGTACCCATAATACAAAATTCATCTTAGTTTGGGACTAGCTCGATCTGTGTGAATTGTCTATGTATGTTATAAACAAAAACATCTTGAATTCAGTAGTAACGAGGTATACTACCACCCATCCTGAATCTCTTATATTTTACTGGCACAGAAAGGACAACCTACATGTTTAATACGTGCAGTTGGTCTGCTGGCTACTCTACTTGTGGGATATATCGTGATGGCATAGATAAAATAATCAGCTAGCATATGACAACAGCTTCTTACCCTTAATATCAATCTCCGAATACATCTTCCTGAGATCGTGCATGACACAGTCCAGATAGAGTTCTCCAGTTCCCAGCACCACGTGTTCTCCAGATTCCTCAACCCTCGTGGAAAGAAGCGGGTAGCTCTTGTTCACCTTAAACATTAATTAACATGTACCAGTCAAAAAAATGTAAACGACACACAGAATTATACTTGCTATTCAATTCCTCTAGCTGCCAACCTAACTCTACCTTGTAGGGTGTATAAGGACTTATTTTGAATTCAGATTCATTTTCCTAAAACAAATATAGGGGCTTTCTCTCTCTTCAGATGTATCGTGTTCTTTGGATAATTTTTCATGGATAATTCTGTGCTATTCCCTTCTATTCTCAGCCATGTGTACCTCAATTTTAATTATCGGAGACACGAGTCGCTTGATTTAATTTGCCCAATGCTTCATTATTCTTGTTTCTGGGTCTTTAACCCAGCGAGGTTCTTGTCATGCTCATCTCTTCAATATTCTAATATTTAAAATTTAAATAATGTTAAGAAATTAATAAAAAAAAGCTTCTGTATGGAGAGATAAAAAAAATATACCTTTCTCAAGCCGTCTAACATTTTTGGCAGTTCCGATGGTTTGACCGGCTCCACAGCTATCTTGACAACACTCTGCGTGTTGAACTTGAGTGGTCTGAAGATGTAGGCCTGTTCCGAAGACACTCCCGTGATGGTAGCTGTCTTTACGATGGGCTGATCGATGCCCTCAATCAACACCCAATTACCAGCAGGGACACGATTCACTTCAACCTACAAAATAAATGTAAAAGTATGCACCAGTACCCAAAGCAAAGAATAACAATTATATCAACTGTTACATATATCTAACTGACATCTTAATCGCAAAGTTATTCCTGACTAAATTATTCCAAGCTGTCAAATATTTTTGACGCTTTTTGACCATGGAGTATCGACTGCCATTGGAAGTGACTCTATTGAACAAAATTAATCAAACCTTCCCATCGTGGTATCTCACAAAAGTAGAGCAACCAGCGGACCAACTGCTTATAATAAATATGCAAGTCGTTCTCTCCATGCCAATTAAAGTTAGGACATTCAGGACGGTTGGCGTACCTCATCATAAACAACATATAGAAAAAAAAAATTGGTATAACATTGAGGAATTGTGGTTATCAGCAAAAAGTAATACCAAATAGACATTATTGTTTCATATAGTGATAATATGTACAAAAAAGAAATAAGTGAATAAAATATTGTGAATGTGGAAGTCTATCTAAAAGACGTGAAGAATTAAGTGAATTTTCATATGACATCACATTTTGGGGTTAGTAAAATAATGTTTTAAATTACTATTTTATACTAAATATTCATCATACTAAGAAGTAAGTAAAATACAGACTCCGACAACAATTGTGTCAAAAAATCATATTATAATTACTCATATAAAATACTTATACAACATTGATATATAGGCATACTGTTATAACCTGAAATAAAACTTACCTTATATCTCGCTTCATAGATCCAAAGGCGGCCAACTGTAAGAATACGAGAGTCCTCCTCGTCTTGCATCGAATAGTTCTCTCCCAGAATGCGAACCCGCTGTCCTGCGTACAGCGTTCCCGACATCACACGAGCTAATACCTAAAATACATAATACAAATAATTTCCATTACCGACTTACGTTATACTGTAGTGGGTGTGATACCTCCTTAACTATTGTTATCACAAGTAAAACAGTCCTAGTGACAATACATAAAGTGTTGTCACAGGGACTGACCTCTGCCTTGGAGGGCCCTGTGGAATCACTCTCTTTCGAGATCTCCACAGGTGCGGAACTTTACTAGCGTGAATCATATCTTAGTAGCTTCCTACTTTCTTCGCGTCTCGTTATATTGAACTAATTGTAATTTACCACTTAACTATTGAAATAAAAGTATAAAGCCGTTACTCGAGTGATCATTTTACCTGGTAAGATAAACTTCCAATTATCTCTCTTTTCCTTCTGATAAATTTATCTTCGTCAGTGACGAAGGAGACAGGACATTGTCCTGAGCAAGCGCTAAGGATCGTATCCTTAACCGCTTCACTACTTTTGGGGGATGCCGTGAGAGTAAATTGACAAAATGGTTTACCTGGAAAAATGTGCAGTCATGATTGGGATACATCTTAGTGGTGTGTGCCACCAGCTCTCCATCCTGACTACACTGTGCCATCTCCGAATATGGCTCTGTATCCTCACCACCAGTATATGTGTGACGGATCTTATGAACTGCATTCTCCACTGGACTCTTTATATGTAACACGCACATTGTCACAAATCCACTGAAAAAGACAACACAATTTGATGTAATATCATATCTCGCTTGTTTTTACCCTCATTGTTTGTGATTTGATTTAGCTTTTATTTATTAATATTTTCTAATTGATTCACTTACTAGTTATGTGAAACTTATTTTTTTTTTGCCTTTTCGTCCTTTTTATGTTTTTTTTTTGTATCATGCTATTTAAGACTTTTTTGGTATATATTGAAATATAATTTGATAAATATTGTAAAAAAGCAGAAATATGCTGTATTTTTTTATTTTTAGTTTTGTGCAAATAAAATAAATACAATCAGTATACAGAGGGTGAGTTTATTACAAATCCAAACTTAAATTTAAATCATTACTTTAAATCGTTTTTCACAATACGACAACGATATCACAGAAGTAGGAATGGTGAGAAGTGGGGATTCAATTGAAAGAACTTTTGGTGTTGCCAAACCTGCCTCCAATATGTATATCCATTACCACCTCCAAAAATAAACTGAAGACTTAACTGTTTAGTGGCGTCTATGAGATATATAATAAATGTAGTTAGTTACCTGAAATCACCAAAGAATCTGCTGCAAACAAGTCTCAACAGAGGTCTGATGTTCAGTTTGGACTCCTCCTTTGTCAATTTGATGTTCAGCTCTGCCAAGACATGTGAGAGACTCCCGTCCACATCACCGACCACCTAAAACAATATGATTTATTTTATTTTTAAAATATAGGTGCCCCACTCTTTTGCTGTAAAAGCTAGACACACCACCTATCCTGAAAGTTCTATTGGTTTTGTTGGTATGGAGAGGACAATGTGCACATTTATTGCACACAGATTGTCTGCTGGTTTCCTCGGAACTTCTCAGCAGACTCGTGGGATTTGCGAAGAATCAAGACTGTAGACAGGCACTGTGCAGAAGTAGAATCTCTCTACACTTTGAATCACCTAAAAATTCTAGGTTTCGTAAGAGGTCTGGGACTAGAGGACTCGCCGTAACCAGTAACACCAGAAAAGCCACTTAGAAGGAGTACAATAGATCTTATGGGTCGCAGTGCATAATTCAACCTATTTTAATACTAATATATGTTTGTATATATATGTACTTCAATATCTGCATTAATGATGTAAGTAGAGAAAATTCTCCAAAGAAATTTCTCGAGAACGAGAAATTTCTCCAAGAATTTCTCCTCTGATGGAAGAGAAATTTCCCTCCATAATTTTTCCTAGTGGTATTTTTTATTGATCATTGTAAAAATGATCGATAAAAAATTTATCTGCCTTAAAATACACCATAATTCTCCAAAAATTCTTCACTTCGAGAAATTTCTCATTTCTAGATAATTTTGTTGAAAAATAATTTCTTGAAAATTTCTCAACACTTATCTGAATTGTTGTTATTTTTTCTTCTTTCTTTCTTCATTGTCGTCGCTCCTTCTGTGCTGAGGATCGTGACCATCACACGCAGTAAAAAAATATTAAATACCTGTGCAAACAGTTTGTAGAGTGGTTCCAGTATAAATTCAACAAAACTTCTTTGTGCCGAGCTGTGTGGGGACTTTCTGGTGAACTTTCTGGTCTTGGCGTTAAAGTACATATCACCCCAGAGAAACTTGGCAAGATCTGCTGGATTAAGAGCATCCTGCTGGCAATAGGAACGCTGATAGATGGTCGCGAATGACTCCAATGTGAAACATACGTCAAATTGGGATGATGCAAAACAAACATTGCCTGGAAGAAAAAGTTTTCAGTATAAATATATTTATACATGACATTAAAATATATTTTTTAACGCTAACTTTATTTTGCAATGATTTTGTTTCATACAGACCCCAGCAATGAATAAGTCTCCATTCTTTTATTTTTACAATTTCCTGGAAAAAGGTAAAATAAATAAATTTAAAAAAGGGCATTTTTCATTTTGCTTTGACTGGGAATTGAACCTGGAACCTCGAAATCCAAAGGCCAGAGCTTTGGGTTAGTGGAATGAAAGCTGTAACGGGCTTCCTAACGGGTCACTGCAGACTCAAGGAACACTTACGCAAACTGGGACTGACAAGCAAGAAGATGACACCTGTAGATTTTGTGAAAAAGCGGCCGAGACTCCTTGACATCTCTTAGCGGACTGCAATGCCGTGGGATTCGCAAGAATCAAAGCCCTAGGCAAACACTGGATAGAAGTGGAATCTCTCCACACCAAGATCCTGGACTTCGTAAGATGTCTAGGACTTGAGGGTTCGCTTTGACTGGTAACACCGGGAAAGCTAAGTAGGGGGAGTACAATAGATCATATAGGTCGCGGTGCATACCATACCCCAAAATATAAAATAAATAAATAGTGGAAAGAAATCACGCCTCTGTATATTGATTGTAATTGTCCATCCACCATCTTGATTAAGACATTTAACATCAACAATACAGCAGTGATGTGGTATACCACCACATAAATAGACTTTTAGTTAGCATGGAGAGGATGACTTGCGTGTTTATTAAATGCAGTGCAGCAGGAAACTTCCCGATGGTATGGGGGAATGAAAATCCCACAGTGGACTACATTTAGAAGTTGAGGTAGGCAAGGTCGATGGATGAAAGAAAAAAAATTGGTCCAAACCTAAAAGTGGCGAGACTAGAGGTGTCTTCCCATCCTGTCCAGTAGTAGAGGAGAGCAGAGAGTTGACTTCATCCACAATGTGCTTCAGTTTGTAGTACGCATCCTGCGGAGGAAGCTTCAACTCCAAAATGAGACGATCAATCTGAAAACAAATCATACACGCCAAGTTGCGATTAAATTACACAAATTTAATCATTTATTTCATTCTTCTTGCACAAACAAAATAAACAGAGCAGTATACATAAGAAAAAATGTGATGATGTGCAGTGGCGAGATTATCACTATACGAGGTCTGTTCAAAAAGTATAGCGAATTTTGAATTTCCGCGGGCTACGTATATTTGAATTTTGATTTTTTTTGTAGCGTTATATAGGTACTTATGTCCCTTAGTTATGCTGAGAAGGTCAGCCATTTTGAACATTTAGTTAATTTTTGACAGCTGTTTCGATTGGATGTGTTTTGGCTCGTCTTTGATTTTTCCCTTTTCCAAAAAATGGATGGGGCAGTAGAATCTCGGCCTCATGCACAAGAGGTTCGCGGTTCAATGTTAGGTGTCGGCAAAGTCCCCTTTCACAACAAAAGCTTTTAGCTTACTGTGAAAGGTGTATATTATAATTATTATTTGGATGATTTATAATGCACCGTTTAGTGAAAAAATTTCACCTCAAGGGCGCTCTTTGCTATCTAAGGTTGTGCTTGGATTATTCCGTGTGATTTCTTGAATAGATAAGTCTTCAGTTGGTTCTTGAACCGAGATATGTCTTGCGTTTCTCTGATCATTTGTGGAAGCCTGTTCCAGACTACAGGTGCAGATATTGCAAAAGCATGCTCCACATATACTGGTTTCGATACAGTACTGATCACCTCCAATTTAGTTGCAATATCTTGACAAGACCTAAGTGTTGTCTGCCTATGACTTAACGCCTGTCTACCACAGAGTTCCGTGATATATTCTGGGGCCATAGAATGAAGTGCCTTAAATACTGTCAAACACACTTTAAATTCGACTCTCTACGGACATCTGAGCCAGTGAAGATATTGAAGGGTGGCGATATGTGTGAAGAGCGATTCAGTTGATAAATGAAACGTGCAGCCGCATTAAAAACAGACTGAATCCTCTGGAGTTGATATTGCGGAAGATTTGAGAGGATGCCATTGCAGTAATCCAATTGTGATACGACGAATGAGTTGATTATGGTTTTAGCTCCGTCGGTTGATATATTTTTCCTTATGCTCTTGAGCTGCCTTAAAGTATAGCATAAGATAATATTTGGGTTTATAGCAAAAACCCCGGTGCATATTTAAAAAAAAATAGTACAAAAAGACATCATTACAAAACTGACAGATTGATATATTTTTTGTTACCTTATTGATGCAGAGTGTGACAGTCAACTGTTCCTGCACAGCATGCGCAATGAGACGCTCCGTGTTTAGCATCACACCTTCAGCAGCATCCACAAACAGTACGGCACCTGCAACACATCAACATTACCTATCTATTTATCTCAGCAGGACAATGTTAATCAAAAATGTTATTCAATCTCTGTGAAACCCCTGGCAGAGAATAGGCCTTCCTTTCTCTTCTCCAAGTTTTAGACAATCATAAAAGAGGCAGGTTGTATTATCACTATTTTTTTTTCATAGTAAACTTGATCCATGTGCAGGGGTCGCTTGGATACAACGATGAGGATGATTTACATTCCACATCTTCACCAGTGATGAGATATATTGCCACCCATTCCAACTGTTAATTTTTTTATCCAATTCTAACTTCTGCACCAGCAAATTTATCCACACTAAACAATAAAACCTCCTTGTGTAGGATCTTTTGACAACACTCCTTCGAGGTCCCTCTAGCCAAGGAAAGCATACATATACATACAACATAACCACAGTCCCTACTACGTGTTGGGTGTCAAATATTATTTTAAATTATGTTTTCTCTATTGGTAAATTATCATTGATTATATTACGTATTTTGTTTTAATAAGGTATAATATCTCAATGTGTCGTGGTTAGATGGATGAAATCACTCGATAGTGATAATCTCGCCACTGCATATCGTCATAGTTTTTTGAATTTTATATTATTTATTATTTATTTATTTATTTTATTCTTTACTGTACATTGGTTACAATATTACATAGTGAAATAGTGGCATAAAAATAACAATTATAAATTCAATGTACAGAGGGCGAGTTTATCGCTAAAATGCGATGTCTTCCAACTAACCCGGTAACTAAAACTAAACAAAATTAAAAAAAAAAAAACACATGCATACATATATACACCCTTACATATCAACAGTCATAAAAGAAATAAAAATACAACACAAAGTAAACAAAAGAAAAGAAAAAGAACACATGCAAGCAACAATGCACTTATGGACACATAATAATAAAAGTATAACATATTAAATTGCAGCGTGCACATGCATAGGGAAAGGGAAAAGGATTTAGGAGTCAGATGCTAAATTCAATGAGAGAAAATGATTTTTGACAGCTTGTCTGAAAGAATTAAAGGTTGTTATCATCCTGATTTTCGAAGGAAGATTGTTCCAACTGCGAGCACCATGAACAAGGAATGAGTTAGATAAAAAGCTTGTACTGTGTGCTGGTATAGCTAGAAGACGCACTCTGTTAGATCGCAAGGGTAAACCATGACTCGCTAGATACTCGAATTTGACTTTAAGATAGTAAGGGGAGGACGCTAAAAATAAAGCTTTAAAAACTAGACATAAAATGTGTAGATCACGTCTTTGACGTATGGTGGTCCACTTCAGCTGGTTTCTGTACGAGGTTATGTGATCAGTTTTTTTGAGGTTAAAAATATAACGGATGCCTGCGTTTTGAAGTCTCTCAACTTTAGTCAAGAGAACCTCATTAAGATCAATATAAGCAATGTCTGCATAGTCAAGGATCGGTATTAATAAGGATTGAACGAGTAGGATCTTAGTCTTCACTGGCAAGAATCTTTGCAGTCTTTTGAGATTATGTAACGAATAAAAGAATTTTTTTCGAATAGAATTTATATGCTGTTGCCAAGACAGTCTCTGGTCAATAATCAGACCAAGATTCCTAACCGTTTTTGAATATGGAACTGTATCGTGATTCATTTGCGTGGGAGGTATCCTTATATTGTTAAGTCTACCAATTAAATGGTGGCTCCCTATAAATATTGACTGTGATTTGGATGGGTTAAGAATGAGTCCATTGCTGGAAGCCCAATCAGAAATTTGCTTTAGGCATTGTGATTTACAGTCAATTGCAGTTGCAAGGTCATCTAACTTAAAGTGAGTATAAACCTGCAAATCATCCGCGTATAGATGATATTGACATGAAATATGTCGCGCAATTGGATTAATAAAAATCGAGAATAGAAGGGGAGAGAGGATTCCGCCTTGCGGTACCCCTGCCCTTAATTCCACCCACTCAGAACTAACACCACTCTGCAATCGAACGCACTGTGCACGACCCCTGAGATACGACTCAAACCATGCAGCACAAGATGGAGATATATTGAGTTGATTGAGTGTAGCCAAGAGTAGATCAAAATCTACAGAGTTGAATGCACTACTAAAATCCAACAACGTTAAATGTGTCAGCAACCCTCTGTCCATAGCAACTCTAACGTCATCTGTGATCTTAACCAGAGCAGTTACTGTGCTGTGCCCTTCACGGAATCCCGATTGGAAATTATTATGAAAACCATTTTCTGTGAGATATTGGTTGAAGTGTAAATACGCAAGTTTTTCTATTACCTTAGAAAAAAAAGGAAGTATAGAAATGGGGCGAAAGTCCTGGGGACCCGCGACAGTGCTTTTTTTTGGGAGTGGAATGATAAAAGCTCTCTTCCATTTTCCTGGAAATGAGCCACTTTCGAATGAGCAATTAATGATGTGAGTGAGATAAGGAAGAATAGTATGTAGAAAGTGTGACACAAATGTTATACTTATATCATCACTTCCCGAAGCTTTGGATTTGATAGAGGTAATGCAGCGTTTAACCTCTAAATCTGACACGACAGGGAAATCAAAACTATGTCCAGATATACGTGAGTGAGTGTTTAATCCTTGTAAGGTGTTTAACTTGGTAGCATCATCTAGAATGGTGGGAGGTGAGGCAAAATGTGCATTGAGTACGTTCGGATCTAAAGTAGGGTCACCACACGTCATCCCATGTTTAGGGAGCACCAGCGAGTCAAGTCGTTTCCATGCTTGTGTTTGGGAGCAATTTTTGAATAAGTCCTGAGTATAAGATATTTTAGCGTTTCGACATGTCTTGGCACACAACCTACGAAGACTTATGAAATTTACCCAATTTACTGCAGTTGGAGATAGTTTGTGCTTGATACGCGCCCTATCTCTTTGCCTCATCAGCTTACGGATGTCATCGGTCATCCATTGGTTGTTTGGATTCTTTATTTTAACTTTTCTAAGCGGAGCATGTCTCTCAAGAAGATGACATATGTTACAATTTAGAATCTCTACCTTTTCATCAATGGACTCGGCAAGCATAATGCCATCCCAGTCAAGAGACTCGGCATCGGAGACAAGAGCAGCAGTATCAACACGACGAAAGTTGCGAACCATATATATTTTAGGTTTTGGCTTCGGTACTCTGAGCGAATATACCAAGAAGAGTAGGTCATGATGCGAGAAACCAGAAGCAGACAATTGACCATGTGACCTCACCATGCTCGTTTGAGAAACTATAATATTATCAATGAGAGATTGTGAATTTTGAAGAACGTGTGTGGGTTGCAGAGGAAGGATGTTTAGACAAGCAGAAGAAGTTATTTGTAAAAGTCTCGTTGATCGCGTATCGTGTTTTAAAAGACATGTATTGAAATCACCCATAATGATAACATTGTGATGATTAGAAGACAGATTCTCCAATAAAGTTTCCAAGTGGTCGAAGTAGTTAGATGTGGGAGGACAATAAATAACACCAAGAAGAACAGAAGAGTGTAATAAACTCACCTTAACAAACAAGTACTCAGGATAACCAACAGAATGATTAGAAGAAGAATGTTCGATAATCTCATAGGATAGATCGTCACGAAGATATATACACACTCCGCCTCCGCGTCGCTCCAGACGGTCATTCCGAATCAATTTAAATCCGGATAATTGAAACAACGAAGAAGGCAGAGTAGGTTTTAACCACGATTCAGAGATCAGTAGCGCATGAAAATCAAGACCCTGAAATGTATCCACTAATTCATCATGATGATAAGGAACACTCTGGGCATTGATATGGCATACCTTGATATTGTGCTTGGCATTCACTGTAAAAGAATTCCTGAGAGAGGACCGCAGGCAGTTGAAGCTGTCATCCACAGTCGAAGACCCCGATATATTAATAGCATCTGTAGGGGAGGAAGGGGGAGATGGGAAAAGAAAGGAAGAAGAAATGACATCATTAGATGCCATTATACCGCGGAACGCAACTCAGGTTACGCCGCGAGATGTGTGGCGCATGCAATACCTATTAAAAAAATATATAAAAACACAAAAAAAAAAAAATCAGGCAATGCCCAGCGAGATGTGAGTTGCTGTGTCGATATTAAAATGTATAAATTATTTCGAATCATCCTGATATTACACAAATTCAACAATATAAATCACTGAGATTCTATATTTCAAAGTACAATGAATAACTTTGTGAAACAAAAGTATCCAAACGATCACACAAGATCAACAAACACATTACCATACACTGTGTGAGCGTAAGCTACATCTAATTAAATTAAAATAACAACAAAAAAAACATTAACAGTAAAAAAGTAAACAAATATGCTTGCTCGGTATGGAAATCGATATAAAATTAAACATAATTGATCAGTAGTCACAGTCACAGATTATATTGTTTTGTTAACACTATTATATTATGATGATATGCAAAAAGAATGAAATAATTAAACATAAATTAAAATCATTTCCAAATGGAACAAAATAAAAAAAAACTAAGATAATTTAAGCGAAATCCATTGAAGCACTGTTTATTTAACAGGGTGTTTAGTTGTTGGATTAGTTTGCCACCTGAGCTGGTTGAGTCTTCAGATTTGAACAGCTTCAAGAATTTGTATGATTCATTGAAGTTGTGATAATTTTGTTGGGCCTGATAGTTGTTATTATGACAGTAATGTTGAGAGCAGACATATCAGCTAAGCTGCCCGTCTGATCTCAACACTATAGTAATAATAATTTATACAAAATAAATATCTTGTCCAAATTGAGGTGTCTAGAAACTTCATTCAGGTATTTGTTACACGCAGTAGTTAGTTTGTTGGCTAGTTCACTAGTGGGACATGTTGTGACGATATACATACAAATTTATGCATTGAGTTTGTCGGTAGCCTGGAGGTAGAGTCTCGGCCTCGTGAATATGGGGTCCGTAGTTCTATACCAGGTGCTGGCAAACTCCCCTTTCACGACACAAGCTTTAAGAAGCTTACTGTGAAAGGTGTACAAGGTTGTGTTTGGGTTTATAATAAACAAACAAAACCCAGATATATCTTTTTTTAAAAAATAAATAGAGAGATGAATAATACTCATACCATCAGCCAAACGTATAGCAGCCGTTGCTTCATCCGAGAAGTTGACATGTCCCGGTGCGTCCATGATATTGAGAAGATGTGACTTGCTACGAGTGTCCTGAAGCAACAGTGTCACAGGAGTGGCTTTAACAGACACTCCACGCTCCCTCTCCACCACTAGAGTGTCGCAGTACCTCAGGCCGTGCTCCGAATAGGCATAGGCCGGGTGGGTCTGACGAATGAGACAGTCCACAAAACTTGTTTTGCCTGAAAAGCATAATTTTATTTATTATTTTTTTATTTAATATAAAATACATAGACAATTCACACAGATGGAGCTAGTCCCAAACTCAGATGAATCTTGTATTATGGGTTCTAATGCGACGATACACACATATACAATGCACTACACATATATACATGTAACAGACCCAGGACAATTTGAAAAAGGTCATTCTTCACTTTGCCTTGGGCAGGAATCGAACCTGGGACCTATTAACTCAAAGGCAAGAGCGTTACCTCCGCGCCACACTGGGTGAGATAGAGATTCAATTGTATCTATTCAATTTACCTGTATGTAAATGTCCCAGTAGGGCTACATTCCTTATCAGCTGTGGTGTATCCATCATATCTGCCAAGTACTCCATACTATATGTCGTCTCAGGGAGTTCTTGTTCTCCCAGTTGGAACTTCTTCTTCTTAACGGGCTCAACCAGAGGCTGCTCCAATGCCTGGGTGTCTTCTTCTTGGACAATGGTCTCTACGTCTGGCCCGTACACTTCAACAGCTTGTGGGTAGTATCTAAGTTGTACATATTTAATATTATTATACATTTTACAAATTAAAGAGAAAAGTATTACCAAAGACAACCACACTGAACGAATATAAATTGTCGTTGCATATTCAAAAAGGGACATGTGTAAATAGGGACATGAATGTTTTGATATTTCCAGAATAAACTGCTCATAATGACATCATAACCATTTTATAAAGTAATTCTTAGTATCAAATATTAAAATTCAATACTTAAAGAATAAAATTACATGCCAATAAAAAGTCCAAACTACAATTTTAATATCTTGATGAACAGTTTTAAGAGTATGCCCAAATAAAAATGTGCGTAGGTACATGTCTCTTTTTAAATATGCAACGACGAATGTATAGGGTATTTCCCCCACTATTTATGTGGTCTATATCGACCCCCAAAGGTCCATGATGACTTACAAGGGAACCACAAAGTAAATAGAGAATTGGCAGTCCATGAAATGTAAAAAAGGGCCTACGGCAATGGATCTCATCTAAGCAGGAGGCGAAAATATTGCTTGGAATTTTGAAAATCGTCAGTGGTGTTAAAAATTTTGAAAAAAAAGATCCTCCCTTCAAGTCTGTTAAGTTTTAGTCTTACTTGGCAACATCGGCTAAACAAGAATGACAAACACAGTAAGTGGTCTATGAAACAAAAAAAATTGAGAACCTCTGCTATGAATGGAAGGAGTTTATTTATGTCTCAGTAAAGGGTCGTTCACATACGTTCACTTTCAGTGATCACTCCGGATGATCCTCCAAGATGAACAAGTGTGAACAGGCGTTTCATCGCTAGTGATCACTAGCGATGACGGAGGAAAGAGATTACCACTCGTCATAATTTTGATGAAAGGTCCTTTCACTGAAACGACCATAAACAAGTTTTATCTTATTATTTGTTTAATTCTCTATGAATTTGTATAGAATGTCAGAATCATTAACAAAATTATTTTGCAGTCGAGAGCTATATTAATTTATTTTAAGTGTTATTTTTCATTTTTGAATTTATTTAATTATTTTTATGCTAAAATACGTCAAACTACATAAAACATGAGTGAGAAAGTAGACATGGCAGTGAAAGCATAGGATGAACAAATGTGAACAGACGTGTTCACTTTCGATGAACAGGTTTGACCCTGACACTCTGGATGATCATCCAAAGTGAAGTAATGTGAATGCTACTTAAGGTAGGACCACTTTTTAATATACATAACCTCAAAATCTTTACCTTTTATCTTCATGGAGAACTACAGCAGATGGAGTGATTTCTTGCTCATTATCTCCTTCATCATCTTCATCCATGCCATCCTCATCAGGATCTCTCATCTCTTGTCCCCCATACACGCTCTGGTCATCATCAGAGTCCGATTCCAAGTCAGGTCCGATGTAATTACCGAACTCATCATACAAATCTCCATCCATTTTAAAAGCAAATGCAGGCGGTTTATAGTTATAGCTACAAATATATTAAGTTGGGCCTATTACTAAATACACTTTTTTTTTATAAAATAGAAAACTTCTTACAGCCACCGGCTTAAAGCCCGCACAAACCAAACCGAAATGTCAGATTACCAAAACAATCGCATAGAAAACGTAAGACATAACCTCAAATTATTTTTATGACCATAGCTACCAGTGTGACCAGATTTTATTTTCAAAAACTACTAAATGGCGAAGTCAAAAACTACTAAATTCTTAAAATGGTATAGGAATTTGAAGTATTTCAAGAACTCCTCGGTTTTCTTAAACAATATTTTCTTGCAGTACCTTTTTCTAAAATGTACTGGGTATTTGTACCGACGATGATCAATATCGGATACTTTTCTTTTCACGAAAATTTCTACCCCCCCGTCGCCGAATTTTCAAAATGGTATAGGAATTTGAAGTATTTCAAAAACTCCTCAGTTTTCTTCAACAATATTTTCAAGCAGTACCTTTTTCTAAAATGTACTCGTTACTTGTACCGACAATTATTTTTGAATCAGTAAGTATCGGGTATTTTCCCAAGTACCCGATAATTTATCTACCAATTACCGACACTAAATACAAAAACTACCAAAAACTACTAAAAACTACCAAAGAAAAAAAAACTACTAAACATTTTTGCCAATGCCTCAAAAACTACCAAAAAAGTAGGAAACTACCAAATCTGGTCACACTGATAGCTACTTTTCATCATAGTCAATTTTGATTAGCACTAAAAAACAATATCCCAAAAGTGCCGTATCCGGCAGACCGCAACCACATGCAATATAAACATGCAAGCTCTCTTCTCCGCGCTAATAAAAAATTAAGACATTCAGGATGGTGGCAAACCTTGTCGCTAAATTTAAGAATGATGTAAAATGACTTTTTTGGAAAGCTGCCTTTTACAGGATACTTAAAAACTACGGAAAAGAGTGGGAGACCAATTCTTTGCCGGGTGCTTCTTGGAATAAAAATATTTAAATTTAAATCATGAACGGCATAAACCGGAATAAATATAGAAAATTCTGTTCACGTTTTTTTACATCTGAGACATTTTAATCCTGCTGGCTTCTACGTACATGTGTAATATGAAAAATTAGACAGTAAACCACATAAAGCTAGCATATTATTTTAAGCATTTTCTCTCATGCTATGTATTTTCGTGGTATTTTCACTGAGTTTATGGAATACTCAGAGTGCCGCTCAAAGATATTCAGGACACATGTACCCGTCCGACAAGGATGATTTGCGTAATCTGACTGTTTGCCCCCCAAGCAAAAGCAAAACCATAGACAAAACCACGTGACCTTTAATGGTCTATAAGTGTTTTATTTTATTAAAGTGTTTGTTTAATATGGTTTAATAGCAAATCTATGAGCATTTTTTAAGTACAGGTAAAAAATAAAAAATCACTGCGAGTCACAGTCATTGTCACCCTGGCCAAAAAAGTATAATATTTGATTATGGCAGCACCGGCCATTCGCTAGATAAATCGTAAACATGGCGGCCTTGGCGAAGCTCGCTAAAATATCCGTAAAATTGGCAGATAAACAGCCTGCTATCATCTACACAGCAATAAGATGCTCGAGCCGTAAGTGTACTTTATATTTTTACATTCTCATATACCATTCTATTTCTCGTTTCATTAATATAATCTCATTTTGTTTGCCGTTACATCACAGAACGGAGACGTCAGAATTTGACAGCTGTATTTTACTATATTATTATAGTTATATTTTGTCAAATCTTTAAATGTTTTATATTTCAGATGAAATTAGACATTATAAGCCAGGCCCTTTGCCAAAGACTCCTGAAGAACGACGTAAAGCGGCTGAGAAATATGGAATACCCTTGAGCCAATATGACACATACCCTGACGATGGTATGGGATATGGTGATTACCCTAAACTGCCAATGATTTCGGCAGAAGCTCGAGATGATTACTATCCTTGGGACTACCCACTACACAAGAAAAATTACAATGAGGCTGTAAGTTATTATTAAGTCTACGTTGTTTAGTAAAAATACCACCAATTTTATCTTTTGCAACTTTTCAATACTTATTTTTGTACTTTATTTGTCTGGACCTTAGACCTTATTGCTCCACTTCCCACATGTTTGATTCCTTCACATTTTTAAAACTACAGTCAATATTAAGTATATAGGACTATTCTGCTTTGATTATCTTTTTTATCAACTAAATATTTCATAAAATATAGTGTTTTTGCCACTTTGCGAATGCGAGCTCGGTATAGAATCCCTGGACCATGACTTTAACCCCTCGTCCGCCAACGTATCACCAGTGATATCACAAAAAACAGTGTCCTGTCCGCCAGCGTCGCACCGGTGATATTGTGACTTATTTATTATTGTATTATATCTATATTTAGGTATACTAACATAGGTTAGTGTTTATACTTTAAAAAAATATAATATATTCATTATTATTTATAATCCTTGTCACAATATAATTAAATATCAAATAAACGTCGAAATATTATGTGATTTACGATAGTTTGTTTTGTCGTGGCGTATAATACATACCTAGGTTTACCATATTGCAGCGGGCTAAAGGTTAATAAATGAAATAACTGAAGTCCATTATCAGGTTTATATGTCATGTCAACTGCACACTGAGGTGCTTACTGTTTGTGTCAAGATTTGAAAATAAATATGTCATG
The DNA here is from genome assembly GCA_947579605.1 of Athripsodes cinereus. Lineage (NCBI taxonomy): Eukaryota > Metazoa > Arthropoda > Insecta > Trichoptera > Leptoceridae > Athripsodes > Athripsodes cinereus. The sequence continues at coordinate 7,983,227 of OX388325.1, read as the reverse complement.
AGAAAGTCCACAATAAGGACTATTACAACACTATTTTGATCTTATGACAGTTTGCTTTGATCTCTTTGACTTAAAGAAATACAGATAAAAATTCAGCATCAGAAATTTTCCATGGTATTTATCTATATTATTTTCTAGACAATACGTAAGTATTGTTTACGTGCCATTGCATTTCAAGGACACTGTACAATTTATCAAAATTCAAGGACATTTACATCATAATGTAAATATTTATTTGTACCCTCACGCCACGTGGGGGTAGGCAGAGAGAACGGAATGCTATGTTGATCTATCCTTACTCACTTCTTTTGCTTCCTCCACATTTATGTAGTTTCTCATACACACACACCAATTTCTTTTATTTAACATGCGAAACCGTCTTTGAGAATTTCTGTACCTACCTGAGAGCCATTAGGATTTAAGTGCGTTTTAGACAAATATGCCAAAGTTACGAAAAAAGCGCAAATAACACAACAGTCGTGAGTCTTAAGTACAGAAATGCTTAGGTTCTATGTAATAAGCTGTATATACTATATACAGCTTATTACTAGTAAAATGTTGAGATTTCTTCGATTAAAAAATTGAATTTGAAAATGACATTTTAGTATAGTAGTATCAAGATAACAGCGAGTCGCTGTTGTATTAGTGACAAAAATGGTAGGGTGACCACGTGACTCATGTCTTCTACGAAGTAAATAGATATTTTTGTAATTATGTTCTGAGTCACAACCCATGACAATGCATCGTAATTAACCAATATAAGATTTTTAGTATTAACGTACAATATAGAATTACCTTTTACACTTAGTTCACTCATTAGCATTTCCTATTAGTGTGAGTAATATCCATATCCCATGTCTACTTACCTATTGTATTCATACTTGAAAACATACCCCACATCTACCTGAAAATATATATTTTATACCTTTGACAAACATACCAGACATATCTACCTGAAAATATACCTTTTTTATCTTTGAAAAATGAAATAAAAACTTCTTTATACCTTATAGAGAAAAACATTTTATTTCCATACAAAAAGTATAAATAAACAAATAAGATACAAGCACAAAAAATATTATTTTAGTGAAGCTTTCAAAGATATGTTTATGCAAAGGTTTGCTTCGTTCACTTTTATTTTCCATCTCGAAAAAAATAAAAAAATAAATTTATTTACAACGTGTGGTCACCGTGCGCTAAGAAACAACCTTCCACTTTGAGAGCTTTCAACGTACTGACTTGCACACCAGTCAACAACAAAGGGCTCTGTTTACGACCCAGCCCCTATCGGTATACACTCACACAATAACATTTTTTGTTTTTGGGCCTATACGTATACGTCTAGAACTCACTAATACAACAGCGACTCTCGCTGTTATCTTGATACCACTATACTTAAAGACTAAATGGCTCTCAGGTACAGGTTTGATCCACGTGATCAAGCCACGTAGTTCTTGGACGTCTGCACTTTCTCACACCCCTTCTTTCAGGTAAATACACCCTCTTCGTCATACATAATGTAAACATAAAATCAATAAATTAGACAAAATGAGAATTTTCGATTTCAACAATCAATATTTAAAGTTTTTTTCATTAAGATTACATTTACTTATCATTAAAAAAAGTATCACAATTTGATACCTATATAATAAATGTACGTAACAATTCATCACCTATCCATTGCATATTAACATTATTATTAATTATTATTATTTCGTATTTTATATATTATTTCAAATTCTATTTTAAATGTTTCAATTTTATACCTGTTGTTTATTAATGACTCAATTTTTTTGACATATATTTATAATCTAATAAATTTGACTATTATCAACTTTGACTATTTTATATCGATATTTATTTTAATTTGTATATTATGACATTTTATCTATTATTATTTACATACATACATCTTCTTCCCCTTGTCCTATTATTATTTATATTCATCAAATTTTATCCAATCTTTCTATATAATTTAATATAATTGTTTTATTCTATTACTATTGTTGTTTTGTTCAAATAACTATTAATTTTGTTACATCTTAATGTTTATTTTTTACAAATTTGTACCAATTCACAATCTGTCAAATTGTTTTTTTACTTTGTAATATGTTAAATGGGTAAAAGGCTCACGCCGTCGTGTACAAGTGAACATAAAATAAAAAAAAAATAACCCGCAATAGTTTCTGACCTTAATTTTGTGTTAACAAACGACATTTATAAGAAACAAATATAATTATGTTGAAAAATTTTGAATGGGTATAGTGAAAAATAACGGCTGGTAACATAGCATATTTTGGCTTCAATACATATATATATATATTTTATTTCTGTTATATTTCAGTTTCACGCTGAGAACTCCATAATGACAGCTACGAGATTCAACGTTAATCACAAGCACCGCTATTCTCTCAGACAGATGTGGGCTGCTTTTGCAGGAACCATTGGATTCTTTGTCTTGATATTTTTCATATCTAACCAACCCCAGTACAGAATGTATCCTCCTGCATTGAAGAAACAATATCCAACAAATAATACGGTGCATTACGATTTCCCAGATAGTAAAGCGGATGTACAAGTAGGACATCATTAAATAAATTAAGTTTTACAAATATAGTCAAAACAGAAATTAATACACTTCATGTTCCCCCCTTCAAGTTCTTTTCAGGAAAATTATGAAACAATATCTTTTTTATTTATTTAGTTATTACAATAATCGGCTCTTCAGCCTTTAACAAACATAGATTTACTTCTTTTCGTGTCTGGCCTAAATCTCTCCACTCCAACAGGTAGTGGCAGATGTCATCTTGTCCTTACAACCGTCCCCCATCAATGAGCGTATTATAAGTGGAAGACTATTGTCCTGAATTGCGTTTCAATTTACTTGTATCATCATGGCGTATTCAAAATGTATCATTTAAGCTATCGTATATTTTGACACGCTTGAGATAAACTGCTTATTATGACAATTATTTTCAAAATATATATATTAACAATTACTTTCTGTTTAATATTATTTAAAAAAGAAAAAGTAAATAATTTCAATGAATTTTATTTGTTGTTGTTTTGTTTATTTTAAGTATGTCAAAATTGTATGAACCATTTTAAAAGTAAAACTCATTTGAAATTGTGATTTACAGCGAGTGACTCAAGTGCTAATATCTCAATTGCGCTTCTTTCGTGCAGATAATGAGTTTTACCTTTAAGTAGACAAATTGTGATGTGTTATATCCTCAATTCACCAGTAATGATATATCATTGTTTATTTATTCTTTTTAAACGTCATTATACAACAGAGTAAATAAAACAATATTAAAATGGTGAACAGTGGTGATTTTACTCTAACAATGGGGGGGGACCTAAAATGGACACATCGAGCAATTCATATTTGGTGAAATGTTGCTGTTAAATTGTTTTTTAATATGATTCATATAAAGTGGCCTTTTTAGCCCTGCTGTTTATTACGTGCAGTAGATAGTCCATTGGCTACCGCACATGAGGGAGATGGTGTGATGGTATGGATTTAAAAGGCTTAGGCCGTTTATTGATTTAGAATAAAAATTAATAAGATACAAAGCCTTTAGTATTCATATAATCAAATTATTTATTCAATATATTCCCCAAGTGATTGTTGGGTGTAAATCAAAATTCAACTCAATTATTTCTGTTTTGATTGTTGCCTTTAAAATATTTAGAATAAAATATAGTTTCAAATATCAATGCTGCACTTAGTAAAAGAATATGATAAGTCCGCTGGGGTTATCGCACGAGGTTTATACAATGGAAAAAAACCTTTTTAATATGTATAACACATTTAGAGTGCTGTATATAGAGGTTGATTGTTATTATGTCATGTATTGATTTGAATATTAAATAAATTTTGTTTATAAAAGAGAAAAAATGTGTTTTACTATATCAATTCCTATGTTGAACTGAGATAATTCATTTGTGATATTTTTAAGCACAGTTTTTGTTAAACAAATTAAATAATTTAGAGTAGAAATAATATCTCTTGTTCTACCCCACTGAGAGGGAAAAAGTTTGGTGTGGGTTAATCCATTGGATTGGTTTGAAACGAGTTTGAATTTTCATCTCCATTCCTCCCAATTTTCTGCTATTCTCTTTAATTATATATATATATATCGTCCCTCTTCTAACTGTCGTATCTGCCTAAATGTAAATTGTTTAGGAGAGCGTTTTTTGTTTTACGCTGTACATATTTTCGTCGCTCCTAGTTATATGATACCGTGTAAATATATTTCATTATTTTATTTGTAGGTACCTATTCTCATATATCCCAGAATCATTTTTGTGATGAAATTGTGGATACAACACATTTTATTTAGAATAATTTGTAAATACGACAACAAATCAGAAAGCTGTTCCAGGATAACGGTAACAGTTGTGATCTTCAGTGAGAACATGCAGGGCACATATAAATACACATTGGTGATCATAACTCGGTTTCGCCAAAAATGTCAGATACGACAGTTAGTCTGAAGAGGGAGGATAGTTGCCACAGTTAATGCCCTTTACTTGACCTATAATAATAGGTGTCTCTTGGTCGGCTTCTGCCTGATGTTGTGCTCACTGGCAGTTTTTTTTTTAAAGAGTTGTCTACTTCACTTACCCTTATTTATTTAACACCTCTTTGTTTTCGACATCCGCCCAATGGATCTTCAGCACGCATCCATAGCACTGCCTACAAGTACCCACTATACAATCATAATCTTAAAAGGTTTGTTCATTGTTATAGTTGATTGTTTATATTTATTGTTATAACTGTATGATACATAAATAAATAATATAGGTAATAACAAAAGTAGTTTATTCACAATACTTTATTACAAAATATAAAATTCACATAAAAACATCATCAAACAACAATATGATGTACAAAAAAATCATTAAAAAAATTAAAATTTCTTTGCAACAGGATTTGCAAGATGTGGATAGAATGCGTGTAAACAATTTACAATATTGTTTGGACATGAGGATCAAATGGATGAGAAAAGCAATTCACTGGCTTATTGAACCAGACTCCAATTCAGCTCTATCTATTAATAATAATATTAAATCTTTTAACTGGTAAGGGTACAAATGTCCATTTAATTGGAGTGAAAAGAACAGGATGCTGCAAACATCGTTTTGCTTCCTCACGGTAAAGTGCTGGAAGATATATTGACCAAGCTCCCACAATGGCAACTTTTATGTTATCTACAACAGACACTACGAGTAACCTGAATGAATTTCCCTCTGGGACTCAAACGAAGGGCTAGAGCTTTCTTAAAATGCATTTCCTATACACTCAGCATAATATCAGAAACCCAAAAAATCAAGTTGTATTATTTTCCAATGACATTTGGGGGCAAAAATAACACCTTTGTTTTACGTAAAATATGTAAAAATGAGAATAATTTGTTTATTTACATATTTATTTATTTACATAATATTTGAGTTCGTCGGTAGCCTGGTGGTAGAATTTCGGCCTCGTGAACATGGGGTCCGTGGTTTGATACCAGGTGCCGGCAAACTCACCTTTCACGACACAAGCTTTTAGTAGCTTACTGTGAAAGGTGTATAAGCAGTCGCGTGCCTGCCATACATGCAAAAAAGCACAGCATGCCCAAAGAATATATGAAGAAAATATTGAAATCATCAAAAACTAATTTGAATTTTCCGCCAAACATTTCGTTGCAACGAAATCGATTCGTCCGTTATCATTGCACAAAAATATACGCAGCAAATATACATTTTTTGTAAGTTTTAGAGTTTTTATCAAAAGCGCGTACTATTTGTGCGTGCGTGCGTATTCAATCCATGTGTTATTTTGACTTTTTTAATAAAATCCAATAATTTACTGGAATAGCTAAATTACTGGAATAGTCAATGTTTGCTTTATACGTTGCTTCTGTTCTCACTAACACACACTTAAATTTTAGTGTGAATACGTAGTTGGCAATGACGCGCCATACATGTGTATCAGGGATGTTGCGGATGTCGATTTTTACACATCCGCGGATGTGAATGCGGATTTTTGAAGGCTCACATCCGCGGATGCGGATGTTTAAGATGTTATAGAAAAAAGTAGGAACTATCTTAGTTGATAGGCCCTACTGTCAAATATGTGACGAAATTGTTGCTACAATAATATTATGGATTTTTTGGCGAAATATTTTTTTTCTTTTTTTGTTATTTGCAAAAATAAAATAAAACCGGCAAAAATAAAAACGCGTCTGATATTGTCACCAATTTTTTCGTTCCCATTGGTTAATGTCAAGTTCGAACGGCACGCGCCATTCGCCGCCCCCCCCCTTTTCTTTCTTGTCGCAAATTGTCTTACATCCGCATCCGCATAAACATCCGCATCGATTATTGCGAATGCGGATGTCCAAATACATGCGGAAGCTCCGCATTTGCGGATGCGAATATTCGCAACATCCCTGATGTGTATTATTGTGTATGTTTGGTTGTATGTGTGCGATTTTTAGGGCCAAATAAGCATTGCTTCTATGAAGAACGTTTGGGTGCATAGTGTACCTATATGAGTATGTTTTTATTTGTATTGATTGTGTGAGTCGTATTGCAACGTACTAGGCAGTTAAAAATTATTTGAAGGTAGATACTAGTGCAAATGCTGGTGTAGTTTTAAGACTCGAAACGTTCTTCATAAAGGATTACATAGTTAATAATATTATGATGGATGCGCGAGATATAGAAAATAAATTGTATAATAATTACGACATTTAACTTTACGTAAAGTTACATACTTAATTGTATTTATTTGTAGGTATCGCAGACTTCTTGTATTTTATTAATTTATATTAAGGACTCCTCCATGAAGTCTTTGACAAACAATAGATCTCCCACTCAAGTTTTCAAGTATCCTTTAAGAGAAATCGCATATAAACCATTTAATATCTTAAATTCAGCAAAGGGGTATGTGAACCATTCTGAATATCTTATATATTTCATTTATTTATTATAACGAATGTAGGACCAACATGAAAAGCCTTGTCCCGTCTCCGATTTATATATAATATTATTATCAAGGACATCCACTCGTTTGCGAGTAAAATAGTATATTGGTACAAAGCATGCCCGATGTGAAAAGCCTAGTCCCGCCACTGTGTATAAGGTTTTATTTGGGTCTATAACAAAAACCCAGATATATCTTTTTTAAAAAAAAAAAAAAATTTGCGGCGTTCCTTTGACATGTTAACAATCAAAGAAAACAACATGAAAAAACACAATGTGTCGAATCAAAAATAGTCATACATTTAAATATTCATAAACATTTAAAATTACTTCTTTGGTCTGCCCATTAAGCGATTTTCCTTGGTCCAATTTACTTTGAGACATCTTTTTAGAGGAAGATTACGAACACTCAGTAATTCAAAAATCAAGTCAAATTTTCGAACACTTTTAATGACAATGCAGTACTTACCTTCATATTCAACCAATGGATGTACCGGGATGTGTCGATGTATTTGTGTTTATGCGTAATACGAAAGGATTAACTAATACATTGACATGGGGAAAGGTTTCGTGAGAAAGACTATAATACTATAAAGTTTATCTACATACTTGTAAAGGCAATTGCCGTGTATTGTTCTAAATAAACAAAGGTACTTTTGTTTTGGCACATAATAAAACAATACCTACGGGCTGAGAATTCACCAGTAAATCATTTTAACTACTATTACTATGTCCACAAGTGGGGTAGCCAGCAGATCACCCGCATTTGATAAACATGCAAGCTATCCTCACTGTGCCCATTCAGGATGGGCGGTTTTAAGGTATAACTTAAGACGTAAAATGTATTTTCTTTTTCAAAACCTGCCTTTTTGTACAAGTCATGGTTTAAATGGTTCTGAACGCCTCGACAATATTTCACAACTAACGAGTCAAATCCTAGTTTAAAATTGACTCGTTTTATTTGTAAATACTTGTGAAATACTCTTCCTCCAAATCGTACAAATCTGCGGCGATATCGTCTCTTAATGTCATCAGTTTCTGATCACACTCTTGTTGTTTGGTACGGAACAGCTTAGAGTTCTGAATGATGGCTTCATTGACGCTGGGGAAATCGTTGAGGATCAAATACTGCTTTATGTCCGATACTAGTTTCATGAGGGACTCACCAGCTCGTACTGAAATATATATAAAAAAAAACATCCTGTTAATGACAAGCAGTAGAACTGGATATCGTAAGTACTACTTATATATTGTTAACATAACTTTCTGTAATAAACACTCCAGTTGTTCTCTTCATGCCAATAAAGTCTTTCAGGATGGGTGGCAATATACCTCACCTCTGCTCAATAGACCATTAAAGGATGATGGTGATATCTCAAATATTTCTACTTGCTCTACGTTCCATAGAACTGAGGCCTGAGTCAACACACATTTTCACGTTACGTTTTCGTTCCGTTAGCGTTTGAATTTCAGACGACGTTGTGAGCAAGTGCCAATTTCGTTGCTTAGATACACAATAGTTACGAAAATTGACACTTTGGCGCAACGTCCTCTGCATTTGAACGTTAACGGAACGAAACCGTAACGCTAAAATGTGTGTTTGACTCAGGCCTCTGGACAGTTCTGCATTTTCCTGTAACTTACAAAAAGAATGGGAGGCCTATTTACTGGGGGCTACTGGAGGGAGATGAAACTCACCTATATTGGCAGCTCTCACTTGCATCTCAAAGGTGTCTTGTTCTATCTGTGTCATCCTGTTCAATTGTGACTCATTCTCTCCTTTTGCTAGACGAATTATTTCTGAAATCACCACACAAACATTTTAAAACATTTCTACCACAACAATACCATCACAGCATATCCCATGAGTGAGGTAGCCAGCACACCAGCTTAATTTAGTAATAAACAAGCAAGCTGTTCTCTCCGTGCCAACAAAAAATTAAGAAATTCGGAATAGGTGTCAAACATCATCGCTGAACTTAAGATGTAAAATGTCTGTATTTTTTCGAACACTTGACTTTACAGGAAACGCAAAACTTCATAGAAAAGAGCAGGAGACTAATTCTTTGCCAAGTGCTCTGCGGTACAACACTTGCATACATGTAATCGTTTTAAATTTGACAAAATTGAGTATGCCCCGGACAAGATGGTCCGACAGCATTGAGTAGAGATATAACGCCAAAACAAATTTTAATATGTTACCTTCAAAATTTTCCAGCATGCTCTTCACATCGTCTTTCAGTCTGGCCGTGTAAGATTTAAGAAGGGCCTCTTTGGACTGTGGTAGATTTCGCTGCATGATTTCTGATTGCTATTTATGGATGAAGATCTTAAAATACTTGGATGAATGACTCTCTCTCTCTCTCTCTCTTTGTTGGTGGGACAGTGATAACTAATTTTAAGAAACTTAGCCAGATGACATGAACATTATTTAAGTGTCGTTTTTTTTTTGTTTTATGTAGATATGTAGTATTTCATCTGTACAAAAAGAATCCGATGGATTTTTTTTAGCACAAAATTAATTATTTGCATTTTTCGTACGCGTCCGACATAGATTGTGGATTGGGTCTGGTGTTACTTTATGCTACCGGTATACTGCGGCCCGCGAGTAATATAATTTTTATTTAAATAATCACGTTTTTCTCTTCTAACGAATTTTTATACAAAGATTGAAAATAAATTTAAAAAATGTCTTGTAATTCTATGATCTTGGATCTTGTTCATAACGGCATAACTCAAATAAAGAACACTATGCACTTTCATTATAATAAATTTGTACATATAAAAATGATATTTTACTTGCGGCCAGCCGATAATTATGAATTCCTGAATTTGGCCCTTCATCCGAAAAGTTTCCCCCCCCCCCCCCCTTGTGCCACACTACATTTATTAAGTATTATTTATACGGCCAATATCACTCGCAAACGAGTGGATGGTCTTGAGAATAGAATATAATTATTTTTCTGTTTCACTGATTGTAGGTTATGTCTGATGTTATTTTATGCATTGTGTACCAAAAATGCAAATAATTAATTTTGAGCTGATGAAATCGAGCAAATTTAGATGGGTTATCATTATTCAGGTGAAAAACTATGTAACCACATGAATATAAGTAGAAAAATCATAAATTTTATTTTGATGCGATCATCTCACCCGAAATTTTACTAATCAAATACAAAACTTCAACAATGTTTGAAAATTGAAATGTAACTTACTACCTAAGTACTTAATTTAAAAATTTAATTACAACCACTTACTTTCGTATACACTCCCAATTGCAAGAAAAATAAACAGACTCAAAAAACTACCAGCAGCTTTGAATTGATTACTAGAGATGTGTAACACTGCGCTGCGCTGCGCCGCGCAATTGCGCCAACTCAATTCACTGCGCCGGATGTGTTAACTCACTTCTTCGAAATGTGTTGGCGCACAGCGCAGTGAGCGCAGGACCGGCAAAATTCGAAAGGTGTTAGTATTTAGTTGCCCGCTTTTTGTTGAGTTTTTTTAAGTTAAATAAGGAATTAAAAGTAGAATCAAGTGATATATATAAGTGAGGACATGAAATATAATGAATATATAAATAAACCTTACTTACATACATACAATAGACCATTAAAGGATGACGTCACAGAAAAATCCTTGAGGGGCATCAGGCATCCCAACACAACACATTCACAGTGTTTACGGTGTAATATTAGGTGGGACGCCTAAAGAAAAGATACCTAATAATAAAAAAAACTGTCAGTGTCGATTTTGTTATAATTTTGTCGTCTGACTTTCTTTTTTTCTCTTATGGCATAACATCCTACAAGTATGATTTGCGCAATTTGATTGTTTGCCCCCCACGCAAAAGCAAATCCATAGACAAGACCACGTGACCTTTAATGGTCTATACAATACCAACTTTTTTTTATTAACTCAATGATTCGGCTGGATTCGGCGCAGTGAGCTGATGAGTTACTGAGTTGCTTAGAAAGGTGTTGTGTTACCAGCAAAGTAATATAATTTACTTTACTTTAAAAAAAAACGCCCGTGCTATTCATACGTATAGGAACTGTCAACTGTCAAATTTGACAGTTGGTTTTATGTAAACAAAAGCACGCTGCTTTGACGTCTGTCAAATAAAAAGCTAAACGTACGTATTTTTTTGTAAACAATGCCACACTATTTTGACGTCTGTCAAATTATGGAAATCTGTGGCTTATGTCGTCCGTGTGGATTGATCGTTATCAGTTTAATTTCCTTTACAAGCGATTTCTTAATTGAGGAAGCACATTTTCAATGTTTGAATAGTGCAATTTTATTTACACAGTTGTCGACTTGTATATTTCATGTTTTATAGGCATGTTCCCGTATAAAGTAGCATTAAGTTCGTGTATTTTGTCTGAGAACAAAGTAGTTTCCATAACCGGATAAAGTGTAATAAAACGATTTAGAGTCGTTTAAGGTTTATGAACTCACCGTTTGCGAACTTTAGATCTATTGGTACTACAACAAGGATGTTTTATTTTTAAATAAAAAGCGCTGTTTAGGTCTACATAACCTCAAGAAAAATTGTTAACTCTTTTCTCCATAGCCTGTTATGTTGACAATTTTTTTTTAATTCTTATAAGTTAAACCAGGTTTAAAGTTCGAATAACATTAAAATGCATAGGTATCCAAAGTTCTTTTCTTGCATTCATATTATATCAACACTCTTAATAATGTATTGCCAAAAATGTAGCTTACCTACACTTCGTCAAAGTAGGGTTGTAATGGATGTTACTTTGCGGATTCGGATCTGGAGTGACTCTGTTTTGAGGATGCGGATTCGGATCTGGAGTGACTCTGTTTTGAGTATGCAAATTTTTATACTATACTATAAACCCAAATGGGGTAGGCAGAAAGAACGGAATGCCAAAAAGATCTATCTTTACACATTTCTTTCACACTCATACAATTTCTTATGCACGCACATCGGTTCCTCTTACTCAACACACGGCCGTCCTTGAGAATTTGATCCACGTGATCAAGCCATGTGGTTCTCAGACGCCCGAGCTTCACGCCCTTTCTTTCAGTAAAGCATATCCTCTTTGTCATTCTTACTTCTCTCATTCGTTCAACATGTCCAAACCACCGTAGTTTATTCACGCGCATTCTGTCCACAACACTCTTCTTGCATCCGCTCATTCTTTACTCTTATCACGCAGCGTTCTACCAACCATTCTTCTTAACGATCGCATCTCCACTGTATTTATTCCACTTTTATCCTTCAACCACGTCCTTGTCTCGCTTGTATCGCAATTGATGGTACCAAAATGGTATTTTGCACCAGCATTTTAGCCATGTTCGACACATTGCCATTGCTGACAATGGGTCGAAGTGCACCGTTCACTTTAGCACCGGCCACTTTCCTTCTTTCAATGTCCCTATCGTATCTTTCATCCCTCGCAAACATGGATACTTCCCAAATGTGCATACTCGCTTACTTGCTCCAAACATTTAAATTGGAAACCCCTTTCAATCTCAGCCATTAGCTCCAAATCATCTGCGTACATCAATGCATTCACTCGAGACCCATTAAACTCGACACCAACATCAATCTCTTTCATACAGTAGTCGAAGAATAGTTTGAACAGCCAAGGAGACATGACACAGCCTTGCTTCATTCCCTTGGTGACAAAGATATCTGCAACCTCATTTATAAAAATGAATATATCTTAATTTTGAAAAAGAAAGAAAAACGCGTATTTTTTTATGAACATGCCCATAAACTTTAGATTTTTCGAAATAATACCATCAATTAGATTATCTATTGAAAATAAGTGTTGCCTTTGAATAATTAATTTCTTCTTCTAAAAAAATGTTCTAAAGAGCCTATTCTGGAAAAAAATTCGCGTGAAAATGACAATTTTCTTTAATTAATTGAATATGATGTAATTTTTTGTTATTTTCTTAAAAAAATTAAATTATATCGATACGTTGGCAAATAAAAATATATTGATATAAGTTTCCGTAAACTTTAAATTAAATTAAATTAAATTATTAAAATGTTCGACGACGGAAATTCTACATTTGAAATGAGTAAGAGCAGGTAACATCATTCATTCGCACCATCGTAGCGTTTTCCCATAAGTACCGCATGCAGTAAACATGCTGGTAGTCTTCTCCGTAACAACTAAAGCTAACAGACATTCATTCAGAATGGGTGGTTTACTTCATTACTGAATTGAAGATATTAAATGTCTTATATGGCATGTTTTACAAATACTTGCCTTTTGTAGGAAACTTAGTATTTGGCAGGTATTCAATGGGGGAAACATGATTACGTCGTTAGCATACTACACAAAAAATAGTAGAATGTATTATTTAAAAAAAAACTATTTTACAAATGTGAAGCACATCTTTGAACTGGCATACTTGCTATATCAACCAGGATAGAATTAGTACGAAAAATATATTTTCAACATTTTATTTTAGAAATGTATCTGGCTTGGCATGGTATCCTCAAAAAATGTTTAAGGATGCGGATTCCAAGCTCTTTAAATAAAATTTGCAGATGCGGATATTTTTCGGATGCGGATACGGATATTCGTTACAACCCTACGCTGAACAATAGATTTCGCAAACATCTAGATATCCATGGATATCCATAAACGAAATAGTTTAATATTAATTTTGTCTATGGAAATAATTCACCATAGACAAATTTTATAATTTCTTTTATCTATGATACGTACGAATAGCCTTTGCCTTAAAAAAAATCAGACTTTACCTACTACAACTCATTGCTCGGCACATTCCATTTTGTTGCGCCATGGCGCAATTTTGAGTTAACTCAATGAGCCGGCGCAGTGAGCTGCGCCAGAGTTACTGAGTTGACGCATGGAATTTTGTTGAGTTACCCATGTCTATTGATTACTCCAGAGCAGGGTTGCCAGATTGTGTTGCCAAAATTACCTTACTTCGGTGAAAAAAATATCGTACACATCGGAAATACAACAGTACCTTTTCAAAATGTAACGGGTATTTCTAACCCCCCCCCCACCCGTCGCTAAATTTTCGAAATGGTATAGGAATTTGGAATATTTCAAAAACTCCTGGGTTTTCGTAATGAATATTTTCTCTCACAGTACCTTTTTTACAATGTAACGGGTACTTGTACCGATTATTGTTTATGTCAATACCGGATACTTGTTAGTCGTACGGTAATTTTGTTGAAATTATTACCGTACGGAAAATGAAATTACCGTACAAATACGGTAATTACCGTACTTTTGGCAACGCTCTCTCCGAGCAATACAATTAGTGATGTGAGTAGAGAAAATTCTCCGGAGAAATTTCTCGAGAACGAGAAATTTCTCCGAGAATTTCTCCTCTGATTGATGAGAAATTTCTCTGATTTTTTCCCATGGGGATTCCCCTATTATTTATTGGCGATAATGCGGCGGGATTCCCCTACAAAATATATGAAAAATATCCGGTATTGACATCACTACGTGGCAGTTCTTCACAGGCAGTGACTAGAATAGTGCAAGATGGGCAAGAAGGAATTTATATTTAGATATTTTGTCGAAGAAACGGCAGGAAGCAAGCCACAACAATACAAGTGCAAGTTTTGTGGTGCCAAGTATGTAAAAAATGTAACAAAACAGGCCAATCATCTTGTAAAAAGTCCAAACAACAATTCTCCTCTGATGGAAAAGAAATTTCTCTCCATAATTTTTCTTAGTGGTATTATGACCCTTCTCCCAGAACACTTCGCAGTCAACCTGATTTTCTAAGTATATTCTTTTTACACATGACCATTTTTTGATATTTATTTTATCCATTTACATATATTCACGGTCAAAGCCTTTCACATGTAAAACCCCTGTATACTTACAATACAAGTATACAAAGGTACGAACACTTTAAAAAAAAGACACATTTCATGATTACATTTTTTTTTGAACATTGTAAAAATGATCCAATAAAAAGTAAATTTGCCTCAAAATATACCATAATTAATTGTAGCAATATTGGTGATAAATTGTCTCAACATTTGTACATTGTTATTGATTGATTGAATAAAGTACTGATTTATTATTATTTTACTGTTAAATAAAAAAAAAAAAAAAATCTCGGTAAATTCTCTACTTTGAGAAATTTACCGAGAAATTTCTCGGTAAATTTCTCCAAAAATTATTTCTTGAGAATTCCACAACACTAAATACAATCGAGGGATGCGTTCACGATGCAAAATGTCGCTCGATGTAGAGTGACCATGAAGTTGCAGTTAATGGTGAATGTCACACCGGATAATCGTGAACGAGTTTGAGCGTCTTCATGGGGACGCCCGGTTAAGACCCAGAAAAAAAATCGAACCAAACTTTTAACTTGCTTTTAAACTTCAGTACTCTAATATTTCTAACTTTTTTTGTGGTAGTAACTATTGATAATAAGGTTATGTTGAAATAAAATACAGTTTGCATAGCCACAACGCTAACCTTCCATTTTATTAATATTAACCACAGAATACAGAATGACAGTTACATAGGGAAAAAATAATTTTACAGAAGTCAACTGAGTTATTTAACTTATAATTCTGTTATTTTTTTACAATGTTAATTTTTAAGTAATAAATATAATGTATATCTTAAATAAATCTTACATAGATAAGTAGAATTGCCATAATCAATACTCTCTATTGGGGGGTGCTCAGACAGTCACCTAGTCAAATCAAATCCATTTTAATTTTGGTTCTATCGGTAGAGGTTGAGGCTTACAATCTGACATATTAAAATCATTTAATACCTTATTAATTAAAGCCTTCTGATTAAATGTTTACCAATATCAATATCAATACCTAAAAACTTCAATTTTTTATAAAAATAAATAAAATTTGCAGCCGCGTGTTTCCACCTTCTAAAGAAGCACGAAATCACGACAATATTTAGTGCAAACTTCTTCTTCTTTTCGTGTCGGTGAGCATAAAAATAAAATAATAAAAAATATCAAATCTACAATCCCGCATTCTCTCCCAGAAAACCACGACTTCTCTAGCAGCTCCCCCCAAATGAGTTAGTGCAAACACTGCAAACAATACGGTGAGATGCAGATTCGCAATATAAAAGTCACCAACAAGTTGGAAGAAAACGGAATATTTAAACTTACAAGCGACGCCGATGGCTGTAAAACATGTGTTAAAGATCATGAAAGAACTTGCTGACTTGGATATGCCGGGCAGTCTGTCATTGCTGAATATCTGATCGACACAGGTCATAAATTTTATCTTGATTCAACCATATTGGAGAGACCGAGACGATACTACCCACGTCTCATAAAGGAAGCAATTGCAAGTGAAAAGGAACCGAATAATTACAGATGAAGGTCTTTACCTGCATAGTGCGTTGCTACCTTTATTAAATTCAAACAACGCAGAGAATAAAAGGCATACACAACTCTCTACAAAACAGACACTTAGATGACCCCTCCCCCCCCCTTTTTCCAATCCCCTTTTGAAAGTGCCAATTAGGTTTGTGAAAAAAGAAAGTTGAGAGGAGAATAAAATAAAAACAAAAAATTGTATATGTTTGATAAAGATATAGGTGTATAGTTATACTGAGAGCTAAAACCCGTCGATTTAGTTATTATTGTCACATATTTATTTGAAATTGTTATATTGTGGGGAATGATATTATTATTTCCTGTTGTTAATATTATTATTATTTGCTTAAATTTTATCATAATGTCAAATATTTTTATACATCTTATAAAGTGCCTAGATATTAATTTATATTTTTGTAGCGTTTACGCACCATAGTATGTATCCCCATGAATGCCTATAGACCATTAAAGGTCACATGGTCTTGTCTATGGATTTGCTTTTGCTTGGGGGGCAAACAATCAAATTGCGCAAATCATCCTTGTAGGATGTTATGCCATAAGAGAAAAAAAAGAAAGTCAGACGACAAAATAATAACAAAATCGACACTGACAGTTTTTTTTATTATTAGGTATCTTTTCTTTAGGCGTCCCACCTAATATTACACCGTAAACACTGTGAATGTGTTGTGTTGGGATGCCTGATGCCCCTCAATGATTCTTCTGTGACGTCATCCTTTAATGGTCTATACAGTTCGCTTGCCCACTATTATAGGGTTCTATGTTACATGTTCATAGTTTTGAGATATTCAAGTTTTAAAATTAGGTATATATTATTTACGAAATAGGATATCTCTGTTCGTTTCCAATAACATTAAAAATTTCTAAAAATTATTCTTACTTGAATTTATGATTTTAAATTATTATATTTTCATTGTTTTTTTCAAAAATTAGGATTGAAAATTAACATAGGACTTTGTTGTTCTGAAACGATACATTTTTTAATTTACCTGTAACATAGAACTATGTTATCTGTATGATTATTAGTTCAACTATTGCCTCTTTCTTGGGGATTTAACTTTTAAACAGGTAGATTAAGCTATCAGATGCAGCTGGTCTGCTGGCTACCCCACTTGTGGGATATGCCGTGATGGTATATTAGTATTAAATTATGTAAAAGTCAAAGTGTACTTCAAGTGTTCATCAGAGAGATTGGGGAATAATATTCAGTTTTCGAAAGAACTCTGTCAATGCAGCTGTAAACGTTGTCAATTTCTTGTACACATGAATGGCCTGCTGTTGAAAATTTTATCGTAATCTCCTGAATACTGTACCATTATAGCAAATCATAAAATATCTAATTGCGTAGCTCATTATACTATTCCGATTCTGTGGAACATAGCTATCAATCCACAATATAAGATTCGTGAATTGCGAATTGTCTTCAAGAACTTGTTTCAAGATCCTAAAAACAGCGCTAGCAATTTCATTACCTCCTCTGCCTGCTACATTTTCAGTCCAAATGGCACAGTACACCTTTTTGTTCGTAGAGAGGTGTGCAGTCATACATAAATGTTGTACATACATGTGCAGTCAATACAGTGTCATCATATTAAGACCATGGCAGTCGTAGAAAATGTTCAGCTACTTTTAAAACGCATAAGTTCTTATGCTATTAGCTAAAAACGCATTTTACAAACATAATCAATATATTTTTTTTGAGATTTCAAGGTGCGATGAATCAAACATAGAACCTTGCAATTTTATAATTTTAATTAATTGATGCTACAAAGTTCTATGTTACACACATAGAACTTTGTAACACTGTTTTGAAGAAGAACTAAACATAGAACTATGTTATATCGACTTTAATTTCACGACTAGTGCTGCGATTTACAATTGGATTCCTGTAATAAATACCTTTGAATACATAGAATGTTATAGCATTCATAACTCAAAATTTTCAAAAATGTAACATAGAACCCTATAATAGTGGGCAAGCGAGTTGTATAGACCATTAAAGGATGACGTCACAGAAAAATCTTTGAGGGGCATCAGGCATCCCAACACAATAGACGATTACGGTGTAATATTAGGTGGAACGCCTAAAGAATACCTAATAATCAAAAAAAACTGTCAGTGTCGATTTTGTTATTATTTTGTCGTCTGACTTTCTTTTTTTTCTCTTATGGCATAACATTCTACAAGGATGATTTTTACTGTTTGCCCCCCAAGCAAAAGCAAATCCATAGACAATACCACGTGACCTTTAATGGTCTATTATGTTTGTTTGAAGTTGATATTGGTCAAATATTTTAATGCACCAATATTTTTAGTGTTTTGTTGATTAATTAAGGTTTTATTTTGTTGTTTTTTGTTTGCTTTATATGTATTGATTGATTATTGTAAAATATGTTTAAACCTTACTAATGTAAAAGGCTAAATGCCGTTGATGATAGAAATAAATAAATAAAAATGTGAAGTGTTTAGGATAGTGTTTTTTTAGTTTGTTTTTAAAACTTTCGATTTTCTTATTTTTAAAGATTTTTTGTTTTGTTATTGCATATTATTTGGGAAGTGTGAATGTGTTTGTGTTGTAAGATTTTCTATAAATGTTATGTGTGTGTACAGTTGTACACTGTTTGGATGTAAGACTATTGGAATGTTTTTGTCGCTTACATGTTTATATTTATATGTCTTTCATCTGTTATGTAGGTACCATGTAAATAAATAAATGATTTAAGAGGAGAGAAGACATAGAAATCCCTGAAGATGGTCCCAGTAGGATACATATCCAACAAATACGCGACTGCAAACTCACAAACACAGTAGAACAAATTTCTTAAACCACTGCGAAAACCTAAAAACTCTCATTTAAGACCCCTTCTTTGGGATTTCATGCAAACGAATTGGTAAAATTACTATAATTTTATTTTTAATATATTTTAAATTCTGGATAACATTTATGTTATTTTTTATATTTATATAATATTTTGAACGTTTTTAAATGCGATTTTATCATTTTAGTTTTATTTTGCTGCGAGAAATATTCTTTTTTTTTCTCTTATGGCATAACATCCTACAAGGATGATTCTTGCGCAATCTGATTGCTTGCCCCCCAAGCAAAAGCAAATTCATAGACAAGACCACGTGACCTTTAATGGTCTATACATCTATTCACACAAACACATTCACACTTCCCAAATATATGCAATAACAATACAAAAAATCTTTAAAAATAAGAAAATCGAAAGTTTTAAAAACAAACTAAAAAAACACTATCCTAAACACTTCACATTTTTATTTATTTATTTCTATCATCAACGGCATTTAGCCTTTTACATTAGTAAGGTTTAAACATATTTTACAATAATCAATCAATACATATAAAGCAAACAAAAAACAACAAAATAAAACCTTAATTAATCAACAAAACACAAAAAATATTGGCGCATTAAAATATTTGACCAATATCAACTTCAAACAAACATATACAACTGTATAGGCATTCATGGGGATTAGAGTTGGGAATAACGGCTCTTTGAAAATAATGGAACGTAAGCGACTGTTATTTATTTATATTCTGTTATTAGAAAAGCTACCGTTATCACCCCCCCCCCCATAAAAAAAACGCAACGAACAATAATAAGATATGCAAGATTAAACGCGCAAATAAAAAGGAAAGTTAGAAAAAAATAAAGTCATTTTAGATCTTAAACTCAGCGATGAGGTTTGTCCCCTATCCTGACTGTCTTGTTTTTTTGTCTGTCAAATTTTCTAATAATAATATAAATAGTTATAATTAAAAGATTAAAATAATCTCTTTTAAATTACATCAATCATAAAATTAATATAGTAAAAGATTTTTTACTATATTAATTAGATTAAAAGTTTTTAATTTAATTTTATGAAAAATAAACATGTAAAATCATGTGGAGATAGTCCTTTGACCACTCAGGTGATAAAAGGGTTGTGAATAATATTATCTACCCGTATCTCGAACTCATTATACTTTTGTGTCAATCAACAGATGTCCGTAGTAGTACCGTTTTGAGGCGAAAAAAAGAACACGTTCCTTTTCAAATAATACCTATAATCGGTCCACCGAGAAGCTGCAATTGTCCACGTGAACAATTCTGAGAACGTTTAGTACATCCAGGCAAATTTTAATAAAAGGCTGTTTCTTCTAGTCCGTATTTTTTAAATAGCTTTTAAATGACTGTACTCTTTTTATAAAGTCACTAACGATCACGCGGCTATAATTAAAAGTTTGCTTTTGAAACCTTATAAAAAGTATTTTCATTGCAATTGTGTAAATTATCTTTCCATATATATTGAAATTACCCTTTCTACTTTTCGTTAAAAAAATATTTATCAACAGATTCAAATACATTGCTTAAACGAAATACATGATATGAAATAGCGGCGACACGGAAAAATCACCTCAATTTATATTGTACATTAGAGATATTTTTTTGTACTTCTTTTCGAATAGATACGTCCTTTATTATTTGACAGTGAATATTAGACACTAGTCGTGTAACCCCACAGAGGTAATTTGGGTGCAAATCAAAAATGAGGTTTCGGCGAAGAATAAATCTTCTTGAGGTTAAAATTTTATTCGAGAATGCGATTCGCAATGTGACAAGTGGAAAATTAGAGCAATTGTTTAAAACACGTGATGAAAGTAGAAAAAAAAATTTGGATGTCAGATGGAATGATGGATGATGCTTTCGACAAATTCGTGATAAATGTTGGAAACACGTCCGATTCCTCATCTCTCTGATTAATTGTTTCTTTTTTTAATTTAGTTGAAATTTTTTTATAAATCTTTTTTGCTAAATTCCGACATACAGTAATTCCTCAAATTTCTTTTATAAATTAAGATACACGCACTTACAAAGTAAATATATATAATATGAAAGTAAATATATGTTATATGAAAACTGGGCCGATTTAGTCTATAAAATTTGTTATTTTTACTTTAGTTCTATTAATTATTCTATGTTATCACATTTATAATGTTTGTTCGTTTTGCTATAATTATTTTTGTGTTGACACTTTGTTAAGGTGTTTAGTTAATTATTCTATGTTATCGTATTAATAATGTTTTTTTGTTTTACTATAAGTATATATATTATGTCACGTTGACATGTAAAATGTTTTAATCAATTATTTTATTATCTTTCTAAAATTTTGTTCCATGTATTACTTAAATAACACTTATTTAAGAGTCCAATCAGTTACCTGAGTCTGGCCAAAAATAAGCCTCAATAAATTTAAAATTAAATAATCAAATCATTTAATAAATAAGATTTTTTTATATAGGTATAATCATAAAATTTCGATAAACGGTCCCTCATGTTTCAATTTGTAGTAAGTAAATCTTTTTATAATTCAATAATTTTGTATAATCCAAAGGGTTGTGTATTGACACTGAAAATACCCAACTAGCAAAATAAGTACTTAATAACAGTCTTAAGACTATTTTTTTTGCACTTATTAAATACTTATAGCGTGTAATAACCCTGGATTTGGGCGCAGTTATAGGAACATTTATTTCTATAACGATCTCATAATCAACTTGCAGGATGTTATCAAGTCCAATAATATACTTATAATATACTTGAGGAAGCGCAATTGCTCCTATAGTGGTCTTGAACTATACATTTACAAGCACAAATGCTCCTATTAGTATCTGACACAAGAATCTTAACAGAGCAATCTTGTTTATAACGTACTAGTAGAGTACTCAGATATTATTTATAAGTATGCTTTATAGACTGATAGAATAGAATTATGTTTTGTGTTGGTTGTTCCGGCTGTATAGTTTTTAATAAATATTAAAAACTTAAGTTCACTTTCTATAACTACTTATTATTAATAATTAACATGAATGCAGAACAAAATTATAAATCTATCAATTCAGTGTATTATACCCACTGATGGAAAGTGGGGAAGTCATTTTTACTGTAAATATATACCATAATTGCATTAATTTCTTAACGCCCTTCGGAAAATGGCACACTGCATAGTTGTTGTAATTTTTTTATTCCATTACTTTTTATGAATAGTCGCCATGTTTTTCAATACTCTTCATCGAGTACTTTATAGAATCTGATTTACAATGGAGGTACGTCCGTTGTAAATCAGATTTTACTCAGAAAGAAGCTTATAAGCTTGAAGAAACACAGAGACACATGTATGCAACGGCATATTGAACAAGTGCTAGGCACAGTGAGTGAACTTAAAATGTCTGGTGTGGAATTCACAGATGCTGATGTGGTAATATATTTGCTAATGTCATTACCAAGTGAATATGATGGAACAAAAACTGCAATAGAAAACCAACCAGAAGAGGTACTTACAATAGACTTTGTAACAAGGAGATTAATTGCAGCAGAAGCATTTCGTCAAAATAAAAGTGAAAGAATCAGTGATCGTACAGAAGCTGTTTTCGAAGCTTCCTCTAGAAACAAAACTTGTTTTGTGTGTAAAAGAAAAGGCCATGAAGCCAAACAGTGCAAGAAAAGATTCACATGTTTTAACTGTGGACGTAAAGGACACTTTAAGAAAGATTGTAGGGTGAAAGAAAATAATAATGATGAAAACTATTCTGCATCCATTGCTTTTAGTGTTGCAGACCATGCAGAAAGATTTGTGTTAGATTCAGGTGCGACTTCGCACATGGTACATAGAAGAGAGTGGTTTACTGAACTGAAGCCTCTTAAAGGAGCAGTGACCAGTGCATCTAAAAACATCCTTGAGATTGCGGGTGTAGGAACAGTGTGTGGATATGTAAATAATATTAAAATTACATTATTAGACGTGTTATTTGTGCCTGATTTAGTAGGTGAACTTATATCTGTAAAGAACATTCAGCGTAAAGGTTTTACAGTGATATTTAAAGATGATAAAGCTATAGTGAAGAATGAGCACATAAATTTTGTTATGGCAGAACTGATAAATGGTCAATATATATGTAATTTCTCTCCTGTGAAAAATGAAGTAAAAATTGTCAATGAAAATGATGATATCTGGCATAGAAGATTTGGACATCCGTCAAATAATGTTTTAAGTCAACTCAATCTACAGACAAGTGAGAAGTTCTGTGAAGTGTGTGTGATGTCAAAGCAAACTAACAATCCCACAGGTATTGTACCTAGGAAGAGAGAGCTTTTACCAATGAGTTTAATTCATACAGATATTTGTGGTCCAATTAATATTCCGACGCACTCAGGAGAAAGATATTTTGTCACTATTATTGACGACTACTCAAGGTTTTGTGAGGTTCATTTATTGAAAAATAAGAGTGATATCAAAGAAGTTTTTGAAGTGTTTTTCAAACAAAACAGCCAAGTAAAGAAGATAAGGTGTGACAACGCAAAAGAATACAACTTCGGTGAATTCAAGAAACTTTGTAGAAAAGCAAATGTGGTACTTGAACCTGTACCCCCATACACTCCATCACTGAATGGAGTAGCAGAGAGGGCAAACAGATATCTGCTTGAAAAAGCCAGAGCAATGATATTTGATTCTAAACTACCGAAAGAATTTTGGGGATGTGCCGTACAAACTGCTTGTTATTTAAAGAATCGTTTACCAAATCAAAGTATCGAAAATAAAGTGCCATATGAACTGAAGTATTCCGAGAAACCAGATATTAAAGTTATAAAAGTTTTTGATTGTGACGCCTATACAAGAATACCTGATAGTTTAAGAAAGAAATTAGATCCTAAGTCGAGAAAAATGATAATGGTTGGATACAGCAGCATGGGATATCGTCTTTTTGATCCAGTTTCTAAAAGAATTATTGTTTCTCGTAATGTAAAATTTAATGAAGCAAAGAAAATTACATCTATTAACATTGAACAAGAAAATGTCGAATATGAAGAAAATGACTCTGATTCTTTGTTGAATGAGCAATATCAAGAAGAGAAAGAACACTCTGAAGAGGAAATAGATGAGAGACCAAAAAGGAATGTGAAGCCACCAGTTAAGTATGATGATTATCAATTGTATGAAGCCTTCACTGCAAGTCTGACATCGATCGACTATGAGGATATAGCAAAGCTACCAAAGAAAGAACAGGACTTGTGGAATGATGCTATGCTCGCAGAAATAGATTCAATGAAGAAAAATCATGTTTGGAAGTTAGAAGAATTACCTGATGGAGGAAAACTCATAACAAGTAAATGGGTGCTCAAAAAGAAAAGAGATAATTCATACAAAGCACGACTTGTAGCTCGTGGTTTTCAACAGTCTTATGGAGTGGATTACACTGAAACATATGCTCCAGTTGTCAGTATGACATCGCTTCGACTGATGTTGGCAATAATGCTTCAAAGAGAAATGAAGGTGTATACATTGGACGTCAAGAGTGCCTTCCTGTATGGTGATATTGATGAAAACATCTATATGGAACAACCCAAGGGTTTTGATGACAACAGTGGAAGAGTATGCAAACTTTTGAAGAGTATATATGGTTTAAAACAATCACCTAGACAATGGTATAAAAAGTTTTCTGATTTTATTAATCGTTTGAATTTTAAACAGGTAAACAATGATCAATGTGTTTTTGTAAAGTATGTGGAAAAAGATATTGTGTCTATAATTGTTCTGTATGTTGATGATTTACTGTTAGCTAGTGTTGATATAACCAATATTGAAAATGTTATTCAGTCGTTAAGTAATGAATTTGAAATGTCTAAAATAGAAACTGCAGTAGAATTTTTGGGTATATCTATGAACTTCACTGAAAGTAATTTGTCGTTAAATCAGAAACTGTATGTTGATAACATGTTAAGAAGGTTTGGCATGAGTGATTGCAAACCTGGTGATGTACCAATCACACCAAAGGCTACTTCAGCTGATTTTATACATGGTGAAAAATTTCAGGGTCCATACAGAGAGTTGGTAGGTGCATTATTGTATTTGTCTTTAACAACGAGACCTGATATATTATTTTCTGTTAACTGTTTTAGTCAATTACAGGAAAATCCAACAGTCGCTGGCTGGCATGGATTAAAAGGAATTTTAAGATATTTAAAAGGAACCTTGAATTATCGTTTGTCTTTTGTTATGTCTAAGTTAAATGATTGTTGTATTGATGTATATGTTGATGCGGATTGGGGATCCGATAGCAGAGACAGGAAATCTGTATCTGGATATATAATCTTCTTTAACAATTGTCCTATAGTTTGGAGAGCAGTAAAACAATCTTGTATAGCTCTGTCTTCAACAGAAGCTGAAATAATAGCTCTTTGTGGTGCTGTTAGGGATTCAATTGTATTGTATAATCTTGTAGTTGATGTTTTGGGACATGATAATATTGAATTCAATGTGTATGAGGACAATCAGTCTGCTATAAAGGCTGTGTATAATCAGAATAGTAAAGGTAGACTCAAACATCTTGATATCAAATTGAAATACATTAAAGATATGATTGATCTGTACAATATAAATGTTACAACTGATTCTCAGACTGCTGATCCAGGGTTGCCAGATTGTGAATCCAAAATTACCGTACTTCTAGGAAAAAATTTCCGTACAATTACCGTACATCACCAAAGTGCGCCGTTAGCCACTGTCTTCTCGTGTTAAGAAGGCCTTTTCCCGAGTACAGTCATTTTCGTCCCCCCGTGCTCTCATGCTATGTACACGTGATAAACGTCCTTGAGCTTGATGGATACAAAAAATGATTTGTGTGCCAAATTACCGTACATTTTCCATACCTTAGTTTTGATTTGAAATTACCGTACTTTTGTCGTACGGTAATTTACTACCGTACGGGGAATGAAATTACCGTACAAGTACGGTAATTACCGTACGTCTGGCAACCCTGTGCTGATCTCCTAACGAAAGGTTTGTCCAAACATAGATTATTAGCATTAAGAAATAAATGTCATGTATTATGTGATTGAGAGACGAGAAGTTAGATCACCGAAATGCATTCTATATATATGCTCACTAATACTACTAAAGAAATTTGACACGACTTGTCAAATTTCAAATATAAGGTGATAGGTATTTTTTTCAACATATATACAGCATAATATAGTATTATAAATTGTACAAACTGAATCTAACCTAATCTGAAAATTAATAGCAGTTTATTTATTTACCAAACCTAACCTTATTTTTATCTCCTTTCGATCTATTTATTCAAAATATAAAATAAAATGTACAGATTTTCTCAGCAATTCCAATTTTCTCTAAATCTACATGGCTGAAAGATAAAGTGATGTGGCCATACTTGGGCGACTTGATGAGATCCCCCTGACCAAATCCTGAAAGATGGTTATGTCAGAAGCAAGAGAAATAGAGGGCATGTATGTGGAAATGTGGCGTTCTATCCCCTCTGCCTACTTGGGATTTGATAGACAATAAACTTCAATATGTTTTACAAAATCATTATTTATTAAAATCACATAGGTCAGAAGGCATTTACAAACATAAAAAGTAAAAATATCTTATTATAAATAATTTATTGACAAAATTATTAAGCAAACGAAGCAATAAAACACTCACAAGCGGCGCCAAAGTTCCAAACTTAGCGAGAATGACGTTTGTTGCACAGGCGCGCCACGCGGCGGATATGGCGCTAGTCATTGCTTCTACTTGTCATTATCTTTAGTAGTATTAGTAATGCATTTCGGTGATCTAACTTCTCGTGATTGAGAGAGGGTGTTGAGAGCAATCACACTGTCTATGCTTTTGTTGTATTTATGTCTATGGTTTTTATATGTGTCGAAACTGTCAAGTATTGAATAAAAGGCTGTCAGCTGCAAAGAAGTATTTTATTAATCACCTCAACAAAATAATCGTTATCAAATTAATCTGGCCTCTGAACATCACAATAAGCAGATTAATCAACAGTAGTGTATCTTACTTTGGACTCTGCACCTTGTGAGATGAACCTTGTACTTGTTTACAAGTTAAGCAAGTACAATGATTGAGTAGCAATACTCTATTTTGCTATATAGGCTAGCTAGCCCTCTGGGGCCTGAGTCAAAACACATTTTAACGTTAACGTTTTCGTTCCGTTAACGTTCGAATATAGACGAAGTTGCGAGCAAGTGTCAATTTCGTAGCTATCATACACGAAAGGAAAAACATGGGACGAAGTTAATGACCGAGCTAACCACGACATTAATATACTCAAAAAGTGGTTTGATCATAATCTTCTGTCACTAAATGCAGACAAAACAGCATGCATCGCATTTACAATAAATCAGGCAGTTACTCCAGGGGACATCAGCATGATCATATTATATTGGGATCCATGTGGAATTGACAATTGCAACGACATATGTAATAAAGTTAAACTTGTAAAATCAATTAAATATCTAGGGATAACTATAGATCAAAATTATAGATAACTATATATTTAATGGAAGGAGCATATCGCATTAACAAATGTTGCACTCAAAAGGTTTTTCATCCACTGTGAATTTTTTTATGTCTCCGCAAATCGGAAGAGCAGCTAATTTTTTTCATACAATTATTGCACTCAAAGAGTTCCTCGGTAGCCTGGAGGTAGAGTCTCGGCCTTCAGAACAAGGGGTCCGTGGTTCAATCCCAGGTGCCGACAAACTCCCCTTTCACGGCACAAGCTTTTCACTTAGTGTGAAAGGTGTATAAGGTTATATTTGGGTTTATAACAAAACCCAGACGTATCTTTTTTTTTTTAAAATAAAAAGGGTTTTCACCACTGTGAGTTCTTTTATGTTTATGCAAATTGGAAGAACGGCTAAATTTTTTTATTCAAATATTGGACTCAAAAGGTTTTTCACCACTGTTAATCTTTTTAATGTTTCTGCAAATTAAAAGATTTGCTAATTTTTGTCGTAGAAATATTATACTCAAAAGGTTTTCCACCGCTGTGAATTCTTTTATGTTTCCGCAAATCGGAAGAAACGCTAAATTTTTTCATACAAATATTACACTTCAAAGGTTTTTGATCACTGTGAGTCTTTTTGTGAGTCTGCAAATGAGAAGATTGTCTAAATTTTTTCATGCAAACAGTGCACTCAAAAGTTTTTTCACCACTGTGAATTCTTTTATGTATTCGTAAATGACAAGGATGTCTAAATTTTTTCATACAAAAATTGCACTCAAAAGGTTTTTCACCACTGTGAGTCTTTTTGTGAGTCTGCAAATAAGAAGATTGTCTAAATTTTTTCATACAAATATTGCACTCAAATGTTTTTTCGGTACTATGAATTCTTTTATGTTTCTGCAAATTAGATGAGTAGTAAAATTTTTTCATACAAATATGACACTCAAAAGGTTTTTCACCACTGTGAGTTATTTTATGTTTATGCAAATTGGAATAATCTCTAAAAATTTTTATACATATATCACACTCAAAAGGTTTTTCACTACTGTGAATACTTTTATGTTTCAGCAAAGAGGAAGATCCGCTAAATTTTTTCAAACAAATATTACACTCATAAGGTTTTTCTCCATCGTGAATCCTTTTATGTATTTGCAAAATAGAAGATCGGGAAAAAAATTTCAAACAAATTTTGCACTCAAAAGGTTTTTCACCACTGTGAATCCTTTTATGTTTCCGCAAATCGGAAGAAACACTAAACTTTTTCATACAAACATCAAACTCAAAAGGTTTTCACCACTATGAATCCTTTTGTGAGTCTGCAAATGAGAAGATTGTCTAAATTTTTTCATACAAACAGTGCACTCAAAAGTTTTTTCACCACTGTGAATTCTTTTATGTATTCGTAAATGACAAGGATGTCTAAATTTTTTCATACAAAAATTGCACTCAAAAGGTTTTTCAACAGGTTTTTCAACAGGTTTTTTATCAGGTTTTTTACCAGAGTGAATCCTTTTATGTATCAGCAAAGAGTAAGATCGACTAAATTTTTTCATACAAAAATTACATTCAAAAGGTTTCTCACCACTGTGAATTCTTTCATGTCTCCGCAAATCGGAAGAATAACTGAATTTTTTCATACAAATATTACACTCAAAAGGTTTTTCTCCACTGTGAATTCTTTTATGTAGTCGTAAATCACCAGAATGTCTGAATTTTTTCATACAAAAATTGCACTCAAAAGGTTTTTCAACAGGTTTTTTACCAGAGTGAATCCTTTTATGTATCAGCAAAGAGTAAGATCGACAAAAATTTTTCATACAAAAATTACATTCAAAAGGTTTCTCACCACTGTGAATTCTTTCATGTCTCCGCAAATCGGAAGAATAGCTGAATTTTTTCATACAAATATTACACTCAAAAAGTTTTTCTCCACTGTGAATTCTTTTATGTATTCGTAAATCGGAAGAAACGCTAAATTTTTTCATACAAAATTTGCACTCAAAAGGTTTTTCATCAGAGTGAATCCTTTTATGTATCAGCAAAGAGGAAGATTGTCTAAATTTTTTCATACAAAAATTGCATTCAAAAGGTTTCTCACCACTGTGAATTCTTTCATGTTTCCGCAAAGCGGAAGAATAGCTGAATTTTTTCATACAAATAATACACTCAAAAGGTTTTTCTCCACTGTGTATCCTTTGATGTATTTGCAAATTATAAGATCGGGCAAAAATTTTCAAACAAATTTTGCACTCAATAGGTTTTTCACCGCTGTGAGCAACATTTAACTTTTTTGTCGACCTCCTCTTATCGTTTATAATGTAAACGTTTGTACTTCTCGTTACTTTTACATGAGTTTGATTACTTGGACCTGGTGCACAACCTGCAAGTGGGGAAGATGTGCTAGCCACTGTTTCATTGTTAGTTCTCTCGCATTCAACTTTTATATCTGATTCGTGTATATCAATATCACCATACGGAACTGCATATCCAATGTCACAACTTTCCTCCTCCACAGGTTCCTGTTTCACTACGACATCCGCCACAAAGGCTTTTATATGATCATCTTCAGTTACACATATTTGCATGTCACGCAAGACGCACTTATCCTGCTGGCAGTCTACAATGTTGTGTTTACCAGAACTGGTTCCCTCCATCATGTTATATGTTTACATAAACTTGTATACACCACAACTTAATTAATATTTATTTATTTAATTCAACAGTGTACAGAACTTCTTCAATAACACGATCAAACATTGTGACAGCTCTACACCATAGAGTATTCTATTTTTCTCAAGGCCATCCACTCGTTTGCGAGTGATTTAGGAAACACCATAGAGTATAATAATATTATGTTAGCATTGTTAGCGGCAAAATCCAAAATCGTTGCTGATTCTTAAAAAAACCTATGATTCCTCATTTTAATATCACATTAAAAAATATACGAATATTATTGCGGAAAAAAATATGATTTAATTTAAAGATGCATATATTTTTGATATTATTATCGAAAGATGTTTGGTCAATATTTACTTTTGGTGTGCCGAGGTCACGGTACAGCAGCACTCTAGCGATGAATAGAATAAAATTTTTTCATCACTTATACCTAACTATTTGAATTTTGTACGGCACCCGCCACCCGGTGATGGCGTGACAGCGTAATGTAAAGTAATGCTGTAGAAAAAAAGTATCTATGTATGCACACGAATGTGTAGGCTGGTAGGCATCAGTCAACTTGAAGTTTTTTGGAACGGAGTCCCATCTTCTTCTTCAGTTTCACAGATATTATAAAGGGTTAATCAGTCTTCTTCCATATGCCTGATCCCGGTAAAGAAAGTATATGATATGTGTTCCTTGCTGAGTAGAGCGCGCAAACCTCCCAGAATGGGGGAGTTGCGGATTTTTTTTTATTGA
This sequence comes from Athripsodes cinereus, assembly GCA_947579605.1. Lineage (NCBI taxonomy): Eukaryota > Metazoa > Arthropoda > Insecta > Trichoptera > Leptoceridae > Athripsodes > Athripsodes cinereus. Next base: position 7,952,149 of record OX388325.1, on the reverse strand, counting down.
TTAAAAATGTTAAACAGCACGTAAGAATCACGAATATATGCATAATTTTATTATATTTAGCCTAGTTTTGGAGAAATCAGCATTTGAAATATAATATTCCCGCAAAAACGCCATCCATTACCCTCCATCTTGTGATGACGTCACTTCATCCGAGTGTGTCTGTGGTTTTCTTTCTAGTACGGCGTTTATGTAGTTTGTTTACGTTTTTTCCGTGTTATTTTTAAATACTTTGACTCTTTTGTTTATTTATTTATTATAAGCACAAAACAGATAATACCTACTGCATATATAAAGTATAGAAAAAATGTGAATCTTTCAGAGATCAAATCTATCATCCAACACAATGCGCCACAATTAGTTTAAACAGAACAGAAATCGTCAGCTCATTATTTAAAAGAACTATTTATTATAAATTATATTATTATCTACTATTATCGTCATAACATATTCCGGCATAGTGTTGGAACTGTCAATTCTCCATTCAGAGTTTTGTTTCGTGTTTTCCTCACATAAATTTTGGAGACCTAAGGCAGTGTTTTATTATTTAAAAATGAATATTGGCTCATAGTATATATAAGTTAGTGTTACACATTCGCCATATAGTGGTTTGTAAGTGTTGTATAGACTTGAGATAAAAAATTGAAAACAATAGTTAAAAACTGGTATTACACATCTTTAACTGGAACAATAAAAATTTGGTTTTGTAAAGGTCAATCTGACAATTTATCAAAAGTATCTACATTAATGATGTGCGATTTTTTGTCACAAATAGAGATTTTATAGAGAATAATTTTCCATCGCAGATCTTCTTCTAACTGAAATCAAAACAGGGAAAAAAAAAACATTGATTCAATATGTCGTTCGTAATAAAACTAGAAACAAAAAATAGATGTCACAATAATAACAGACATTACAGCATGGTCGAAACATATCTCGAAATTCAATATAATCTCAAATACATTATCATGTCTCCCTTCGTGTTTTCCCTATCTTTTATATGATTTGACTTATAGGGAACGGTGATCTCATCATACCCTTATATGGTAATGAATTGGTGATATTTTGCCTTAAAAGGAATAGTTTGCGTTTCTTGATAATGTTTACATTTGGGATTTGTGTGGTCATCTTTGTTCCGCTGTGTTAGCGTTATGATGAGATCACCATTCCCAATACTTCCGGGGTACGCCTTGATAGCGTATGATGAGATCACCGTTCCCTATATACTTCCCCCCTGAATAATGTGGTCCTCACAAAATGACTTCAGTCCAGTCCAACACTTCAGTCGGTCACTTCAATCCATCAATAGTAATAACTTGTATTTGTGTCGAGTACCTATTAATAAATCAATATACTTAAACACGTTTGGTTTACAACACCTGATCACCTCATAGATACCAAAGTATCCATAGACTCTTATTCTGATCAAATAATTATTTTGTCAGCGTAGCATGCTACGGTGCATTGTTTTTGTGTGAACTAAATTTAATAGAAATCCAGATGCAAAAGGCAAACTTATAAAACAATCCCTTATTATTACAGTAACAAGGATTGAAGAAAATACAATACGGCGTTAGAAGAATATCTCATACGGCGTTAGAAGAACAGCTCATATGTGTTGTTAAATACAAAATACAAATACTTTTGAATATTGGTGTTTCAAATATAGACTATTAAATACTTTTTCAAAACAATATTTAAATACAAAAATGTACGTATTTTTCAAATAGTTTTATTAAAATTCTTTTTACAAATATATACTGAAATTATCCTCGCAAACATAGCGACTAACATTGGATAAAACTTTATTTTTCTTATCGTCTCTTTTGATCACCATACACCACTTTTTCCTTTTTACCAGATCTGTAGGCACGCAAATAAATGCTTTATTTGGAGCTGTAACCGTGGTGTCTGAGCATAGTGGCTCTATGCAATATTTATAAAATTTATTTGTAGACATTTTTAAACATAAAAATAATAATTTTGTCTGTAAAGACCGAGAAAATGCAACGAACAGCGAACATTCACTTCTCAAACAAACTGGATAAACATGTGACCTCGAGAAATTCGAATAAAATGACGTCACATCCGCCATTGACCATCTACGTCGCGTTTTGATACCTGTCAAATTTTAATGATTTTATATTCTATTTTTACGTATGAAAAAGTGTTTTTTATACATTTTAAACCTCAAATTATTAATATGTGACCTTCAATTTACGTACTTCAAGTATTTTCAGCAAAATCCCTCACTACCGCAACTCCCCCATTCCTTCTGGCTTCTCGATCTTCGCTAGTTGGTCTGCAAAATTTCCTAATGTCTGAAGGTAAGGTACTGTTTAAGGTCAACGTATTCTGAACATGACCCACCTATCCTGGATGATTGTTTACATAACATAACATGCATAGACAATTCACACAGATCGAGCTAGTCCCAAATTAAGATGAATCTTGTATTATGGGTACCTACTAACGCGACGATACATATATATATATATATATGTGGTGGAAAATGTTATCACGGAGATCTATACTCGCG